>JAVJAP010000103.1:0-600000 GCA_034770075.1 Aralia elata
AAGGATGATGCAATTTCCTATTCAAAAAATATAACCATACATCAGCTTTAAGGACGAGCCGATCCTCCCAAAGGTCAATTCCCTGCACTCAAAAGACAGTAATCACGATTCCAGAGGAGGGAGATACTGGATGAACTTCGCAAGGAAAATGAAGCAGATGGAGGAGACCATACCAATCTCTAAAAGGCATAAGAACGCTCCCTGGGTAGGGTTAATTATGCAGACTTTGTTGGTCTTTCCACGGAACCAGGAATATCCAGAGAAAATTTAAGATCCCCGAATTCGAGAAAATACAATGGGATGAAAAGGGGATCCTTACACTCACCTGAATATATAGATTGGAGAACTAGGGTCCTATGCGGAAGGGACGATAGGACTAAGGATGCAATTAATTCCAAGAAAAGCTTGAACGGGGGAGGCGAGGATCTGGTGATCCCGTCTCGATAATGCCCGGATTACATAAATTGGGAGGAAAGCTTGTGGCCTCAGACCTTCTTGACACAGTATAAGCTTTCATCAGGCACAGGATGGGGCCCCTGATAGATATCAATATGACAAAAATCAAGAAGCAACCAAGGGGAAAAACTTCAGGGCCTTCAAACGGCCAAACGATGGAGGGGTAATGGCCGCACAATGTGATTCCACCAATGAGTGAGTCAGAGAAGGCAATGACCTTTCGATGGATATACAGGAAGCACCTTAGTTATGAGCGGGTCCATATCGGGGATTGGAAAAGACCATAGCCGCCCCGAGATGCTAAAACATGGAGTAGAAAATGGTGGATATGGGGTTGAAAGCTGGTAAAATCCGGGACTCTCTCACAAGCTCTTGAAAACTGGCAGCGGAACAAATCCAGAAATGTGGGAATTATGCCAGATTACTTATCCCGCAGGCCCCAAAAAGTCGAAAGAAAAGAGGAAGAATGTCTCTTCTCTCGTGCTTGCCAGGGAAATCATCCTATGGGGAAAAGTTGAGAATAGGCCCTCCTGTGCAAAAACAGAGAATTTTGTGTCGCCGCCCCCCCGACAATCCCTAATCCCAGAAACGGACGAAGCACGAAAGGAGGTTTGAGACCACACAGAAGCGGGTATGCACCACCCCCGCTTGGGGAGACCCTCTGTGAGCAGATTTTCGGGGCAATATTGTATATCAAGCAGGGGAAAGGATTGTTCGATTGTGGCACCAATCCAATGTAACCCCGAAGGGAATGAAAATTTTGACCCGAGTAAAAAGGTGTGCATCATCATCTTCGGGTTTTTTCCCCGCCGGGTCAGTGACACTTCGCAGGAATGTTGGCCGCTGAAAACACATAATTCAAAAACCTGATTGATTAGCAGGAAAATCGTGTGGGTGGAACAGCCGCCGCGGCCGTACCGAATGGTTTAAAATCAATCCCCCTACCGAACAGCAATGATGGGGGAACGGGGTCAATATGGGTGGGAAGCCCATCGTAAACCGAAAGGACCCGCCAGGGCGAAATTATATTGTCAATGATTGATGAGATGGTTATTGGACATGAAACAGGGTAACCAAGTGAAGAATAAGGCAAGGGGGGGGGGGGGGGGGGGCCCTACCGGTTTTTAGGGTTGACGGGTGCAAGCCGGAGTATCACAGGGGGGCCTTAATCAAGTTTTAATGCGGCTCCCAAAACCTCTCAGCATCGGACAGGCAAGACCATCAGATCCCTATTTTGTAATCTAAAAACAGTACCAGTGGGGAACTACGGAGGTGTATTTAAGAGGATGGCGGCCAAGTTGTGCAGTTCCGTACTAACATCAAAGGGGCAATCCCCTTGTACCTTCCAGGGAAGAGTCCTCAAGAGTAAGAGAAAAGATGAACGAAGTGGATAATCCGAGGGAAAAAAGCCGAGGAGTATTCTTGGGAAAAGGAGTGGACCTCTCCGTGAAGTAAGTAAGGGGGGATCAGGGACGGTAAGGCGAGGAATCAGACTCTAAACGTCCGATCATTGAGGATTTGGTGTTATCGTCCAGCGAACCACCTGCCAGAATCTTCGGCCAAAAGCTCTAGGGGGAAGCTCACATTCTCCAAGACAATTTAGTTACACAGAAAGTTTTCGGCCCCGGCCTAGTGGACCCATCTGCTAGAGAGAAGCAATGTGCTATCATTCATCAGATGGATGATATACCGAAAGAGAGGAAGGTGGCATCGGAGAGACCGCTGCACATCGCAAGGTGGATCTCAATCAGGGGTATGTCATGGAATGGTGGGTGGCTGATTGATGGGGTGATCAGCACTGAAATATTTTGTCCCCGATCAGTAACACTGAGGAAAAATAGAATCATTAATCCCAAGCGCCTTGCGGGCCAGTCTACGTGGATGGTGGCGATGCCTTGCGATGGGGATCCCCGGAAGGGATAACATTGGGAGAAATAGAGGTTGCCCCGGTGGGAGATAGGGCCGTTTGTACTTTTGAATATTTCCCCTTTCAGGTGTCCTTCTTGGAGATCTCCGGGCCATGTTAGAACATGTTTATTGGGGAAGACCATGAGATAACATATGATGGCTGGGGCAGGTTTCCCTCTACACTACACATACACCAACCAAATCAAGTTCATCGGGTCAGCGGGAATCCTGGTAACAAGTCTCCGCAGGAGCGTAATGACCCTTTCCCGTCCAAGTAAAGGTCGTCCAAGTAATCAATGGTGGACGAATCCGCAGGCGCCGGCCAGTTTTCAAGCACTGGAAATCAGCTCTCCCCCCCACTATAGAGGGTCTGGGAGCTCCCAGACCATAAAATCGAAAGCCTCCCCTGAGCCTCACCTTCGTTGCTAGAGAAATGATGAAGATGAAGTTTCAACCTGGGCAGGGTTTGGGAAAAGACAGCCAAGGGAATTGCCTCCACGCCTATTCAACTGCCCAAACCCAACATGACCCAGGGCAGGGCAGGGTTGGGATATTCCATGGAGGCATAGAGCGGAACCACTCGCAAGGGGAAATCCCAATTTCGATCGAACCGTAATCCTAATGCCGAAGGTCCCACAATGAACCAGGGACAGACAAGCCCGTGTCTGTAGTTAGAAAGTAACGAATTAACTCCTGCGGATGATGAGTCAGTCAAAAGGAAGAGTTCCTCCTGAGGGAGGTCATGGCAGCAGTTCGAAACCAAATGCTATATCTCCTGGACCATCAATGAACATTGGAGAGGGGAAGGATACCGGCCACAACGGCGGGGGAGCCCTACAGAGTGTGCCTGTTAAGATCCGATTGGGCAGGGGTTTAGTAGTTATTCCCTAATAAGGCTGTGAGGGTGGTGAGGACGGGTTACGATGTGGCGGTGGGTAGTCCGTCAAGGACTAGTCCCCTGGAAAACACAGCCGTCTGTCATATGTTCGCATCCCGACTGATTCTGCACGCACCGATAAACTGGACGGTGGAGCCAATAATATCAGACCCAATGACAAGGGTAAAACATGGGTGCCGGGTGTGGTAGACCCCGGAGAGTGGGGGATGAATAATGTCTACCAGTTTTGGTTCTTTAGTTTATAATTTTGCATATACTATGTTAGTTTGTCATGTTATTTTAAGAGCGACATCCAATTGTGGAAAGGATGAATTATATAGTATGACAGTATTTTGTTTCGAATGTCAGGGGTGTACCAATTTGAGTATTCCTTGCCTTAACCAAAAGCGATCCCTCAAATTTGGAGATGATGACTATGATTTTGATGATCGGAGCTTGGATTTCGATTTAATGGGTATTTGGAGCAGGACGAGACAGATTACGGAATGACGTGCCGCGCCTGACGAGATCCAAAGGGTGGGTCGAGGATAGAGATATAACCCAAACCCAACTTAGAACCAAAACCCGTCCACCACAAATATTCGGAACCCCTGAGACCAACCCAAAGAGCTCAAGATCGGGAACAAGACCTGACCCCACTAACCAGGGGGGGGAGGGAAACAACAACCCCAAAGGGGGGGGGGGGGGAAAAAAAAAAGGAGAAAAATGTAGAAATGGACCAAATTGCTACGCCAGTATGAGGATGATTGTGTCGCCTGGTCTCATGAGGACATGATCGGATTGATCCACCGACATTGTGTGCTAACACACTAGACTGCCCATCAAGGAGGGTTTCAAGCCCGTCAAGCAAAAACTAGAGAAAGCTAAACACACACGGGGAAGATTGGAGCTTGAAGGTAAAGGAGGAGATCATCAAAACAGTTGTCCAAGGTGCTGGGAATACTATCATAGGTGTTCCACCCTACCCAGATATGGTTTAGTCCAATGTGGTCCCAGTGGCTAAGCCTTGGAGGAAAGAGTGAGGGTATGTTGTTGACTAATACGAGATCTGAAACAAGGGTTTCAGTCTCAAGGATCAATTTCCTCTAGTAACCTTTTTATACACATATTGCAATGGATACTAACACAGCCCAATACGAGATGTCGACTTCTTTCGTATTTGAATTGCTGCTTGAGCGGGGTATCATGCAGATAATGGTGGCAAGAGGAAGGACCGGGAGGAAAACAGCCGTTCAGCAGTCACCCCTGTGGGGCACGTTTCTGCTTATAAATGACGGTTGTGGCTTTCGTCCCGGTTCTCACAAAATGCAGGGGCATACTTTATCAAAGAGCTATGGATGGCCCTGTTCCACGATATGATGCACCAAGGAGATAGAGGTCTACAAGTGGGATGACATTATCCGTGAAGTCAAAGAAGAATCTGCATCATGTGACACCCATCTCCAAAAAGCTATTTGAACCGAGCTCAGAAAATATAATTTAAAGGCTCAATCCGCAAAGTGTGCTTATCGGAGTGCATCATCGGGCAAACTCTTTGGGATTCCTGGTTACAGTGTATCGTGGGCCATCGAGTTGGATCCGGGCCAACGATTCTACCAGGGCCATTGTGGATTATGCCCAGGCACCAAACCCCGCATCTGAAAACGGAAAATAATGCACAAGGATTTTCTGGGAAGAATAAACTGTTTCCATCAGCCCCGCTTCATATACCCCTTTGGACCAACCACGTGGCGAGCCAATTATTGCCCAATGCTTTAGGTTAAGAAAAGATATAGATGTGTTCTCCTTTCCCAAGACATGTGATATGAGCAATGCCTAGGCAAGCCTTCTCCAGATTCATAAGAGAGCCGCTAAGCTGACGGAAAGCACCCGTGCTGGTAGCCTTGAAATCCTTCCCGAAGGATAGACAGGAATCCCTCAACTATTCATGTATATATCCACGTCTATATGGACACTTTGCGGAATTGGGGCTGTATGCTTGGTGGCAGAAGAATAAATCCAGGCAACAGAGCAGGCCAGTATTATTACCTCAAGCAAAGAGATTTAAGCCGATGGTGAAGCAGAATTACACCCCTATCGAAAGGACCTGTTGTGCTGTTGGCTTGGGCTGCAATGAGAATTACAGCAATTATCTCCCACGGGCACACCACACGTACCTGATATCATCAAGGTTGGATTCCGCCTGAACAATATATTTTTGAAGGGGGGCGGTCCCATTGCCTGAACATGTTCCGACTTTCAAGATGGCAGTTTAATCGTATGCAGTCAAAGTTTCGAACATTGTATACGTAACTCAGAAACGCCATAAAGGGGGCAGGGAATTGAGCACGATCAATTGGCAGAAGAGCGCCACATCAGGGAATAGGAGCCCTTTAGCCACACCATCCTTTGCCGGGGGCCCCCGAACGACGTATTCTGGATCTCTGCGCGCATGACGCAGAAGATAGACGAGGCGGCAGTTCTTGGAAACCTTGTATTTTTTTGACTGGTTGCCATGAGATGCTGGAGGGAGGGGCAGGAGCCGGACAGCAGTTCCTGTGTCTCTAGTCACAGGAGAGGCTAATTAGTAACCCCGTAGCCACTAAATCTACAGTTTTCACGAGTAACTCACAACAACCCACAAGCTGGAGTATGAGGGGATGTATATTGGAGGAAACTTCCGGTTTGGCTTCGCGATCATGGTTGGTGGTGAAAACAGGTTAGCAAAGTGTTCGGGGAATTCGGAGCCTGGTAATCAGCAAAACAAGCGATCGGGGGTGTACAGCACTAAAGCAGGCATCTCGGTTGGACTTCCATACCAACCGTTGTAGTGTTATCCAACTGGATGCAAGAGTTCGAACGATATCGCTTTTTTTTTTTTGCTCCTCCGACACATCCCCACGGGGGACGGAATTGATTTCGCCGGTATGGCATAATGTTGGGCGACTTTAAGCTTCTCTAAGTCCACCACAATCAAGAGCTAGGAACGTTCCAACAGATTGATGATAGCAGTGCAGAACAGCCTCCGGCATACGAGGACACGCACGTGGCTTTTTTGGGGGGGTGAGGGTACTATCGGACCGAGGTGGGTTCTGCCAAAGCAGCCTTGGTATCCACGAACATAAGGGACATATCTGAGGGATATAGATCCATTCTCTCCCGACCAAGCCTCGAGCCGAGCGGAGAGGGTTGAAGAAAACTCCAAAAGGATGGGCAATAGCAAATATTTCTGCTGAGCCGGAGAATTTCACTGATACAAGAAGTGTGATGCCAATTTTGGGATATGCTACGATGTGTAAATTGAAATGCAGGCCCAAAAGATTATGGATCGAAATACAATGGTGGACGTGTGTTCGGGTGGGCCACACATGAGTGGGCGCGATGTCTGGCCAAGACAGACTCTTGGACGCAACGGGCATTACTCTTGGTTTGAACCAGCTGAATGAATCTGCCGACTGCGACGCTACGATCCACGTCAAGCGGTGTTAGCCAATGCCCCCCCAGGCGCACGGTAATGTTCTATCCATGGCGCCTTCCCAATGAACTAGCACTGTTATGACCTCACCCGTGTGGCCATTCCTCAATGTTTTTTTTAGGGGTATCGCGATGTGAGTCGGACTCAATAGAGCCCAACAGCAAGGCATTACGACCATCACGATTTTATATTCGTCGATGATCGATTACTTTCACTAAATGGGTATAGAAGCCGCCTTCTTTTCCCAACTCCAAAGTAACTCAGGAGATCATCGTCGGTTTGCATCAGGAATAATGTCATTTGCGGCGCCGATACGGGCAACCTGAGGGTTTTACGTCTATTCTGCACAATGCCCAAGAATTTGAACAATCCGAATACCCTCCATGGAAGGGATTATGCGACCAGTTTTTAAGATTCAAACACCTCAATTCTGTCATTTACACGTCCTACAGATGAAATGGGCAGTGAGCAGTGTGAAGCTAGCAAATAAGGATATATCAAGAAGCATCATGGCAAAATATGTCTGCATAATCAGTCGGGATGGCCGGAATCTGACTACCCCATCCGTCTCACCTTGCTCCGGCGTACAGAGACAGCTCGGCGTACACGTTACTTTCCTACAGGGGCACACCCCCGTACGCTCTGGTATAACGGAATGGAATGAACGGGTTCTGCCAGTTGAACACAGTTGTTGAGAATGGCGTCCCTCAGAATCTTTGATTGATTGCTTCCTAACGGATAAACGAGGTAGGACTTGGATTGCAACACGTCGAAGTACGACCAAGTTGGCCCTAATTGATGACAAAGGAGGGTGGCCGCTGTGTGCTGCACGGTCAGTTATATACAGCAAATGGATCTCTCCGATCATAACCGACAAAAGATAAGACCTCGAAAAATATCACAAGAAAATGATCCTTAGTGTTAAAGCGAGACAGTAATGCCTTGTCAAGACGAAGCCAAGGGGAAAGTTTGCCCCGAATCTGGGGATGGGGCCATTTTGTGTATTTAAGAAAGTGCTTTGTTCCAGGACAGGAGCCCTCCTCTACTGCCACGACGAAATCTGGACGGGGACGGTGTTCCCACAGCACCCTAAATTCTGACTCGGTGAAGCGGTTCTATGCATATAAAAAAAAAAAAAAAAAAAAAAAAAAAAAAAATCTCGTCGTTTCTCCTCTCCCTGTTTTGGAGAACGAACTACGTAGGACCTGATCTCCCGACTTGTGGGGGTACGTAGGCAGCCATCGTGGCGCGGTCCCATTCCTTACAAAATAACACTTTCTCCTATCAAAACAGATTCCCAACAGCCAGAAAAACCTTCCTATACCCTCGAAACTTTCCCGAAACCAGCCGCCTGATCAGCTTCATCTCAAGTGACCTAACCAAGCAGTTAGCCCAAATCTAAGACTCAGCCGATGAAATCGACAGGATGTGCGGCAATATCTGACAAATCCCCATCAAGACTTGAGAAGAGAAAGAAGGCGAAATATCAAAATCATGGTAACCGGTCTATATAAATAAGTCATTTTGTTACAAGGTTTCTCTTTTGATAACCGATGAAACTGACACAGTCCATGCAGGAAATAAAATGATCTACCAATTTGAAACTAATCGAAGCAGGATGGATAAAGTGGTGGATAGATCTGAGGCATCGACATTCCCTGCAATCTGCTGCCCCATCATGTCGACGCGATCCAATAAGCAGTGGCTCGGCTAACGGTCTCAGAGTGAGCATCTATAATTGCCTTAGTCTGCAATACAATGGCGTCTCTATCAGCATGAACAACCTCCCTGGCCAGAATAGCAGCATCTCTCTCAACAAGAGCAGCATACCTCTCAGCCTCGGTAGTAATCGAGATGCGTGAACACCGGACGGAAAGGGACCTAATGGCTCAGAATGCCCTCCGCAAAGCCCGCCGACACCGGAAAGATCATAAGGATCAGGAACGCTCCGGAAGATCACCTGCCATATCTCTGTCACTGGCGACAAACCGTCCAATCAGCGGAGAAGCCACTGAGCAAACCCTGGGAAGGGCTGAGATCCACGCGAACCACAACAAGATGGTGAGCAACCCTGGGAAGGGCTGATATCCACAAAAAGAAAAAAAACAACAAACCCTGGGAAGGGCTGAGATCCAAGCAAACCGCGACAGAGTGGTGAGCAAACCTGGGAAGGCATCCAAGCAAACCGCGACAGAGTGGTGAGCAAACCCTGGGAAGGGCTGAGATCCACGCGAACCACAACAAGATGGTGAGCAACCCTGGGAAGGGCTGATATCCACAAAAAGAAAAAAGACAAAAAAACAACAAACCCTGGGAAGGGCTGAGATCCAAGCAAACCGCGACAGAGTGGTGAGCAAACCTGGGAAGGCATCCAAGCAAACCGCGACAGAGTGGTGAGCAAACCCTGGGAAGGGCTGAGATCCAAGCAAACCGCGACAGAGTGGTGAGCAAACCTGGGAAGGCATCCAAGCAAACCGCGACAGAGTGGTGAGCAAACCCTGGGAAGGGCTGAGATCCACGCGAACCACAACAAGACGGTGAACAACCCTGGGAAGGGCTGATATCCACAAAAAGAAAAAAAATAACAAACCCTGGGAAGGGCTGAGATCCAAGCAAACCGCGACAGAGTGGTGAGCAAACCTGGGAAGGCATCCAAGCAAACCGCGACAGAGTGGTAAGCAAACCCTGGGAAGGGCTGAGATCCACGCGAACCACAACAAGATGGTGAGCAACCCTGGGAAGGGCTGATATCCACAAAAAGAAAAAAGACAAAAAAAAACAACAAACCCTGGGAAGGGCTGAGATCCAAGCAAACCGCGACAGAGTGGTGAGCAAACCTGGGAAGGCATCCAACCAAAACAAAAACCCTGGGAAGGGCTGAGATCCAAACTAACACCCTGGGAAGGGCTAAGATCCAAACAACTAACACCCTGGGAAGGGCTGATATCCAAACACTAACATCCTGGGAAGGGCTGAGATCCAGACAATCAACCGGCGACGATACCCGTTGATTATAGGATGGGCGACTGGATACGAAACCCGACGCGGACAAGACGATGGCGTGAGGCATTGACACCCTTACGAATGTTTTGCATGCTTTGCCCCTTGTGTTGCATCATGAATTATATGTGTTGCATCACGTATGTTATTGTCATTCTTGTGCATTGTCATTCATACATCGAGTGTCTATTCTTTATCCTGTTCATCTCCATTTATCATTTCATAAACATGATAAAGAGGGGAAGCTGTAGACACCCGATTTTTGCATTTCCTATACTAACCCTGACAGGAGGGCAAAATCGTCAATTGACCCGGCACACGAGAATAAAGGGTGGACATAAAGACGAACCCTCAAAACCACCACGACGGGATGATATTGAAGCCGACACGACAACAAGCGAATGTCGAGAGTCAGTTACTGATCACTGTGCTTGCCCGGGTGACGTGGCACGTTTCCCGACGGGTTCCGGACTGCCGAGCGCAAACCCGTCAGCGGGAACCAACGGTACGACACGAAAATCGAGACGAGGCACGGAAAAACGAGAAAATCAGCACAGTTAGCCGCAGATCAATTCGCGGCCAAGGACGGAACTCGAGGCAGCACGGGACTCGAAGCGCACGGGACTCGAGCGCGGGCTGGGGGGGAGAACCAAGGGCCAGCCGCAGATATATCTGCGGCCAGCCGCAGATAGATCTGCGGCTGCCCTTGGCAGTGCTTTATTAGGCCAGTTCGCATACAGGAAGAAGAAGAGAGAGGGGAGAAGCATTCAGCTAGCAGCAGCAGCTCGGTAGGAACAAAAAACAGTAGCAAAACAAGAGCAATTAGGAGAGAAAAAGAGTGAAAAAGAGTGAGGAATTGTACCAAATTTGTGAGATTATATTCCATATTCTCTACTCTACTCAATACACGAATTCATACATATTGTGGGGGATTAATTGCAAGGTGAAAAAACCCTTTGTTCTTAGCATTTTGTTATATCATTTTGTTAATCTTTTGGTCATCCGAATTAACTTAAATGTAGTTTTTTTATATGTTATTGTGAAGCCATGGGTTAGGGATTATTAGTGAGGGTCTCATCGGAATGAAATTCCCCCTAATAGCCCGATGATATCCGTTTGGTGCAAATCTTAGCTATTATGGTATGGTATCATTCATAGTGTATTTCGATCGTCATTGTAAGGACATCCTAGAGTGTTAGGCATCCCGTTATTGTTTATTTTCGTTATATCCATTTGGTTGTTTGTGCAATAAGTTCGGATGTGAGCCTAGGAACGCGACCCCGTGGTCCAAATCCGATGATGGACATTTTTTGAATGTATGTAATCGGGTGGATGTATCCGTCATTGTAAATATGTAATCGTCGGGCCTTAAAACGACGCCAAGGCGAGAATCGGGTTTAAGGCCCCGTAATATTGAAGTATGTGATTGTGGGCGTTGGGGTTATTTGGATGGCTTACATGCCCATGAATAGCCCCGACGCGTGTTTATGCTTGATTGGATTTCGGAACACGAAAAAATGATTTCAAAGATTAAACGAGGAAGGTTTTTTCCTTAAAATCAAGCAAACTAGGAGGTTAGCATCACGTAGCTAAAAAATTGGAGGTGTTAATGAATGTCGGTTTCTATTAAACGAGAAGGCTAAAGAAAGTCGTTTTCAAACGTCACAAAAATGGTTTTATAAAAATAAAACAACGTTTTATTAAATCTTGGTGCGTAGGGTGAAAGATATCCTAGAAGTTGCCCATCATCTTATGAAAGCAACGTATAGATTTCGATTCCTATTTTTACGAAGGTTTAAAACTCTTGTTTTGCCAAAACGACACCTAAGGAAAATCTCATAGTTTTTGCCAAAGAAAATCAATCCTTTTTCATAAAGCTTTCTCGTTTAAGCCGATGGACATTCTAAGGCATTCTCAAAAGAAAAACACAATTTTCCCTAAAAAATCCAAATGATTCTTTTATGCAAACTCACCATAACATTTACATAGGCACACACACACACACGCGCACACACACATTTCATGAATTAAAGGATAGGAAAGCATCAAGATTGCGGTAACCGTGCTTCACGGAAGTCGAGGGGTGCCTAACACCTTCCCCTCACTTAAGCAAGCCCCCGAACTCTATGAATCTCGATTCGCAGACCAATTAATTCGGAGTCACATATGAGCCAGCGATTTATAAAAATGAAAACTCGGATGAGTTGGTACATCCATTTCAAATATACCAACTGGCGACTCTGGTTAAATTGGCTCATCATAAAAAAAACAATCTTTAAAAAACCCCGTCGACATTAATGCCGACCTTTTCCAAAAAAAAATCATCTAATGAAAAGGCTAAAATTGGAAAGGGTTACAACCCCCGCGTAAGCGATTCCTCCCGGCGTCGACAGTTGGCGACTCCGCTGGGGACATTAGAGGGCTTAAGCCGCGTTTCAAATCTTGATGCTATCCTATCCTCTAAAAATTTATAAATGTGTATGTGCGTACGACATTTTGACGTCTTTTAGTTATTGTTGTGTAAATGTGTGTTGTTGTCCAATGAATGAATGATTGAATGGGTTTCTCTTTACTTCAAAGTAATCATTTGCATGCGGTGAGGACGATGAATGTGAATGTATGTTGAGATTGTACCTCCTCCTGAGGCGAACCCGTCGGTTGCTTATTACTGGACTCGAAGGGGCTGCTCCCCGGAGATGGCTAAGTCAGGAAACGCACCACTCAAATCCACTCCAATCGAAAGGGCTCAAACGAGTAGATTGCGAAGATTTGGGAACCTTCATGCCGAAAAAAGCCCGTGAGAGTAACCTTAGGATAGGTCAGCCTCAGATTAACCCAACGCAGGAAAAGTCTCTTCATGCCCTTTTACGTTTACGCGTATTAAATGTCATGATCCAATGCAATATCATTTACATCCCCTGTTGCTAAAAGAAGGTACTAACCTCTATGGTTGCAGGGGAACAGCTGGGAACTTCCTAATTCACGTCTAGCATTGATTATTGCAATAAAAGACTGCTAACATTTGGTTTTGCAGGGAAAGATTAAAAGACCCTAAAATCACAAAATTTACAGTTTGAGCATGCATCCACATCTCTCATTTCCCTAGACTAAACTTTAAACCGTTTTCCCCTGTAGGATTGCTCCTCGAACGCGTTTGCAGTCTAAAAAGGCCCAGGTCTCTACCTCTGAAATGGCTGATCTCCCCAATCATAGTTCTGTATCTCGGGAAGAGTTTGATGACTTTAGGAAGCAGATGATGGAAATGGCCACAATGCTAAAAGAACAGTTCTTAATCAGACAGGATCCGTCAAACCAGGGACCGCACAATGTACCACCGCCAGGGGGTGACCAGAATCCTCCTAAGGATGATGCAATCCTATTCAAAAATAACCAACATCAGCTTAAGGACGAGCCGATCCTCCCAAAGGTCATTCCTGCCCTCAACAAGACAGTAATCACGATTCCAGAGGAGGGAGATACTGATGACCTTCGCAGGAAAATGAAGCAGATGGAGGAGACCATCCAATCTCTAAAAGGCATAGGCTCCCTGGGTAGGGTTAATTATGCAGATTTGTGTGTCTTCCCCGGAACCAGATATCCAGAGAAATTTAAGATCCCCGAATTCGAGAAATACAATGGGAAAGGGGATCCTTACACTCACCTGAAAATATATATTGGAGAACTGGGGTCCTATGCGGAAGACGAAGGACTAAGGATGCAATTATTCCAGAAAAGCTTGACGGGGGAGGCGAGGATCTGGTATGCCCGTCTCGATAATGCCCGGATTCATAATTGGGAGGAGCTGGCCCATACCTTCTTGACACAGTATAGCTTTCAGGCACAGATGGCCCCTGATAGATATCAAATGACAAAAATCAAGAAGCAACCACGGGAAAACTTCAGGGACGCGGCCCAACGATGGAGGGGTATGGCCGCACAAGTGAATCCTCCAATGAGTGAGTCAGAGATGTTAATGACCTTCGTGGATATACAGGAAGCACCTTATTATGAGCGGGTCATATCGGGGATTGGAAGACCTTTCGCCGAGATGATAAAACATGGAGAGAAATGGTGGATATGGGGTTGAAATCTGGTAAAATCCGGGACTTCACAGCTCTTGAAACGGCTGCGGAACAAATCCAAAGTGGGAATTATGGCAGTACTTCCCGCAGGCCCCAAAAGCGAAAAGAGGAAGATGTCTCTCTCGTGCTGCAGGGATCATCTAGGAAAGTGGAGAATAGCCCTCCTGTGCAAATACAGAGATTTGTGCCGCCCCGACAACCTAATCCCAGAACGGACGAACGAAGGAGGTTTGAGACCACACAGAAGCGGGTATTCACCCCGCTTGGGGAGCCTCTTGAGCAGATTTTGGCAATATTGATATCACAGGGGAAGATTGTCGATTTGGCACCTCCAAGTAACCCGAAGGGAAGAAAATTTGACCCGAGTAAAAAGTGTGCATATCATTCGGGTTCCCCGGGTCATGACACTCAGGAATGTTGGACGCTGAAACACATAATTCAAAACCTGATTGATAGCAGGGAAATCGTGGTGGAACAGCCCGAGCCGCCGAATGTTAAAATCAATCCCCTACCGAAGCATGATGGGGGAGGGGTCAATATGGTGGAAGCCATCGAAACCGAAGGACCGCCAGGGCAAAATTATATGACAAGGATTGATGAGATGGTTGGCATGACGGGTACTCAGGAGAATATGCAAGGGGCACCGGTTAGGTTGACGGGTGCAAGCCGGAGTATCACAGGGGGGCCTATCAAGTTAGCGGCTCCAAAACCTCTCATCATCGCAGCAAGACCATAGATCCCTATTTGTAATCTAAAAACAGTACCGTGGAACTACGAGGGTGTATTAGAGGAGGCGGCCAGTTGTGCTTCCGTAACATCAAAGGGGAATCCCTTGTACCTTCCAGGAAGAGTCCTCAAGAGTAAGAGAAAAGAGAACGAGAGGATATCCGAGGAAAAAGCCGTGGAGTTCTTGGAAAAGATGGACCATCCGGAAGTAAGGGGGATCAGGACGGTAAGCGAGGAATCGACTCTAACGTCGATCATGGATTTGGTGTTATCGTCCAGCGACCACTGCAGAATCTTGGCCAAAATCCTGGGGGAGGCTCACATTCCCAAGACAATTAGCCAAGAAAGTTTCGGCCGCCTAGTGGACCATCTGCTAGAGAACAATGTGCTATCATTCACAGATGATGATATCCCGAAAGAGGGAAGGGGGCATCGGAGACCGCTGCACATCGCAGTGATCTCATCAGGGTATGTCATGAATGGGGTGCTGATTGATGGGGGATCAGCACTGAATATTTGTCCCCTCAGTACACTGAGGAAAATGAACATTAATCCCAAGCGCTTGCGGGCCAGTCACGTGGTGGTGCGAGCCTTCGATGGATCCCGGAAGGATACATTGGGAGAAATAGAGTTGCCCGTGGAGATAGGGCCGTGTACTTTTGATATTTCCTTTCAGGTCCTGGATATCTCCGCCAGTTATAACATGTTATTGGGAAGACCATGGATACATATGGCTGGGGCAGTTCCCTCTACACTACACCAACAAATCAAGTTCATCGTCAGCGGGAATCTGGTAACAATCTCCGCAGAGCGTAATGACCCTTTCCCGTCCAAGAATGGTCTGCCAGTAATCAATGTGGACGAATCCGCGGCGCCTGCCAGTTTTCAAGCACTGGAAATCAGCTCTCCCCACTATAGAGGTCTGGGAGCTCCAGCCATAAAATCGAAAGCCTCCCCTGAGCTCACCTTCGTTGCTAGAGAAATGATGAAGATGAAGTTTCAACCTGGGCAGGGGTTGGGAAAAGACAGCCAAGGAATTTCCACGCCTATTCAACTGCCCAACCAGACAGGCAGGGCAGGGTTGGGATATCATGGAGGCATAGAGCGGAACCACTCGCGAAGGGAAATCCCATTTCGATCGACCGGAATCCTAATGCCGAAGGTCCACAATGAACAAGGGACAGACAAGCCCGTGTCTGAATTAGAAGGTAAAGAATTAACTCCTGCGGATGATGAGTCAGTCAAAAGGAAGAGTTTCCTGCGGGAGGTCATGCAGCAGTTCGAAACCAAATGCTATATCTCTGGACCATCAATGAACATTGGAGAGGGGAAGGATACGGCCACAACGTCGGGAGCCCTACAGAGTGTGCCTGTCATCGATTGGGCAGGGTTAGTTATCCCTAATAAGGCTGTGAGGGAGGACGGGTACGATGTGGCGGTAGTCGTCAAGGAAGTCCCTGGAACACAGCCGTCTGTCATATGTCGCATCCCGACTGATCTGACCACCGATAACTGGACGGTGGAGCCAATAATATCCAGACAAGGGTAAAACATGGTGCCGGGGTGGTAGACCCCGGAGAGTGGGGGATGAATGTCTACCAGTTTTTGGTTCTTTATTTTATATTTTGCATAACTATGTTAGTTTGTCATGTTATTTTAAGAGCGACCATTGTGGAAAGATGAATTATATATATGACAGTATTTTGTTTCAATGTCAGGTGTACCAATTTGAGTATTCCTTGCTTAACAAGCGATCCCTCAAATTTGAATGATGACTATGATTTTGATATCGAGCTGGATTTCGATTTAATGGGTATTGAGCAGGACGAGACAGATTACGATGACGCGCCTGACGAGATCAAAGGGTGGGTCGAGGATAAACCCAAACCCAACTTAGACTAAACCGTCACCACAAATATCGGAACCCCTGACCAACCCAAAGAGCTCAAGATCGGGACAGACCTGACCCCTAACCAGAAAGTAGAAATGACCAAATTGCTACGCCAGTATGAGGATGTGTTCGCCTGGTCTCATGAGGACATGATCGGATTATCCACCGACATTGTGGTACACCAGCTGCCCATCAAGGAGGGTTTCAAGCCCGTCAAGCAAAAACTAAGAAAGCTAAAACCGGACTGGAGCTTGAAGGTAAAGGAGGAGAGCATCAAACAGGTCAGGGCGGGAATCATCATGGTGTCCACCTACCCAGAATGGTTGTCCAATGTGTGTGGTCCCAGTGGCTAAGCCTGGAGGAAAGGTGAGGGTATGTGTTGACTATAGAGATCTGAACAAGGCCAGTCTCAAGGATAATTTCCCAGTACCTTTTATACACATATTGTGTGGATAACACAGCCCAATACGAGATGTACTCTTTCGTTGATTGCTTTGCGGGGTATCATCAGATAATGGTGGCAGAGGAGGACCGGGAGAAAACAGCCTTCATCACCCCTTGGGGCACTTTCTGCCTATAGACGGTTGGCTTTCGGTCTCACAAATGCAGGGGCTACTTATCAAAGAGCTATGATGGCCCTGTTTCCACGATATGATGCACAAGGAGATAGAGGTCTACGTGGATGACATTATCGTGAAGTCATAAGATAGAATCTGATCATGTGACCCATCTCCAAAAGCTATTTGACCGGCTCAGAAAATATAATTTAAGGCTCAATCCGGCAAAGTGTGCTTTCGGAGTGCAATCGGGCAAACTCTTGGGATTCCTGGTTAGTGATCGTGGCATCGAGTTGGATCCGGCCAAGATTAAGGCCATTGTGGATATGCCGGCACCCCGCACTGAAAAGGAAATAAGAGGATTTCTGGGAAGAATAAATTTCATCAGCCGCTTCATATCCCATTTGACAACCACGTGCGAGCCAATTTTCAAGCTGTTAAGAAAAGATGTCTCCCAAGAATGGAATGAGCAATGCCAGGAAGCCTTTCAGATCATTAAGAAGCAGCTGACGGAAGCACCCGTGCTGGTACCCCCGAAGGATGAGATCCCTCTATTCATGTATATATCAGTCAATGACATTGCGATGGGCTGTATGCTGGGGCAGAAGAATGAATCAGGCAAAGAGCAGGCCATTTATTACCTCAGCAAGAGATTTAGCCGATGTGAACAGAATTACACCCCTATCGAAAGGACCTGTTGTGCTTTGGCTTGGGCTGCAATGAGATTACAGCATTATCTCCACGGGCACACCACGTACCTGATATCAAGGATGGATCCCCTGAAATATATTTTTGAACGGCCCATGCTGAACTGTCGACTTTCAAGATGGCAGTTAATCTTACAGCAGTTCGACATTGTATACGTAACTCAGAAAGCCATAAAGGGGCAGGGAATTGCAGATCAATTGGCAGAAGCGCCATCAGGGGGAATAGAGCCTTTAGACACTCCTTTGCCGGGCGAAGACGTATTCTGGATCTTGCGCGCGAGAGAAGATGACGAGGGGCAGTTCTGGAAATTGTATTTTGATGGTGCCATGAATGCGGAGGGGGCAGGAGCCGGAGCAGTCCTGGTCTCTATCACAGGAGAGCAATACCCCGTAGCCACTAAATTACAGTTCAGTAACTCAAACAACACATCTGAGTATGAGGGATGTATATTGGGACTCCGTTTGGCTCGCGATATGGGGGTGAAAAGGTTAGCAGTGTTCGGGGATTCGGAGCTGGTAATCAGACAAGCGATCGGGGTGTACAGCACTAAAGAGCTCCGGTTGCTTCCATACCACCGTTGTGTTATCCAACTGATGCAAGAGTTCGAAGATATCGCTTTCCGACACATCCCCCGGGGGACGGAATTGATTTCGCCGATGCATTGGCGACTTTAGCTTCTCTAGTCCACACAATCAAGAGCAGGAACGTTCCACAGATTGAGATAGCAGTGCAGAACGCCCCGGCATACGAGGAGCACGTGGCGGTACTATCGGACGAGGGGGTTCTGCCAAAGCAGCCTTGGTATCACGACATAAGGGAATATCTGAGGGATAGATCCCATCCCGACCAAGCCAGCCGAGCGGAGAGGTTGAGAATTCAAAAGATGGCAATGAAATTTTATCTGAGCGGAGATTCACTGTACAAGAGGGATGCCAATTTGGGATTGCTACGATGTGTAAATGAAATGCAGGCCCAAAAGATTATGGACGAAATACATGGTGGAGTGTGTGGGCCACACATGAGTGGGCCGATGCTGGCCAAGAAGATCTTGAGAACGGGGCATTACTGGTTGACGCTGAAAGCCGACTGCGATGATCACGTCAAGCGGTGTTACCAATGCCAGGCGCACGGTAATGTTATCCATGCGCCTCCCAATGAACTGCACTGTATGACCTCCCCTTGGCCATTCTCAATGTGGGGTATGGATGTGATCGGACCAATAGAGCCCAAAGCAAGCAACGGCCACCGATTTATATTCGTCATGATCGATTACTTCACTAAATGGGTAGAAGCCGCTTCTTTCCCCAAAGTAACTCAGGAGATCATCGTCGGTTTCATCAGGAATAATGTCATTTGCCGATACGGGCAACCTGAGGTTTTAGTCTCTGACAATGCCAAGAATTTGAACAATACCCTCATGAAGGGATTATGCGACCAGTTTAAGATCAAACACCTCAATTCTGTCATTTACCGTCCTAAGATGAATGGGGCAGTGGAAGCTGCAAATAAGAACATCAAGAAGATCATGGCAAAAATGTCTGCTAATCATCGGGGATGGCCGGATCTGCTACCTCTCACCTTGCTGGCGTACAGAACGTCGGTACGTACTTCTACAGGGGCAACCCCGTACGCTCTGGTATACGGAATGGAAGCGGTTCTGCCAGTTGAGGTTGAGATGGCGTCCCTCAGAATCTTGATTGATGCTCGGATAAACGAGGAGGATTGGATGCAAAAGTCGGTACGACCAATTGGCCCTAATTGATGAAAGGAGGGTGGCCGCTGTGTTGCAACGGTCAGTTTATATCAGCAAAGGATCTCCCGATCATACGACAAGAAGATAAGACCTCGAAAATTCAAAGAAAATGACCTAGTGTTAAAGAGAGTAATGCCTTGTCAAGACGAAGCCAAGGGGAAGTTTGCCCCGAACTGGGAGGGGCCTTTTGTGATTAAGAAAGTGCTGTCCGGAGGAGCCCTCATACTGCAAGAAATGGACGGGGAGGTGTTCCCACAGCCCCTAAATTCTGACTCGGTGAAGCGGTTCTATGCATAAAAAAAAAAAAAAAAAAAAAAAAAGAAAAAAAAAAAAAAATCTCGTCGTTTCTCTCCCTGTTTTGGAGAACGAACTACGTAGGACCTGATCTCCCGACTTGTGGGGGTACGTAGGCAGCCATCGTGGCGCGCGGTCCCATTCCTTACAAAATAACACTTTCTCCTATCAAAACAGATTCCCAACAGCCAGAAAAACCTTCCTATACCCTCAAAACTTTCCCGAAACCAGCCGCCTGATCAGCTTCATCTCAAGTGACCTAACCAAGCAGTTAGCCCAAATCTAAGACTCAGCCGATGAAATCGACAGGATGTGCGGCAATATCTGACAAATCCCCATCAAGACTTGAGAAGAGAAAGAAGGCGAAATATCAAAATCATGGTAACCGGTCTATATAAATAAGTCATTTTGTTACAAGGTTTCTCTTTTGATAACCGATGAAACTGACACAGTCCATGCAGGAAATAAAATGATCTACCAATTTGAAACTAATCGAAGCAGGATGGATAAAGTGGTGGATAGATCTGAGGCATCGACATTCCTTGCAATCTGCTGCCCCATCATGTCGACGCGATCCAATAAGCAGTGGCTCGGCTAACGGTCTCAGAGTGAGCATCTATAATTGCCTTAGTCTGCAATACAATGGCGTCTCTATCAGCATGAACAACCTCCCTGGCCAGAATAGCAGCATCTCTCTCAACAAGAGCAGCATACCTCTCAGCCTCGGTAGTAATCGAGATGCGTGAACACCGGACGGACAGGGACCTAATGGCTCAGAATGCCCTCCGCAAAGCCCGCCGACACCGGAAAGATCATAAGGATCAGGAACGCTCCGGAAGATCACCTGCCATATCTCTGTCACTGGCGACAAACCGTCCAATCAGCGGAGAAGCCACTGAGCAAACCCTGGGAAGGGCTGAGATCCGCGCGAACCACAACAAGATGGTGAGCAACCCTGGGAAGGGCTGATATCCACAAAAAGAAAAAAAACAACAAACCCTGGGAAGGGCTGAGATCCAAGCAAACCGCGACAGAGTGGTGAGCAAACCTGGGAAGGCATCCAAGCAAACCGCGACAGAGTGGTGAGCAAAACCCTGGGAAGGGCTGAGATCCACGCGAACCACAACAAGATGGTGAGCAACCCTGGGAAGGGCTGATATCCACAAAAAGAAAAAAGACAAAAAACAACAAACCCTGGGAAGGGCTGAGATCCAAGCAAACCGCGACAGAGTGGTGAGCAAACCTGGGAAGGCATCCAAGCAAACCGCGACAGAGTGGTGAGCAAACCCTGGGAAGGGCTGAGATCCAAGCAAACCGCGACAGAGTGGTGAGCAAACCTGGGAAGGCATCCAAGCAAACCGCGACAGAGTGGTGAGCAAACCCTGGGAAGGGCTGAGATCCACGCGAACCACAACAAGACGGTGAACAACCCTGGGAAGTGCTGATATCCACAAAAAGAAAAAAAATAACAAACCCTGGGAAGGGCTGAGATCCAAGCAAACCGCGACAGAGTGGTGAGCAAACCTGGGAAGGCATCCAAGCAAACCGCGACAGAGTGGTAAGCAAACCCTGGGAAGGGCTGAGATCCACGCGAACCACAACAAGATCGTGACAAACCCTCCGAAGGGCTGATATCCACAAAAAGAAAAAACACAAAAAAAAACAACAAACCCTGGGAAGGGCTGAGATCCAAGCAAACCGCGACAGAGTGGTGAGCAAACCTGGGAAGGCATCCAACCAAAACAAAAACCCTGGGAAGGGCTGAGATCCAAACTAACACCCTGGGAAGGGCTAAGATCCAAACAACTAACACCCTGGGAAGGGCTGATATCCAAACACTAACATCCTGGGAAGGGCTGAGATCCAGACAATCAACCGGCGACGATACCCGTTGATTATAGGATGGGCGACTGGATACGAAACCCGACGCGGACAAGACGATGGCGTGAGGCATTGACACCCTTACGAATGTTTTGCATGCTTTGCCCCTTGTGTTGCATCATGAATTATATGTGTTGCATCACGTATGTATTGTCATTCTTGTGCATTGTCATTCATACATCGAGTGTCTATTCTTTATCCTGTTCATTCCATTTATCATTTCATAAACATGATAAAGAGGGGCAGCTGTAGACACCCGATTTTTGCATTTCCTATACTAACCCTGACGTGAGGGCAAAATCGTCAATTGACCCGGCACACGAGAATAAAGGGTGGACATAAAGACGAACCCTCAAAACCACCACGACGGGATGATATTGAAGCCGACACGACAACAAGCGAATGTCGAGAGTCAGTTACTGATCACTGTGCTTGCCCGGGTGACGTGGCACGTTTCCCGACGGGTTCTGGACTGCCGAGCGCAAACCCCGTCAGCGGGAACCAACGGTACGACACGAAAATCGAGACGAGG
Organism: Aralia elata; assembly: GCA_034770075.1. Lineage (NCBI taxonomy): Eukaryota > Viridiplantae > Streptophyta > Magnoliopsida > Apiales > Araliaceae > Aralia > Aralia elata. The sequence goes on from JAVJAP010000103.1 coordinate 22,141, forward strand.
CACGGAAAAACGAGAAAATCAGCACCGTTAGCCGCAGAGCAAGTCGCGGCGAGGGACGGACCTCGCGCCAGCACGGGACTCGAAGCGCCACGGGACTCGAGCCGCGGCTGGGGGGAGAAACCAAGGGCCAGCCGCAGATATATCTGCGGCCAGCCGCAGATAGATCTGCGGCTGCCCTTGGCAGTGCTTTATTAGGCCAGTTCGCATTACAGGAAGAAGAAAGAGAGAGGGGAGAAGCATTCAGCAGCAGCAGCAGCTCGGTAGGAACAAAAAACAGTAGCAAAACAAGAGCAATTAGGAGAGAAAAAGAGTGAAAAAGAGTGAGGAATTGTACCAAATTTGTGAGATTATATTCCATATTCTCTACTCTACTCAATACACGAATTCATACATATTGTGGGGATTAATTGCAAGGTGAAAAACCCTTTGTTCTTAGCATTTTGTTATATCATTTTGTTAATCTTTTGGTCATCCGAATTAACTTAAATGTAGTTTTTTTTATATGTTAGTGTGAAGCCATGGGTTAGGGATTATTAGTGAGGGTCTCATCGGAATGAAATTCCCCCTAATAGCCCGATGATATCCGTTTGGTGCAAATCTTAGCTATTATGGTATGGTATCATTCATAGTGTATTTCGATCGTCATTGTAAGACATCCTAGAGTGTTAGGCATCCCGTTATTGTTTATTTTCGTTATATCCATTTGGTTGTTTGTGCAATAAGTTCGGATGTGAGCCTAGGAACGCGACCCCGTGGTCCAAATCCGATGATGGACATTTTTGAATGTATGTAATCGGGTGGATGTATCCGTCATTGTAAATATGTAATCGTCGGGCCTTAAAACGACGCCAAGGCGAGAATCGGGTTTAAGGCCCCGTAATATTGAAGTATGTGATTGTGGGCGTTGGGGTTATTTGGATGGCTTACATGCCCATGAATAGCCCCGACGCGTGTTTATGCTTGATTGGATTTCGGAACACGAAAAAATGATTTCAAAGATTAAACGAGGAAGGTTTTTCCTTAAAATCAAGCAAACTAGGAGGTTAGCATCACGTAGCTAAAAAATTGGAGGTGTTAATGAATGTCGGTTTCTATTAAACGAGAAGGCTAAAGAAAGTCGTTTTCAAACGTCACAAAAATTGGTTTTATAAAAATAAAACAACGTTTTATTAAATCTTGGTGCGTAGGGTGAAAGATATCCTAGAAGTTGCCCATCATCTTATGAAAGCAACGTATAGATTTCGATTCCTATTTTTACGAAGGTTTAAAACTCTTGTTTTGCCAAAACGACACCTAAGGAAAATCTCATAGTTTTTGCCAAAGAAAATCAATCCTTTTTCATAAAAGCTTTCTCGTTTAAGCCGATGGACATTCTAAAGGCATTCTCAAAAGAAAAACACAATTTTCCCTAAAAAATCCAAATGATTCTTTTATGCAAACTCACCATAACATTTACATAGGCACACACACACACACGCGCACACACACATTTCATGAATTAAAGGATAGGAAAGCATCAAGATTGCGGTAACCGTGCTTCACGGAAGTCGAGGGGTGCCTAACACCTTCCCCTCACTTAAGCAAGCCCCCGAACTCTATGAATCTCGATTCGCAGACCAATTAATTCGGAGTCACATATGAGCCAGCGATTTATAAAAATGAAAACTCGGATGAGTTGGTACATCCATTTCAAATATACCAACTGGCGACTCTGGTTAAATTGGCTCATCATAAAAAAAACAATCTTTAAAAAACCCCGTCGACATTAATGCCGACCTTTTCCAAAAAAAAATCATCTAATGAAAAGGCTAAAATTGGAAAGGGTTACAACCCCCGCGTAAGCGATTCCTCCCGGCGTCGACACCACTGCTACTACCTTCCCCTCTATTCCCTCCTTCAATCTTCTTCTTCTTTTCCTTATTGAATTTCATCAGGGCTTCACTTCCGCCCTCAGCAATTATGGCTTTCTCCAGAAGAGTAGCGAAGCTGTTCGTCTGTAACACCGAAAGTCTGCTATATAACCATGGCTTAAGGCCCTACTCAAACCTCCTTGTCTTTCTTTCCTTAGTGTCGACCTGATGAGGTGCAAATCTCGCCAGTTCGTTAAACTTTGCGGCGTACTGGGGTACCGTCATGTCATCTTGCTTCAGCTCTAAAAATCGCATCTCCATGCGACTCTGCCTACTCACAGGAAAATAATTCTCGAAAAAGACTTCTTTAAACCTCTCCCAAGATATCACTCCTTCTCCAGCCCTGTTCTGGTTCGCCTCCCACCAGAAGTTAGCTTCACCTTTCAACATGTACGTGGCGAAGATCGTTTTCTGCTCATCTCCTACTCGGGCGATTGCAAACGCCTTCTCGATTTCTTTGATCCATGACTGGGCTTCGATGGGTTCGGTAGTCCCTTTGAATTCAGGGGGTCCCACACTTTTGAAGTCCTTAAAGGTTGCCACTTGGGCCGTCGGAGGGTTATTATTACTATTTGGGGTCCGATTCTGTAATGCCCCAACTAATAGGTCTACAAATTGTTGCATGGGGTTCGGTTGATCCCCAGCATTACTGATTGACTCCTCAGGTGTCTGTTGACGACGTCTTCCCCTTGGCATTTCTGATGAATAAAATTTACATGTTATCATCCCACAACTTAATCTTATAACATTTAAAGCTTATATAAAAGTTTAATCATCACATCACACATATCAATAAACACATTTTATTAATATGAAAAACCATGAAACCAAGGTACTTAACATCTTATGGCAAAATGCCATTTACACCTCTTAACTTAGAACCGAAATTTAAATATTTACATCAATAGATAAGCGTTCAATACGACACTAATAAAAAGTTCATAGCAATATAAACTCAAAGACCCCTCCTCAAAGCATCTTCATATTCCTCATCTGTCATGTCCAGAACTAGCCCTCGACTTATAGCGTGTCTAGACCGGTGCTCCTCACACGAAAAATGATACACCCTGTGTTGGAACCTGCCATGCGCCGATCTAAATGCGTACTGCATTTTATCCATTCTAACCTTCTTATTCCTTACTTCATGCTCTAACTCATCCCTCTGGTTCTGACCCTTTACACGACCTTTCATCTCATCCCTCCAGTAAGTGGTAATCAACTGTTTATCTGTTTGAAGACCCTGAACTCTCACCTCCAATCCATTTATCGTGTTTCCCAAGTGGGACCGGACGGCCTCCTTTTCTACCCTCAACCTATCTGCCTTCTGGTCTGACGCACGCAGCTTGTCAGCCAGATCTGCGTTCCTAACCATCAAATGATGCACCAATGCCCCGAGCAGTACCATTGCCCCTTCTCTTCCTGATACTGTTCCTCCAACTCATGGACTCGATCGTCCAACTCCGTGTTCCGGTCCATCAACTCATCTAGCAGCCTATCCTCCGGCGCTTCCTCAGAGTCCTCCTCAGGCTCCTCTTCCTCGGGATCCTCCTCAAAATCCTCCCCAGGGTCCTCATCTGGGTCTGAATCAGCTGCTGCCTCAGCTATGGGTGGAAGTACAGCTGCTACTAACTGCTCACTAACCACATGGATATCTCTAACCTCCTCTTCTCCTGACATCCTACAATCAAAACAAACAACTAAATTAGTGTATTAAAAGTAAACATTTTTTTTAGTAAAAGTAACTAGACTCAACACTTTAAACTCTATGTGAGTTCATCTCTTTCTATCTCCACTAATTTCTTTACGGCTATAATCTAAGGTTCTCCCACCTAAGGTTTATAACCTACAGCTTTGATACCAACCTGTGACGCCCCCAAATCCGTGTAACATCAAACACAAGATTCGGTGCTCAAGAAACAGCAAACATAACATCTAACTAATTAAACTTTCTAAATAAAAACCAAAGATACAGAAATAATCGGTAAAAAACCTCAATATAAATCTATCCATAATCCCAGGTTACAAAACCTTAAACTTAGCGTTCCTCGCTATGTTACATCAATGCGGAAAAAAAATAAAATAAACTTATACAAGAAATAACTTTCATCACTTCATCTTGGTCTTTCCCTTGTCCTTGCCCGAGCCCTCAGCCTTCTCACCCTTAACTGAGAAAGTTAAACAAGAATGAGCACAAATTGCCCAGCAAGTATAACGGGTAACTCGACAAATTCATCACGAATAAAGATAACTGGTTTGTAGATGCTCAATAATGTAAAGAGTCAACAAGAGATAAGTATGAACATTCATGATAAGAGGTTTAGATTTCAATAACATACTAAGGGGTGTTAAATACCATGAACATAATTTTATTTCATCAAAAACCATCAGAACTTTATATCTATCAGATAGATTATAAAATATTCTCCGCAAGTACTCCAGGTGATCAGCCTTTCGTACCCTACATTGTGCACAAGTATGAAATTTAAACGCGTAAGCGTAAATGGGACTATATGCTCGGCATCAATTTTACCCCGTTATTCGGGTTGTTCATCTTAGTATTCATGCGGAACCGCACCAAAACAATTTGGATTGGTAAACTTTAAGTAGCTACAATGAAATTGAATCATTCAATAAATTATCGTTATGCATCAATAGTATCTAGCCGAAACAAGTGACTAGAACGCGTTCTCAAAAGCAGTTCACAAATATTTAAGAATTTATAAACAACTGAAATTTCAATGGAGTTGTCATCAATATAGCTTGCACAATTTGTAAGTTTGTATGAAACATAGCTTGCAATATAAGGAACTTGCACACAACAATAAGTAGCGCAAGTTAGGTACTTACGATCGCTGCAATAAAGTGGATAAAGGTTAAGATACTTGCCTTTCGCGTAGTTTACGATTAGCGTTTAACTTTACTGCAAGTATCCTATACACATTCATATACAAATATTCATTAGTCACTCATTCACAGTAACCTGTTTTCATACTCTACTCATTCAATACTTAACTAATTCAACTACTTCATGATAAAGGATGTGTTTTACTAACATTCATTAAACCATATACACCATGAAAACAATTCATTATATATCAAAAATAGTTGTTTGTTTTTTTGTTTTGATTTCAAAGGTTCTATTTGCAAAAATCTGTTTAAACCTTGGTTCAACATATTCGTAACGTACTTAGACGATACCAACATACCACCTGTCATTAATAAAGCTTATAAGAAGGTAACACACTTGTATCATGCTCTACATCACAAACAAAACATCTTGGTCTCTCTGCAGCACGGCGCGGCCGCGCTGCCTTTATGCTTGGGAGTGGCGCGGCCGCGTTACTCCCTTCCAAGCTCAGAACTGAGCTTTTCAACGCTCGGTTCTCATTCTAGCATACTAGGGTCTTGGCACACCACAATTAGTAATTATACATACTGATATGAAGGCTTAAACTAATCTAAATCCATGCATTCATCATTTAACAAATCACTACTTAAATTCAAGATAATTTTTCTTAAAAAATTTCCAAATCATGGCTCACGGTTAAATTTTGTGATAACACGCTGGTAATACATCTTAAAACACATTCAAGGCTTATTCATGTCCATTACACAAGATTAGGTTGAGTTAGAGAAGCTAAGCAATTAAAAGGAAATTTCCAGGTCTGATACAGGTGCGGCGCGGCCGCGCCCTATTTGACCTTGGTACCAGCGCGGCTGCGCTGGTACTCAGACACAGGTACTGAAGTCTGCTGCGAACCAAACTTTTAGCAACCCATGCAATCCCAATTTGAACACACCCATACATTGTAAACTTACCCAAAGCAACATAATTTGAGTACTAAACTATCTTAATAACACCAACAATTTTATTAACAAATTTAGAGCCTCTAAACTCAACTTTCTTACAAATTAAACTCATTTTAGAAAATTAACCAACTTGAACATGATTAGAACCTCTTGACTGAATTCAGAGCAAATAAAACATGATTAGACTTAGAATTACATGCTTTAATAATCTACCATCATCAGTTATCAACAACATGGCAATACAACCCAAACAAATCATAACATGTTTATTCATACATTTCTCACTAATTTCTTATGAATACAAATGAAAGTTCATAATCTTACCTTTTGAATGCTATTCCCCTTGATTTGCAGAGATGATGCTATGCTTGTTGCTCTTCTAGTCCTCTAGAAATTCCAGAATATCTCAAGCTTTCTCAAGCTTCTCTCTCTCACACAAGTTATCTTTTTTGAGTAGAAAGTGTTTAACAAAAAGGAATAGATATTTAGAGAGGAGGTATATATATATATATTCCCTGCATTCTTTCATAATCCCACCTCTGAATTCATTGGTCTCTAGCCCCTTGAGATTTCCCATTCATCAGTTGCAAGAATTAAAGAAAAGGGAGTTGGGAAAGTGAAGGGATTTTGGTTTTAAAGAAAAATAACTCCCTCCTCATTGCTTTATTCATAACCGTGCTCTCCACTCTCATTTGTCTCAATTTGATAGTCACATGGATCTCTCCAACTTCAGCTGATGCATTTTAATTACTAAAAGATTATTTTAATCCATTAATCAATTTAATAAGCCATTTGACCATTTTGCCCTCCGAAATCCACATTTTTGATATTATAGTCGATTCCTAATAAAATCGACGTTCCGAACTCAAATCCGATGTACGTTTCACCAATTTCCACTCCGAAAACAAATTTGAGTTCTAGCTTCATTCTTGTGTTTAATACAATTATTATCTACTTAGTCAATAAGCAAATAGTTATATTAATCTAACTCAACTATTCAAATACATCTCATCACATAATCCAATTACCTATATATATATATGTATATATTTGCATATATATATATATATATATATATACATAACATGTACACATATAATTATTTAAACACACAAAAGATTCGCATATAATTCAATTCATTAAATACACTACGATGTATATTGATCTTGGGCATTACAGTGACGGAGGCAGAGTACATAGCTGTAACTGAAGCTGCAAAGGAAGCTGTTTGGATGAAGAAGTTCATAACTGAGCTTAGAGTGGTTCCTAGCATTAGAGGAGTCGTACCTTTATTCTATGACAACACTAGAGCTGTTGCACAGGCTAAGGAACCCAGGTCTCATCAAAAATCCAAACACGTGTTGCGGTGGTTTCATTTGATAAGAGAGATCATTGAAAGAGGAGACATCACCCTGGAGCGTGTAGACTCTCAAGACAACATTGCAGATCTATTTACTAAAGCTTTAACATAACAGCAGTTTAATCGTCACTTAGAGAAGATGAGTATTAGATACCAAGACAATTGGTTTTAGTGCAAGTGGGAGATTGAAAGTAATATGCACACAAGCCAATCATATTTGATATGATGAAGCATATACTTTGTAATATTATTCATTTATTAATAAAAGAATTGATTTTCTTAAAAGACATTCTACATTATCCACTTGGTGTTGTTATATTAAATATGATAAACCCATAGTTTTGAGCAATACTTTTAGAATCATGATGGTGATCATGCTAATGAGATCTAAATTCTAGATAGCTCATAAACTAAAATCGTTCCTAATCGTTGGATTACTAAAAGGGGATTAGTGAATCCAGATAGATTAGTATATACGTTGCTTGCTCTTATGAAGAGGATGATTGATCTTATAATCATTTGTGTGGAGAAACTAAAGCTAGTATGTAGGTGCTTATTGGAGAATAAGTTCACTGAACGTGACTCGCTAAGGAATACCTAATGGAGTTTTACTCGCTTGTCAATAGGAATTCCTCTAGTGATAGTAGTACAAGTGATCCTTGGACTTGAGATCATCACAGTATCTTGTGTATGATGAGTTATACTTTGACATGTCCCTTAAGACCTTTAGGGTATATCAAAGAGTATGATTGGGTATAATAAGTTGTACATGGAGATAGGTGAATGATCAACAAAGAATCTACCACGTCTAGTAAAAGATGTAAATGTCCTATGTGATTCGATAAATGACAACTCAGTAGTCCTTGGCCAAGGCAAAATAAAATTGGAAAGAAATTTCTAATTTACATTATTTAGAATTGTGCATTTGGGAATCGAAATACATATAATTAAATAAAATAAGACTTGACAATAAATCCATGTCTTATATTTAATTGGGACATTGTATGGTAGAAGGATTGAATTGTACGGTAACTATGCACTTAAAGGTTCTTTTGTGATTAATATTGAAATCTATATTATCTGATAAGTCGTTGATCGCTAAGGGGCTTACCCTTATTATAGAATAAATATTATTTAATTAAATAAATAAATTTATTTATTTAAATAAGATTAGAATTATTCTAATTAATTTATTCACAACCGGTTTAATATGGAGAACCTAAAGGGTCACACCGCAGAAGAAAAATATTTATTTAAGAAGTAAATGTCATAATTGTAATAATACGTTAAGTGTATTTAATTTAATCTATGGAGATAGAATAAATTAAATAGCTTAATATTTATTATTTAATATAAATTAATAAGAGGAGTCTTATTATTATTATTACTATTACTATTATTTAATTCTTAATAGGGATTGAGAATTAATTAATAGAAGTACCTTCTCATGCATTTCTAATTGAATTAGAAGTATAATTAATTAAATGAGTTTAATTAGAATATAAACCCTAATCCTAAATAGTTTAGAGAAGGGTTGTTCCTACATCTATAAATAAAAGATATCTTATCATAGATTGAGGTTACACATTCTTGTATTAGATTGTGGAGAGTACTACCAATTTCTATAGAGATAGAAACTAGGGTTTTGCCAACACTCAACTTCTTGAATACCTATTCTTCCTTGGTGGATCACCTCTAGAGGCCAAACACTTGGGTGGCTAACGTTGATCAAAGGAAGGAATCTCACATGAAAGAATTCAAGGAGAACACGAAGGAATTGGAGGTGAACTTGTACCCGAGGAAGCTTTGATTCACGAGGGTATAATTCTTTATCTCTATCTCTTTTGTTAATTGATAATTGAACACAAGGAAAGATCATGGTGATCGTTTGTATTAAAATTCAATTAAAATCCGTTTTATCACGCTTTCGCCTTATTTATGTAATTTGATTGCATGCTTGCGCAATATTCAAACCCAACAGGCTCTTCTTTTAAACTTTGAAGAAAAAGATGGTCCTGCAGTCATATTTGGAGACAACAATTTTGGAAAGACAAAAGGATATGGTTCAGCTAGAAATGGTGTTGTGTTATTCAGCAAAGTGGTATATGTTGAAGGACTAAAGGACAATCTTCTCAGTATCAGTCAACTGTGTGATAAAGATTATCAAGTCACCTTCCTCAACAATTAGTGTCACGTCAGGGACTTAAAGACCAACTCATTGAAGTTGATAGGAGCTAGAGAAGGAAATATATATACTGTCAACCTTGCTGAGCTAAATCCTGATGAAGCAATATGTTTTCTTTCCAAAGCTTCTGAAGATTAGTGTTGGTTATGGCATAGGAGGTTATCTCATTTGAACTTCAAAAGCATGTCAAGACTGGACTCCAAAGACCTTGTAGCATGACTACCAAAGCTCAACTTCATCAAAGAGAAACCTTACAAAACATGTAAGTTTGGAAAGCAAACAAAGAGCTCATTCAAAAGCAAGGCAGTCAACACAAATGATAAGCCCCTTAAATTACTCCATATGGATCTTTTTGGGCGTATCCCAACTACAAGCCTTGGAAGAAAGAGATACTCACTGGTGGTAGTGGATGACTATACCAGATTCACATGGGTATTCTTTGTGAGCTCTAAAGACGAAACCAGCTCTCATCTTATCAGGCTATTCAAACTTGTTATGAATGAGAAAGAAGAGAAGATCAAGGCTATCAGGAGTGACCATGGAAGAGAGTTTGATTTCTCTGAGGTAGTTCTCTGAGGTAGAACTTTACTGTGAAGAGAATGACATCAATCACAACTTCTCAGCCCTAAGAACTCCCCAACAAAATGGAGTAGCTAAGAGGAAGAATAGAACACTGATCGAAGCGAGGAGAATACTACTGGTAGTTGCTCAACTCCCTGAGTATTTTTGGGCAGGAGCTGTCAGCACCGCATGTTACACTTAGAACAGGTCTCTCATTCACTCCATCCTCAAGAAGACTCCCTACGAATTATGGAAAGAAAGAAAGCCAAACATCAGTTACTTCCTTACCTTTGGTTGTCTTTGCTACATTCTCAACAATGGCAAGAAGTATCTAACCAAATTCCAACCTAAGTCAGATGAATGAATCTTCCTCGGTTATACTATGGATTGCAAGGCCTACAAAATAGTCAATAAGGAATCATTAAATGTTGAAGTCTCTATTCATGTTGATAAGTCAGAATCAAAGAAGAAAACTACCTCACTCAACGATCCAGTAGAAAAGAACTCTACGATCGCAGAATCTAAAATCGTAGAGTTAAACACTACGATTATTAAGCTGGAAGCACAAATTGTAGAATAAGAAGAAGCAATCGTAGAGCTCACTATGCCAGACAATGAGACTCTACGACCTAAACCAGAAATCAACCTAGAAGAACTCAGACAAGAAGGCACACTAAAGATCTGATCATTGAAGATCCTAATGCTAGAGTTAGGACAAGATCAACAACTCATAATGAATGCTTCTACCTAAACTTTCTCTCCCAAATGGAGCCCAAGAAGATAGAAGAAGCTTTTGAAGATTTAAGCTGGATAGAAGCCATGCAAGAAGAACTTAATCAGTTTGAAAGAAGAAAAGTCTGGAGACTAGTTGAAAGGCCAAAAGAACTTCCAGTCATTAGCACCAAATAGGTTTTCAGGAACAAGATGGATGAAGAAGGTGTCATCACAAAGAACAAAGCAAGACTGGTAGCCAAAGGTTATTCACAAGGAGAAGGGATTGACTACGATGAAACATTTGCTCCTGTTGCAAGATTGGAACCTATCAGAATATTTCTTTCTTATGTTGGTCACATGAAATTCAAGGTCTTCCAAATGGATGTCAAAAGTGCTTTCCTCAATGGAGAGCTTCAAGAAGAAGTCTATATGAAACAACCTCCAGGTTTTGTCAATCCAACCTTTTCTAATTATATCTATAGATTAGATAAAACATTGTATGGATTAAAACAAGCACCTAGAGCATGGTATGAAACACTTACTAACTTTCGCACTGAAAAAGGATTCACTAGAGGTAGAGTAGATACCACTTTATTCCTGAGAAAGCACAAGGATAAATCACTTCTAGTTCAAATCTATGTGGATGATATTATTTTTGGTTCTACTGATGAAAAATTGTGTGAAAGGTTTGCCAAGCTGATGCAGAGAAAATTCAAAATGAGCATGATGGGAGAACTGAACTTCTTCCTTGGACTTCAAGTGAAGCAAACTGATGAAGGAATATTTATCAACCAAGCCAAATACATTAAAGACTTATTAAAAAAGTATAGCATGGATTCAGCCACCATCATGAAAACTCCCATGGCACCTGCAACCAAGCTTGATAAAGATGAGAAAGGTAAACGTATTGATATCACTCAATACAGAGGTATGATTGGTTATCTCTTATACCTAACTGCAAGTAGACCAGATATCATATTTGCCACTTACATATGTGCTAGATTTCAAGCCAATCCTAAGGAATCACATCTTTTAGCTGTAAAGAGGATTTTCAAGTACCTAAAAGGCACCCCATATTTAGGACTATGGTATCCAAAGGAGTCATGATCTAATAGGTTGTTCAGATGCTGACTATATAGGTTACAAAATTAATAGGAAAAGCATAAGTGGAACATGTCAATTGCTTGGAAATAGGCTTGTCTCCTAGTTCAGCAAAATGCAAAACTCTGTTTTAACCTTAACTGTAAAAGCTGAATACATTGTTGCAGGCAGTTGCTGTGCACAAATCCTATGGATGAAAAATCAGCTAGCTGACTATAGATTTAAGTTTAAGTCTATCCCTGTTTATTGTAATAACACTAGTGCAATTGCTATAACTCATAATCCTGTCATGCACTTAAGAACCAAGTATATAGATATAAGATATCATTTCATTAGAGATCATGTGCAAAGTGATAATATATCTTTACATTATATTCGTACTGAAAACCAGCTTGCTGATGTCTTTACAAAACCTCTAGATGAATCAAGGTTTAACATGCTGATAAGTGAACTAGGAATGCTAAATTTACATCAATGATATTATGCTTTGAAACCTACTAACTTTACAGAAAGAAAGTTCATTGAGTGACATCAGAAATCGTCGAGTGAAATTGGAAAATCGTAGAGCTTAAGGGAAGCCAAGTTGTCGAGACTCACTCTACGATCGTCGAGTAAGATCGAAATCGTAGAGTAGAAAAGACTCAAAGATAAATCGTTGAGCTCCGAATGAGCTAAGGGCAAAACAGTCTTTTTCGTCAGACTAAACTACGCGTACTCATTCAACACTCGACACATGACCCACTCGACAAAATAAGAGGGAAGTTTTACTAATTCATTTCAAAATTTTTATTTCATCTGAAAACTCACTCTCTCTCCTAGCTGAAACCCTAGTTCTCTGATTTAATCAAACTCTCAGCAAATTTCGTTCTTATACAGCAAAATCAAAGAAATTCTCAAATGACATCCTCTCCAGTCATCTCAAGAAACTCCCTCGACTTCGAAAATTTTACCACAGCTGAGACGAAATACAAGAGAATCATCTTTCTGCTACAGGATCAGGACTCTATGAAGCCCTAAACACCAACACTCGAGTATATTCAAAATTGGTAAGGGAATTCTACTCTAATGGAATTATTGGGGATGGAATACTTTCCATGAAGGTCAAAAGGGCTTCACTTAAGCTAAGTGCTTCAAAAATCAACGTACCCTAGGATTCAAAAATGACGGGCTTACAACTCTCCAGTTCATCAACACTGAAGAAAGACTGAAGCGAATGCACCACGAGAACAATCCAAAGTTGAAGGGATTAAAGAAAAAGGAATTTCCTCAAAAGTATGAATTCCTGGCTGATGTTGTTGATAAATGCATTCTGTGCAAGGATTCAACCCATGATTCTGTCAATAACCTTCAGCTTAGAATCATGACTGCTATTATGAAAAAGATCCAAATAAACTATGGTACCCTGCTCCTAGAATGGATTGGAAATTGGGTCTCGAATGATAGAAAGATCAAAGGGGCAAGGAAAATGTTTTATGGCAGATTTATAAGCATCATTCTTCAGAAAGTACTAGGAGATCAAATTGGGCATAATGAAGGAAAAGTTATAAATGTTAAGAAAAGAATCACCCAAAGGCTATTTGTGAATTGGAAAAGGAATCTAGTTAGAAATTTAAGATCAACTCAGACAAAAGACAGTGAGAAAACTCAAAGTGAGGTCAGAAAGCCTTCAATGAAGAATATGTCTGTGGTTAAAGAAGAAACAGATGAGGTGGATCAGGAGGTGCCAGCTCTAACTAGAAAGAGCAAAGGGAAAAAGAAGACAGTTTCCTAGACTGAAGAGGAACCTTAAGGTTCATCAAATGAAGGACCTGCATCTTTAGTTGCTCAACCATTGCCTTCCCTCCCATCAGAAGTAAAGAAGAAGAAAAGAAAGCAAACTAAAGAAGCCTCTGATGAATCAACACCAAGTTTAAAGGTGTATCATAAGAAAGGAAAACGTAGCACTAAGCAATGCCTCCCTACGATCGCTGAGAATCCTCACTCTACCATCATAGTGTTTAGAGCTAAAGACGCTGCTGAAAATGCCGGTCAGCCGGTCTCTACGGCTGTTGATGACGAATAAATGGCTGGAAAGGTTGCTGAACCCGAGCCAAAGAAAATGAAGAAAAAGCTAATGACTTTAGCTCAAAAGGAGCTCAATGAAGCAATGCTAAGGATCAAAGAAGAGGAAATGATACTATTAACCTCTGATCAAACTATCACTCAAACTAAAGAGGAGCAACAAAAAGCTGCTAAGCAAAGAGATTCTCATATTGAGGGGAAGACAGCTGATGTCCCTGAGTCAGTCACTGCTCAGATTGAGAGGGAGCAATCAGAAGATCGTCATGAAGATCCATCAAACCCTGAAGATAATATAACTCATGCTGAGGAGCACGAAGAGTATATGGAGATCATTGATGAAAGGGAATAAGAAGAGGAAGAGACAATGACTGAAAAACCTGAGGTTGTAGTAAGCAGTGATGAAATTAGTGATGAGAGTGAAGATAAAATCCTAGAAATCATTGCTGAAGTCAGAAATGAAGAGAGGCATATCAACTACAACTGCCTATTTGCTTACTTACCAAAGATGTCATTCCATCAAGCTCTAATCCTCAATTCTTGGGATCACATGTTCTGGCCTTTCAAGACTTACCCAACAATTTCAGTGCTTGCCTAAGAATTTCCAAGAAGTGGCTCCTTTGCTCAAAAGCTGATTTCTAACAGTACATTCCAACGCAACGAGAAAAAGGTATACTTCATTCCTTCATCATTTAAGTTGAATCACTCTCTATTGCCAAACTACTATCTGTTTGATGAAATGTCAAGATGGAATGAGGTCATCTTAAACCCAAGGAATCATCTTCCAGTCATAGGGTCCCAACACTTTGTGACTGATGGACCAAACGCCCAACCATCTCTGGTCATAGAGTCCCTAATCTCTACGACTAATACTACACTCACCCTCCAAACTCAAATCGCAGAGTCAACCCACCCTACAATCGACTCTACGATCGTAGAGTGTGATGTCCCTACATATGATAATCAAACTGCTCACTCTCCCACATTTCAAACAAATGCTCCAACCATTCCTGCTAATATCCCACCTTCCTCCCATAATGAATACTTTGACCTGGCCATCGTTCTGGCAAATCTCCAAAGAAGCAATAAGGAAGAATCCCATGAAGGATCAGTTAACTAACCTCACAGCTCAAATGATAACTGATATGGAGGAGAATCTTGAAGCCAAATCTCTCACCCTCTATAGAAGGTTTAACGAACTTGTTGATGCTGCCAATGCTCAAACCAACAATCTTGGAACTGAACTGACTATGAGGTTAAAAGCAATTATCAAAGAGTTAATGGATGGCATTGACAGAAGGGACAGATTCTATCAAAAAGAAATAGCTGATCACAAATCTACAGTTCTTTCCCTTTAGGAGTCTCAAATCGCTCAGAACAAGTTAGTAACTGAGAAATTCTTTGAATTGAGCACCTCTATCAATAGCTTCCAGCGCCTATCCCTCAAACAGATGGAAATGACTAATAAATGCCCTCGCTATGAAGCACCAACAACGGGAAAGGACTGAAGCTCAATTAGTTGAACAAAGAGCTGACAACACTCGGTCTCGATCTCAAATATAAGAATTGGTGCGGGGTATACAACAGCTCTCCCAAGAGGTTCGAACTCTAGATGTTGACATAAAGGGGGAGAAATTAAAAGGCAAAGAAAAGGGAGAATCAAGTAGTAGCAAGGGAAAAGAGCAATCAAGGCCAAGGCAACCCGAGTCATCGATTCCAATTGAAGAGCCCATAAATGTCATTCCCATAAGGAGTGAAGTCCCTGGATCCTATAGAAGAATACCAGATGTAACTTCAACAGGAGTTCACATACCATCAAGCAATCCTGCATTGCTAAATTGACACTTGCACGGGACTCACCCCTATGGTGAAGGAGGAAGTCATACGCCTTATTCTGGTCTCAGTCAAAAGCAGATTGAAGATTTCCAACGAATGACTAAATAAGGCAGGGAAATCTACAGAAGAATAGTTGAATATGAAAGGGCCAATCCTCCAAGGGCCAAGAGAAGAGCAAGAGAAAGAAGGAACTAAGGTTTGAAATTATTTATAATTTTCTCTTTCTCTTTATTAATGTCACTGCCATATAATGAAATATTCATATGATCATCAATAAAACTCATGATTTTATCTAGAAATACAGTTGCTCATTGTACTATAAGATATGTTTATTTCTATAAGCATTTGTATTAGAATTGATGATATGATTCAAAACTACTGGTTAATGTCAACATCAAATAGGGGGAGATTGTTAGGAATCACAAGGTTTAAATTTGATGTTGTGGTACTAATGTATATATGTATCAGTAGCTAAATTGTAAAGTCCTTAATAAAATACATATGTTCAAGGACTTAGAATAGAAAAGATCAAATATGTTAGGATGATCTAAGCTGTATTGAATATCTATCTGATCTAAGCATATTTGTAATAATAAGTGTTATAAAGTCCTTTATTAAAGGTGATGTATAAAGCACTTAAAAAAGATCAAACTTGTTAGATTGATATTATAGACTGATCATAGAGTACTACTGCATATGCATCCAGTAAAGGATCGTAGAGCAGTCAGCCAACTATGCAGAGTCAAAGTATGCCATCACAGAGTCTACCAGGCAAATGTAGAGTTCTCTCTGCTAAACGTAGAGCACACTCAACAGATTGTAAAGTTCTCTCGACAGAATGTAGAGCACTCTCGACAGGACGTAGAGCTCTCTCGGCAGATCGTAGAGTTCTCTCGGCAGAACGTAGATCACTCTCGGCAGGACATAGAGCTCTCTTGACAGATCATAGAGTTGTGTCGGCATCACAAGACTAACTCCTATGATCATAGAGTTAAAATAGTCTGTCCTGATTCATAAAGGCTGTCTACAACCAAGTGTAGAATTGTAGAGTAGTCTCTACTAGTGTTTTCAAAGACTTAATCAGCACTACTGAAGAAAAACATTGATGATATCCTAAAGTAATCAAAGTGAAATGTGAAGATCACAGTGAATGTCTGCAAGCGTCAAGTCGTATCTAAAGATTGTAGAATGGTTCAGACAAGCAAATCTACAATCACACTAACAACACTACGACTACTAAGATCGTAGAGTCAGCACGTCAGCCAAGCAATTCAGATCTGAATTGAATATTCTATGTTGCCTATGTTGACTGATCAGTAGGATGACCTGCCCAAAATAATTACTGAATACTAAAATGAACTGAATGAAGAATCACACATAAGTGTGGAACAAACAGCTATGGTCTGCAGACATTCAGAGCACTATCTCTACCACTATCTTGGTACAGGCTAACGGAAGCTAACTCACCCCACTACTGCAGTAAATAAGGAATAAACTATTCCTAAGTTCAGTAACACATCTCAACGGAAGTATTAGATGCAACGACCACATTTCAATGAAAAGATTTTTAAAAGCATCTACATAAGGTAGACAAATTGAAGATTACAATTCAAGTACGAACAACAAAAAGAAATCAAATCAGTCAAAGTATCATTCTATAATTCAAAGGGAAATATCTTCCTTTGCTACTGAGTTCATTAGACTATATGTTTCAAGCAACTTAGTAGCAACAAAATAATCACTCCTTATCAAGTGAAAGGGTTAACAGGTAACCAACCAAAGTCAAGTCTGTTGGACTTACTGAGTACCATAGGGTACAAGAGATTCTAAGACTGCGGGTCTTAGTCTATAGAGTTCCAAGGCTACTGGTCTTGAAGGAATCTTTGTGATTCAACTGTAACGATATCCTTATTGGATTTGCTACTCGGGAGTAGAATAGTAGAGTAGGAGTTTTGTGTGCTCCGAACCACTTAAAGTCTTGTATCTCTCTCTTTGCACTCCTTAACTGCTATAACTGTTATATCTCTGCTTTATCTTATCTATTATAGTTGTTCTATCCTTAAGGGGAATTTTATCATTCATATTCCGTTGTGCTTAATTACTTGTTAATTAACCAAACTGATAAGTTATTCTTTTGAAAACTAGTTAAAAAGTTTTAAAGAATCTATTTAACCCTCCCCCCTTCTAGATATCTTTTGTGCCTCTAAAAACTAATAGCAAAGTCTACAAAAATCATAGAGCTGCCTTCGGTATCGTAAAGTAATCTGGTTGATCGTAGAATATAAAGGGTATCTCGAAGTTGTAGACAAAATTGAACAGATCGTAAAGCTATCTCATCCATCGTTGAGCAAATCGTAGAGTAGATCGTAGAGCTGCCTCATAGCAGAACATCAAGTGAAGCTATTTAATAATCTACGTTCTTCAACAAACTCAATGATCAAGTCAAGCTTGAAGATCATGTCAGAACGGTCATAAGTCTGATAAGTACAGAAAAGTGCAAATTATTATAAAGAAAAAATTTCAAGAATGTTTCTCACTATCTTCAAATTCAGAAAGAGGATAAATTTGAAGCTGTGTCTAAACAACTAAAATGAAGATGTGATATCTAAAGTGTGGTAAAAGAGTCTACAATTTGATGGGACTTTTGTAGAGCCAAAAACAATATGTCCACCTACCCTCAAAGTAATTTTTAGAGAATATCTTGGAGCTGAACATTAAATGTGTTAGGTTTGTATGTAACGCGAGCATGCAATCAAATTACATAAATATAGCGGAAGCGCGACAAAACGGATTTTAATTTTTTTTTTATACAAACCATCACCATGATCGTTCTTTATGCACAATTATTAATTAAACGAAAGAGATGGAGAATAAGAATTATACCCTTGTCGAATTCTAGCTTCCTCAGGTACAAGTTCAACTCCAATTCCTTCGCGTTCTCCTTGAATTCAACGGTGTGATTCTTTCCTTTGATCAATGTTAGCCATCCAAGTGTTTGGCCTCTAGAGGTGATCCACCAAGGAAGAACAAATATTCAAGAAGTTGGGTGTTTGGCAAAACCCTAGTTTCTATCTCTATAGAAATTGTAAATACTCTCCACAATCTAATGTAAGAGTGTGTAACCCTAATCTATGATAAGACTTCTCTTATTTATAGATGTAGGAAAACCCCTTCCCTAAACTATTTAGGATTAGGGTTTCTATTTTAATTAAACTCCTTTAATTATATTCCTAATCCAATTAGGAATTAATGAGAGAGAGAGAGAGTACTTCTATTAATTAATTCTCAATCCCTATTAGGAATTAAA
Source organism: Aralia elata (assembly GCA_034770075.1). Taxonomy (NCBI): domain Eukaryota; kingdom Viridiplantae; phylum Streptophyta; class Magnoliopsida; order Apiales; family Araliaceae; genus Aralia; species Aralia elata. Next base: position 40,983 of record JAVJAP010000103.1, read on the forward strand.
TAATAGTTATATTAATTAATTCCCAATCCCTATTAGGAATTAAATAATAGTAATATTAATTAATTCCCAATCCCTATTAGGAATTAAATAATAGTAATAGTAATAATAATAATAAGACTCCTCTTATTAATTTATATTTAAATATTTCCCAAAATATTAAATAATAAATACTTAAGCTATTTAATTTATTCTATCTCCATAGATTAAATTAAATACACTTAACTTATTATTACAATTATGCCATTTACTTCTTAAATAAATTATTTTCCTTTTGCGGTGTGACCCTTTAGGTTCTCCATATTAAACCGGTTGTGAATAAATCAATTAGAACAATTCTAATCTTATTTAAATAAATAAATTAAACTATTTAATTCATTTAAATAAATAATATTTATTCTAACAATAAGGGGTAAGCCCCCTTAGCGATCAAACGACTTTCCAGATAATATAGATTTCAACATTAATCACAAAAGAACCTTTGAGTAAAATAGTTACCGTACAATTCAATCCTTCTACCATACAATGTCCCAATTAAATATAAGACATGGAATTTCTGTCAAGTCTTATTTTATTTAAATATTTATGTATTTCGATTCCCAAATGCACAACTCTAAATAATGCAAATTAGAAACTCCTTTCTAATTTCATTCTGCCTTGGCCAAGGACTACTGAGTTATCAATTTATCGAATCACATAGGACATTCACATCTTTTACTAGACGTGGTAGATTCTTTGTTGATCATTCACCTATCTCCATGTACAACTTATTATACCCAATCATACCCTTTGATATACCCTAAAGGTCTTAAGGGACATGTCAAAAGTATAACTTATCATACACAAGATACTATGATGATCTCAAGTCTAAGGATCACTTGTACTACTATCACTAGAGGAATTCCTGATTGACAGCCGAGTAAAACTCCATTAGGGTATTCCTTAGCGAGTCACGTTCAGTGAACTTATTCTCCCAATAAGCACCTACCATACTTTACTTTAGTGTCTCCACACAAATGATTATGAGATCAATAAATCCTCTTTATAAGAGCAAGCAACGTATGTACTAATCTATCCGGATTCACTAATCCCCAATTTAGTAATCCAACGATTAGGAACAATTTTAGTTTGTGAGCTATCTTGAATTTAGATCTCATTAGCATGATCACCATCATGATTCTAAAAGCATTGCTTCAAAACTATGGGTTTATCACATTTAATATAACAGCACCATGTAGATAATATAAAATGCCTTTTAATAAAAATCAATTCCTTTATTAAATAAATGAATAAGATTACAAAGTATATGCTACATCATATCAAATATGATTGGCTTGTGTGCATACTACTTTCAATCTCCCACTTGCACTAAAGCCAATCGCCATGGTATCTAATACCCATCTTCTCTAAGTGACGATCAAACTGCTGTTGTTGAGTTAAAGCTTTAGTAAATGGGATCTGCAATGTTGTCTTGAGAGTCCACACGCTCCAGGGTGACATCTCCTCTTTTCAATGATCTCTCTAATCAAATGAAACCGCCGCAACACGTGTTTGGATTTCTGATGAGACCTGGGTTCCTTAGCCTGCGCAACAGCTCCGTTGTTGTCACAGAATAAAGGTACGGCTCCTCTAATGCTAGGAACCACTCCAAGTTCAGTTATGAACTTCTTCATCCAAACAGCTTCCTTTGCAGCTTCACTTGCAGCTATGTACTCTGCCTCTGTCACTGAATCAGCAACTGTTTGCTGCTTGGAACTCTTCCAACTCACTGCGCCACCGTTTAAGGTAAACACGTACCCTGAAACGGATTTACTGTCATCTTGGTCCGTTTGAAAAACTTGAGTCTGTATAGCCCTCTAGTTTCAATTCAGACCCACCGTAGACAAGAAATACATCCTTAGTTCTTCTCAAGTACTTTAGGATGTTTTTCACTGCCTTTCCAGTGGCTCTTTCTCCTGGATTCGACTGATATCTGCTTGTTACACTAAGTGCATGAGCGACATCTGGTCTAGTACATATCATACCGTACATGATAGATCCCTATTGCAGAAGCATATAAGGAAATCTTACTCATACGGTCTCTCTCCTCAGGTGTCTTTGGGGCCTGTTTCTTGGAGAGATGTATTCCATGGCTCATCGGCATGAGACCTCTCTTGGAATCTTCCATGCTAAACTTCTTTAGCATCGAGTCAATGTACTTTCCTTGGGTCAAGCCCAGCATCCTTTTAGATCTATCTCTATAGATCTTTATCCCCAAAATATAGGATGCCTCACCCAAGTTCCTTCATGGAGAAGTGTTTAGATAACCAAATTTTGATTCGATGTAGCATAGGAACATCATTCCCTATCAGTAATATATCATCAACATATAATACAAGGAATGAAACAGCGCTCCCACTAACCTTCTTGTACACACAAGGTTCATCCTCATTTTTGATAAAATCAAACCTTTTGATTATCTCATCAAAACGGGATGTTCCATCTTCGAGAAGCTTGCTTCAATCCATAAATGGGATCGTTGTAGCTTACATACTTGGTTTGTTCCAACCGTTGAAACAAAACCCTCTGGCTGTATCATATAAACATTCTCCTCAAGCTCTCCATTGAGGAAGGCCATTTTCACGGTCCATTTGCCAGATCTCGTAGTCCATAATAAGCTGCAATCGCAAAGCAAAATCCGAATGGACTTGAGCATAGCTACTGGCGAGACAGGTTTCATCATAGTCAACTCCTTGTCTTTGTTTGAAACCTTTTGGCAACCAGTCGGGCCTTATAGGTCTCTACCTTGCCGTCCGCTCCAGTCTTTCTCTTTAAAGACCCATTTACACCCAATAGGGCTTAATTGCCCTCAGGTGGTGAAACCAAAGTCCATACTTGGTTTTTGTACATGGAGTCCATTCTCGGATTTCATGGCTTCTAGCCATTTCTCTGAGTCTTCACTACTCATAGCCTCTTCGTAAGTCAATGGATCATCATCATCTATGATGCGTACCTCATCATCATTCCTCTATGATGAATCCATACCTCTCAGGTATCTTCGGTACTCTTCCAGATTTACGAATAGGTAGTGGTACAGTAGGTTCTTCTACTTGGTCAGGTACCTGACTTTGATCCGTAGTATTTTGTGGTTCTTGAAACTTCTTCAAGATATATCTTACTCCCACTGACCCCTTCAAGGATAAACTCTTTTTCCAAGAAGGCAGCGTGTTTCGCAAACAAACACCTTTTGTATCAGTAGGATGATAGAAATAATACCCTGGATGTTTCTTTAGGGTATCCCACGAATCTACATTTGTCGGATCTAGTCTTCAGCTTATCATGCTCAAACCTTTTGACATAAGCTGGGACAACCCCAAGTCTTAACATGCTTAAGATTTGGTTTCCTCCCTGTCCATATCTCATATGGAGTCTTTGGGAACGGATTTCGTAGGTACCTTGTTAAGTAGGTATGCAGCCGATTCTAGGGCATAACCCCAGAAGGATACTGGAAGGTCCGGTAAAAACTCATCATGGAAACGAACCATGTCCAACAATGTTCGATTTCTCCTTTCAGATACACCATTCAAACTGTGGCGTCCCTGGTGGAGTCCAATTGTGAGATTATACCATTTTCTTTGAGACAATTGAGAAAACTCATTGGTTAAGTATTCCCCTCCTCGATCCGATCGAAGAATCTTAATACTCTTACCAGTTTGTTTCTCTACTTCACTTCTGAATTCTTTGAACTTTTTCAAACGATTCAGATTTGTATTTCATTAAATACACCATATCTAAATCTAGAATGATCATCAGTGAAAGTAATAAAATAAGAATATCCTCCTCGTGCATTCGTTGTCATAGGTTCCACATACGTCTGTGTGTGTACCAACGCTAACAACTCTGTAACTCTTTCTCCTTTTCCAGTAAAAGGAGATTTAGTCATTTTACCCATGAGGACAAGATTCACAAGTTGGATATGATTCGTAATCAGATAGCTCTAAAAGCCCATCTTTATGCAACTTGGATAATCTTGTTTCATTGATAGATATGACCGAGTCTACAGTGCCACATAAAGGTATAAAATTAACATCATCTCTTTTTCTTTTCTTAGTTTGTTCAATTTGAAGTATATTTTCATGCAAGTCAAGTATGTAAAGTCCATTTAGTAAGTTCCCAACACCATATAAAACATTTTTATTATAAATAGAACAACTGTTGTTCTTTATTATAATATCAAAACCATCCATATCCAATACAGAAATTGAAATAATGTTTCTAATGAGTGTCGGAACATAATAACAATTATTTAAACTAATGAACTTTCCCGAAGGCAGTGCTAAATAATAAGTCCCTACAGCTAATGCAGCAACCTTTGCTCCATTCCCCACTCGTAGGACGACTTCATCTTTGTTCAGCTTTGTACTTCTGCTTAGTCCCTGCATATTATTACATATGTGAGAACTACAGCCGGTATCCAATACCCAAGTAGAATTTTGACTTTCAGAAAAATTAATTTCAATCATGAACAAACCTAGATCGGAATTCGAAGCTTCTCCAAGCTTCTTCTGCTTTTGATCCGCAAGATACTCCTTGCAGTTCCTCTTCCAGTGTCCTGGCTTATTGCAATGGTAGCAAATTCCTTTGCTATCTGGATCAGGTTTCTTTTTATCCTTGATTTTCGCCTTGCCCTTAGCCTTCTTGTTTTTCTTCTTTTGAGAAGATACCTTGGGCCTCTTCCTTTTCTTGGAAGAATCATCCACTAGTAAGACTTGATTCTTGTTGGATGAGAAGTGACCTTCAGTAGTTTTTAACATGTTAAGTAGCTCAGGCAAGCTGACATCCAACTTATTCATGTGAAAATTCACAACAAATTGTGAGAAGGTGTCCGGGAGTGACTGCAAGATCAAATCTTGGCTTAACTCCCCATCCATCACGAACCCAAGCTGTCCAAGTTGTTCAATCAGATTGATCATCTTAAGGACATGAGTCTCAACAGCAGTGCCCTCAGTCATACGAGATCGGAAGAGCTCCTTAGATATCTGATATCTAGCAGTCCTACTTTGCTCACCATACAACTCTTTGAGATGCAGCAATATAGTAGGAGCATCCATAGTTTCATGCTGACGCTGAAGCTCGTTACTCATGGATGCGAGCATGATGCATTGAGCCAAGATTGCATCATCTTGCCACTTTCTGAAAGTAGCAATCTCTTCCTCAGAGGCTGTTTCTGCAACACTTGCAGGGACTGGCGAATTTAGGACATAAGAAATCTTTTTCAGCAGTGAGAACAATTCTCAGATTCCTTAACCAGTCCGTGTAATTCGGTTCCGGTCAGTTTTGTTAGCATCAAGTATGCTACGCAGTGATAGTGAGTTTGACATTTTTAAATTCTGCATGTGAAATAGACAACATTTTAGCATACATTCATTTAATTAATTACCAAAATAAATTAGGTCTTTATTTTAATTGGTATCTCCCACTATTTTCATCAAACTATATTACCCTCATTATATAGTTCGACAATTCTAATTAAAGATTTGCTAGTGAGATTAAGAATCCCATTTCAAATGTATATAGCCTTGTGGTGACACAACAAGCGATATATAAATAAATAGGTAGACAACTATTGTCAATTACATCACTATGTAACTCCTTGTATTTTGCCTCTTAGATTATTTTGATCAAGTGGTGACACATCCGAATCAAAATTATCCAAGTTAAGTCCAACCTAGCACTTCCATATATTCGAAAGAAAAACACTGTCCTTGTGGTGACACAACAAAACAGCATCGTTCAGTCTATTTATAAGCATCAAATGTGATAAAGCAACATCTTAAATATTTAATACTTGCCTTGTGGTGACACAACAAACTCATATTAAATATTTAATATAACTCTATTGTTTTACCATGCTAGAAGGCGACGTTCGATATTCCAAATATCTTTGAACGCTTAGGACTTAATATATTACTTTGAGGGGTTTGTTATTATTAGTCTCATCTTGTTTAGCGCGCATGCACATATATATATAAAATACGCGTCATATTATTTTACATGCGAAGCATGTTGGATAATATATAATATATATATAGTTAACATGCACATATAGAATACTATATTCTACCCGGATTGATTATGGACTTTTATTCTAGTTTGGTTCACTAGAGCCACCAAGTGAACCAAAAGGTCAAAACCTAGGGTGCAAGAATTAAATTTAAATATAACTATTACATTTAAACCGGGCTCGTGAGCTCCGTGGGCTCCAATACAAACGGGTCTTCAAGTGCTCCTTGCTCCTTTGTCTCCAATTCTTCAAAAATTAATTCTAACTAGTCCTATTACATAAACTATTTACAACAAATAGAAACCTTGATTAGCAGTCAAGGGGAAGTACATAGGAGGGAGATAGAATTTACATTAAGAAAAAATTAGAGAAGACGAGGTGCGCAGACCCCATTTATAAAAAACCCATACATTCAAGCATCCTCTAAAATAATTCCAATCACACATTGGTCAATAGTCCATAAACAATCCCTATTTATTATCATACATATCTCTATATGTATCAATAAATAACATTCATCTCATGAATAATAAAATCATTCTATATATATGAGTATCATTTAATGGGCAATTTTAAGTTGCATGAAATCCAATTTCAAGATTAAAATAAACTCTTTATTTTAATTATAAAATTATTAAGGATATTATATATATATATATATAAAACCACGGTATATTATATATATATAAAAATCCGTTACAAATGTTATATATATATAAATCCGTGACATATGTTATATATATATATGTATATCAGTTACATATGTTATATATATATATATATATATATATATATCCATTACCTATGTTATATATATATATATATCCATTACATATGTTATATATATATATAAATCCGTTACTAATTATATATATTATATATATATATATATATATATATATATATATATATAATCCATTACTAATCACCCATTTAATTAAATCAAGTGATTTCGTTTTTCATAAAATAATAATTTTACACAATTAATTATGCCCAATAAATTATTCTAAATACATACCCATATATAAATAGAATCAAAACAATTAATAATTCGCATAAAGATTGGCTCTTGATACCACTGTTAGGTTTGTATGTAACGCGAGCATGCAATCAAATTACATAAATATAGCGGAAGCGCGACAAAACGGATTTTAATTTTTTTTTTATACAAACCATCACCATGATCGTTCTTTATGCACAATTATTAATTAAACGAAAGAGATGGAGAATAAGAATTATACCCTTGTCGAATTCTAGCTTCCTCAGGTACAAGTTCAACTCCAATTCCTTCGCGTTCTCCTTGAATTCAACGGTGTGATTCTTTCCTTTGATCAATGTTAGCCACCCAAGTGTTTGGCCTCTAGAGGTGATCCACCAAGGAAGAACAAATATTCAAGAAGTTGGGTGTTTGGCAAAACCCTAGTTTTCTATCTCTATAGAAATTGTAAATACTCTCCACAATCTAATGTAAGAGTGTGTAACCCTAATCTATGATAAGACTTCTCTTATTTATAGATGTAGGAAAACCCCTTCCCTAAACTATTTAGGATTAGGGTTTCTATTTTAATTAAACTCCTTTAATTATATTCCTAATCCAATTAGGAATTAATGAGAGAGAGAGAGTACTTCTATTAATTAATTCTCAATCCCTATTAGGAATTAAATAATAGTTATATTAATTAATTCCCAATCCCTATTAGGAATTAAATAATAGTAATATTAATTAATTCCCAATCCCTATTAGGAATTAAATAATAGTAATAGTAATAATAATAATAATAAGACTCCTCTTATTAATTTATATTTAATATTTCCAAAATATTAAATAATAAATATTAAGCTATTTAATTTATTCTATCTCCATAGATTAAATTAAATACACTTAACTTATTATTACAATTATGCCATTTACTTCTTAAAATAAAATATTTTCCTTTTGCGATGTGACCCTTTAGGTTTCTCCATATTAAACCGGTTGTGAATAAATCAATTAGAACAATTCTAATCTTATTTAAATAAATAAATTAAACTATTTAATTCATTTAAATAAATAATATTTATTCTACAATAAGGGTAAGCCCCCTTAGCGATCAACGACTTTCCAGATAATATAGATTTTCAACATTAATCACAAAAGAACCTTTGAGTAAATAGTTACCGTACAATTCAATCCTTCTACCATACAATGTCCCAATTAAATATAAGACATGGAATTTCTGTCAAGTCTTATTTTATTTAATTATATGTATTTCGATTCCCAAATGCACAACTCTAAATAATGCAAATTAGAAACTCCTTTCTAATTTCATTCTGCCTTGGCCAAGGACTACTGAGTTATCATTTATCGAATCACATAGGACATTCACATCTTTTACTAGACGTGGTAGATTCTTTGTTGATCATTCACCTATCTCCATGTACAACTTATTATACCCAATCATACCCTTTGATATACCCTAAAGGTCTTAAGGGACATGTCAAAGTATAACTTATCATACACAAGATACTATGATGATCTCAAGTCTAAGGATCACTTGTACTACTATCACTAGAGGAATTCCTATTGACAGCCGAGTAAAACTCCATTAGGTATTCCTTAGCGAGTCACGTTCAGTGAACTTATTCTCCAATAAGCACCTACATACTTACTTTAGTGTCTCCACACAAATGATTATGAGATCAATCATCCTCTTTATAAGAGCAAGCAACGTATGTACTAATCTATCCGGATTCACTAATCCCCAATTTAGTAATCCAACGATTAGGAACAATTTTAGTTTGTGAGCTATCTTGAATTTAGATCTCATTAGCATGATCACCATCATGATTCTAAAAGCATTGCTCAAAACTATGGGTTTATCACATTTAATATAACAGCACCATGTAGATAATATAAAATGCCTTTTAATAAAAATCAATTCCTTTATTAAATAAATGAATAAGATTACAAAGTATATGCTACATCATATCAAATATGATTGGCTTGTGTGCATACTACTTTCAAAATGCACCAACGAGATAATTTCTGAAGGTCTATAAAAGGCGTACGAGGATTCAAATCTAATTTTGAATCATCAAGGATAGAAAGCTTAACCTCTGCCAAATTTATAAAGCTCTACCCTATGATTCAGTACAAGTTCAAAGCAGTTAAGTACCAAAAGAAGTCAAGCATCATTGCAAAGCTTAGCAGCACCTCAAACTTAATCAACATTCAGTTATCATTCGCTTGGTCTTAGTGACCATTATACTAGGTTTAAGGAACTTGAAAAGATCTCAATGATCTGGGACTAAGTGTCCACATTCCAAGACTAAGTGACTTGAAGAGGTCTAAGTGACTATTGCCGAGACTTAGTGACTCGAAGGAATCTCAGTGATTCAGTTGTAATAAATCTTAGTGATCTGGTCTTAGTGACCCATCTGTAGTGGATATCCTACTCGTTGAAGTAGAAAAGTGGATTAGAAGTATTAATACTCTGAACCACTTAAAACATCTTATGTCATTTACCTTAAGCAGTTACATTCTGTCAGTAACTGCTATTACCTGTTATAATTGTCTATGGCAAATCTTCAGATGCACTAAAGTTAGAACTGAGATTTCATTAAATCTTTAAGGGGGATTTTGTACTCATATTCCATTGTGCTAAAGTAATTGAATTGATTAATTATTTAGTAATTATCCTTTGTAAAATTGAAAAATTTTAAAGGATCTATTCAACACCCCTTCTAGATCTCTTTGTGCCTCTAGGAAACAACAATAGAGTTAATACAAGGGATAAAAATGTAATATTTATTTAAAAGTACGAAAGGTCAAAATCAACATTTTGGTTAATCGGATGAGTTAGGAAAGCTAACTAAAAAAGCTAACTAGAAAGAAAACTAAAAACAAACTAAGTTTGGTCCAACTAAGGCTTGGTTAAGCCAAGGGTGGAGCGAAGTTTAGGAGCCAAGAGCCAAGCTAGGAGCCAAGAGCCAACTTACTATAAATAGTAAGTTTCACTTTTCAAGCAACCATCTCACCCCCCACCAAAATTAAAGTCTTTTTGCACTCTTGTTGTTCCCCCAAGTTTTAACCTTGGTTAGTTTAACTTGATATCTGGTTAAGGTTAACTAGGGGTGGTTAGTAAAATTATGAAAGGTGGGGCGATTGACCATGACAAGACCTAAGTTGAGTGATTAACTTGTAAGCCTTGCAAGAGTTGTCCTAATGAGCAGTCTACCCTAACTCTTAGATTTGCTATAAGTAGAAGCCATTTCCTACATTAAATCCTACCAATTTATAAATCTAAAAGGAGAAACTCTAGTGAAATTGAGAGAGAGAGAGAGCTCGAGAGAGCAATAGAGAAGGAAAAGGAATAACAATTAATCTAGCATCATCTAGCAAGTCAAGAAGAAGAGAACTAAGAAATGTACTCATGAACTTCTAACCCTAACCATGTTTAAGCTTTATATTATTTGCTTGTTGGTTGTGTTGTTATGGTTTGATGGAGGATCATGGTGGATCCGATGGTATAAGGTGGTGTATAATGTGTAAGTTAGCAGAAACACGATCAAAGATACAATCAAATTGCAAAATACAGCAAAAAAAGAAATTAAAATTTTTTCTGCAACTTTCCATGAATCAACTTATGAATAACTATTAATTGTAGAAGAATAATAAGAAATTATACTTTTGAAGATTCAACTCTTGAACCGCTATAAGATTAATTCCTTAATTTCTTCAAGCTCCTCCAATGTCTTTGAAGATTCAACTCTTTGATTTCTTCAAACTCTTCCAATGTCTCCAAATTCAAGGATTAAACACAAGCTACAAATTGTATGTAGCAATCTAAAGGTGATCCACCAAGAAAAATGATTATTAAAGAAACAACTTTTGATTTTCTATAAATTAAGGATGACTAATCCAATGTTCTTTTCTTCCTAACTCTTACGATTGCAAGAACCATCCGTAAGCTTCAAAAATCAATTCATCTTATGAAATGATACATGTAAGTCTTCATATTCTCCTAACCATTAAGAAACGTAAGAATGCTTACAAACTCACTTAACAATTTTTTCTTACATAATCATCATTTATGCATGAAAGTTACATTAGTCTTTAATTTGCATTTCATGCATTTGAATTTCACTTGCATATTAATTCGTATTCCACTTGCATTTGCATTTCACTTGCATTTCAATTAATAATACTAATTCTTATTCCTAAACTCTTTAGGAATTAATGTATTAATTCAATTCCCAATCAAATTTGGAATTAAATAATAATAATAAAAATATTTCTCTTATTAATTTATTATTCAATATTTTTCCAAATACAAAATTATAAATATTAAGCTATTAAATTTATTCTACTAATAAATTAAATACTTAATTTATTATCATTAAGCCAATCATTTCTAAAATAATATTGTTCTTTTGCGATGTGACCCTTTAGGTTCAATATTTTGTCGGTAGTAGCATAAATAAATTAGAACTATTCTAATATTATTTATAATGAATTAAACTCCTTTAATTCATATATAAATAAATATTTATTCTACATTATGAGTGACACCATACGATAATGTATCATGACTATCCGTATAATATGAAATCAACGTTTAATCACATAGAACCTAGTCAGTAGTAGTTACCGTATAATTCAATCCTTCTACCATGCAATGTCCCGATTAAATATAAGACATGGATTTACTGACAAATCTTATTTATTTAATCATATGCATTTCGATTTAAGAATGCAGAACTCTGATTAATATAAATTAGAAACTCCTTTCTAATTTTCATTCAACCCTGGCCAGGGATTTCTAAGCTGTTATTGATCTAATCGCATAGGACATTCTTTCCTTTTATCAGAAGTGGTAGATCTTTTGTTGATCATTCACCTACCTCCATGTATACTTTATTATACCCGAACATACCCTATAACATACTCTAAGGTATTAAGGAATATCACAAAGTATAACTCAGAATACACAAGGTACTATGATGATCTCAAGTCCAAGGACCACTTGTACTACTATCACTTTAAGAACTCTTATTGACAGGTGAATAAAACCCCATTAGGGTTCTGTAAGCGAGTCACGTTCAGTGAACTTATTTTCCAATAAGCACCTACATACTTGTTTTAGTGTCTTCACACAAATGATTATGAGATCAATCATCATCTTCAAAAGATCAAGCATAGTATGTACTAATCTATCTGGAATCAGTAATTCCAAATTAATGATCCAACGATTAGGAACATTTTAGTTTTGAGCTATCTTGAATTTAGATCTCATTAGCATGATCTCATCATGATTCTAAAAGCATTGCTCTAAAACTATGGGTTTATCACATTTATTAATTCAACCAATTAACATGGATAAATATGTCTTTAATTTATTTATTAATAATTGAATAAGATTACAAAATAAATGCTTATCACATCAAATGTGATTGGCTTGAGGGCATATTACTTTCAATCTCTCATTTGCACTAAAGCCAATCACCCTGGCATCTAATACCCATTTTATCGAAGTGGCGATCAAACTGCTCTTGAGATAATGCTTTAGTAAATAGATCTGTAATGTTATTTTGAGAGTCCACTCTTTCTAAGGTGACAATTCCCCTTTCAATAATTTCTCTAATTAGATAAAATTGCCCTAATACATGTTTGGATCTCTGATGAGACCTAGGTTCCTTAGCATGTACAACAGCTCTAGTGTTGTCACAATGAACTGGTACTGGTCCTTGAATGCTAGGAACCACTCCAAGTTCTAAAATGAACTTCTTCATCCAAATCGCTTCTTTTGCATCTTCACTTACAGCTATATACTCTGCTTTCGTCACTAAGTCAGCAATTGTTTGCTGCTAGAAACTTTTCCAACTCACTGCACCACCGGTCAAGGTAAACAAATACCCTGAAGTGGATTTGTTGTCATCTTGGTCAGTTTGAAAACTTGAGTCTGTATAGCCCTCTACTTTCAAATCAGACCCACCATACACTAGAAATAATCTTTAGTTCTTCTCAAGTACTTTAATATATTTTTCACACCTTTCTAGTGTTCTTCTCTAGGATTGGACTGATATCTGCTTGTCACATTGAGTGCATAAGCAACATCAGGTCTGGTACATATCATTCCATACATGATAGATCCTATTGTTGTAGCATAAGGTATCTGATTCATGTGATCTCTCTCTTCTGGTGTCTTTGGGGATAATTGCTTGCAGAGATTTACTCTTTGACTCATCGATATGAGTCCTTTCTTGGAGTCCTGCATGCTAAATCTCTTTAGCATCGAATCAATGTATGTACCTTGGGTCAAGCCGAGTATCTTCTTTGATCTATCTCTATAGGATGTTTCTCCCAAGTCATTCATGGAGAAGTGTTTAGACAACCATATTTTTATTGATGAAGCATTGGTATGTCATTCCCTATAAGTAATATATCATCAACATATAATACTAGGAATGCCACAACACTCCCACTAACTTTCTTGTACACACATGGTTCATCCTTATTTTTGATAAAATCAAACTCTTTAATTATCTCATCAAAATAGATGTCCCATCTTTGAGAAGCCTGCTTTAATCTATAAATGGATCTTTGTAGCTTACATACTAAATTTGTTCCATCTTTTGAAACAAAATCCTCTGGTTGTATCATACATTCATCCTCATCTAGTTTTCCATTGAGGAAGGCCGTTTTCACGTCTATTTGCCAGATTTCGTAGTCATAATAAGCTGCAATCGTAAGCAAAATTCGGATGGACTTGAGCATGGCTACTAGTGAGAAGGTTTCATCATATTCAATTCCTTGTCTTTGTTTAAAACCTTTTGCCACCAGTCTGGCCTTATAGGTCTCTACCTTGCCATCTGCTCCACTCTTTTTCTTAAAGACCTATTTACACCTTATAGGCACAATGCATTCAGGTGGAGTAACCAAAGTCTATACTTGGTTCTCATACATGGAGTCCGTTTCGGATTTCATGGCTATTTGCCATTTCTCTAAGTGTTTACTACTTATAGTCTCATCGTATGTTACTGGATCATCATCAATTATGCGTACTTCATCATCATCTTCTATGATGAGTAAATATCTCTTAGGTATCTTTGGAATTCTTTCAGATTTATGATTTAGTTATGGTACAGAAGTTATATCTACTTGAACAGGTTCATCCACTTGATCTGTCATGATTTGTGGTTCTTGAATTTCTTCAAGATCTATTTTCCTCCAACTAGCCCCTTCAAGGATAAACTCCTTTTCCAAGAAGGTAGCGTGTTTTGTAACAAACACCTTTTGCTCGGTAGGATTATAGAAATAGTATCCTAAACTTTCTTTAGGATATCCCATAAATCTACACTCGTTAGATTTTGTCTCAAATTTGTCACTTTGTAACTTCTTTACATAAGTTGTACAACCCCAAATCTTAACATGCTTAATGCTAGGTTTCCTCCCTGTCCACATCTCATATAGAGTCTTGGGAATGGACTTTGAGGGGATCTTGTTTAGTAGATATGTAGTCGTTTTTAAGGCATAACCCTAGAAGGATATTGAAAGATCGATAAAATTCATTATAGATCACACCATGTCTAACAAAGTACGATTCCTCCTTTCAGATACACCATTTAACTGTGGCATACCAGGAGGCGTCCATTGTAAGAGAATACCAATTTCTTTGAGATGATTAAGAAACTCATTGCTCAAGTATTCTCCTCCTCGATCTGATCGAAGAATCTTAATACTTTTGCCAGATTGTTTCTCTACTTCACTTCTAAATTCTTTGAACTTTTCAAACGATTCAGATTTGTATTTCATTAAATATACATATCCAAATCTTAAATGATCATCAGTGAATGTAATGAAATACGAATACCCTCCTCTAGCATCTATTGTCATAGGTCCACATACATCTGTGTGTACCAACTTTAACAACTCTGCAAGTCTCTCTCCATGTCCACTAAATGGAGATTTAGTCATCTTTCCCATGAGACAAGATTCACAAGTTGGATATGATTCAAAATCAAATGGTTCAAAAAACCCATCTGTATGCAACTTGTTTAGTCTTGTTTCATTGATGTGACCGAGTCTATAGTGTCATACAAAAGTATGATTCAAATCATCTCTTTTCCTTTTATAAGTATGTTCAATTTGAAAAATATTTTGATGTAAGTCAAGTAAATAAAGTCCCTCAATTAATCTACCAGTTCCATACAAAACATTATCATTATAAATAGAATAACTATTATTCTTAAATATAATATTAAACCTTCCTTGTCTAACATAGAAATAGAAATAATGTTTCTTATAAGAAGTGGTACATAATAATAATTTATTAAATTGATTAACTTTCCTGTAGACAATGCCAAACAATAAGTCCTCACAGCTAATGCAGTAACCTTTGCTCCATTTCCCACTCATAGAGTTACTGCTCCGTTGTTCAACTTTCTACTTCTGCTTATTCCCTGTAAAGAATTGCATATGTGAGAACCACAACCGGTATCCAATACCCAAGTAGAATTTTGACTTACAGAGAGATTTATTTCAATCATGAACAAACCTGTATCTGTAGTTGAAGCTTCAACAAGCTTTTTTTGCTTTTCCTCTACAAGGTAATCCTTGCAGTTTCTTTTCCAATGTCCATGCTTATTGCAGTGGAAGCAAACTCCTTTGCTATCTGCATTAGTTTTATTCTTATTACCTTTATCAGTTGCCTTTCCTTTTGGCTTCTTAGAATTTTTCTTCTTTGCAGAAGATCCTTTAGGTCACTTCCTTTTCTTGGAAGGTTTACCTACCAGTAAGACTTGGTCTTTCTTGGATGGAAAATGACTCTTTGCAGTTTTTAACATGTTAAACAGTTCAGGCAAGTTGACATCAAGCTTGTTCATGTGAAAATTCATAACAAATTGTGAGTAGGAGTCCGGAAGTGACTGCAAGATTAAATCTTAGCTCAACTTTCCATCTATTACAAAACCCATTTGTCCCAATTGTTCAATCAAATTGATCATTTTGAGGACATGTGCATGTACTGTAGGGCCATTGGTCATTCTAGATCAGAAAGGCTCCTTAGATATCTCATATCTAGCAGACCTACTCTGCTCACCATATAACTCCTAAGGTGAAGCAATATAGTAGGTGCATCCATTTTCTCATGTTCACGTTGTAGCTCGTTACTCATGGATGCGAGCATGATGCATTGAGCTACCATAGCATCATCTTGCCACTTTTTAAAAGTAGCAATCTCTTCCTCAGAGGCAGTTTCTGCAACAGTTGCAGGAACAGGCGAATTAAGGACATAAGATAATTTTTCAACGGTGAGAATAATTCTCAGATTTCTTAACTAATCTGTGTAGTTCGGTCCGATTAATTTGTTAGCATCGAATATGCTCCATAGTGATAGTGAATGGGCCATTGTAAAATTCTGTAAATGAATTTGTGATTTAAACAACATTAGCATGTATTCATTTTATTAATCACCAAATTAATATAGGTCTTTATTAAAATGGTGTCTCCCACTATTTTATTCAAACTATATGACCTTCCATATATAGTTCGATAAATTTTCATTAAAATCTTTTTAATGAGTAAGGATCTTATTGCCATAAATATACATCTTTGTGTGTGCACAACAATCTATATATTTATTCAATAGGTAGACAACTATTGTCAATTACTTCAACTATGTAACTCCTTTTATTTTGCCTCTTAGATTATAATAGTCAAGTCTGTGCACATCCGGACTAAAATAATCTAAGTTAAGTTATACCTAACATTTCTGTATAAGCGAATAGAAAAATACAGTCCTTGTGTGTGCACAACAAAACTTGTATTGTTCAATTTCTTATAAAACATCTCCATGTAATAAAACAAATATCTTAAAATTTTAATATAAGTCTTGTGTGTGTGCAACAAACTAATATTAAATATTTAATACTCTATTGTTTTATCTTGCTAGAAGGCTACGTTAGATATTTTTAAATATCTTTGAACCTATTCAACTTAATATTTTCAATTGAGGGTTTTGTTATTAATGGTATCATCTTATTTAGCGCGCATGCAGGTATATATATATATATATATATATATAACTATTAGCAACCATTGACAAATGACTTAGCTTGTTTAGGACTTCTTGCTCATTTAAACCGTCAATATTCCATTCATAAAGCTTATTTGAGGAAACGGAAAATTGATTGTTTAGATTCCTATCTTCAAATTGTAAGTCAATTGGAGTGGGCCTTGATTGCCAATTACCAAAATTCCATTTGTTCATGATTCATCTGTATGGGCCTAGCCTTGGTAGGAATAAGATGTTCCTTAAATTCTTTTGCATATGGAAGCCTAACAGTATGGACTTTCCTATGCCAAAAGGCATTGGGTCGATCTGAGCAAAGTTCCTTTGTAATATAATTCATCTTTTCTTTAATTTTTTGTTGAACAATATCTCTAGTCAATTGTTCATCAATTTGTTTGTATCTAATTTCATTTTTTAAGAATTTTAATTGAGATTTTTTACAGTTTAAGATGTTCAAGTTTTTTGAAATTGCATCATCTTGAATCATTCTTAAATCTCTTTCTTTAGGGTTAAGCATAAACCTAAACGTGATTTCTTCACCTAGGTGTCTAGTGGTTAACCCGGCAGATGTAGTAACAAATGGATATAACAAATAGATAAACGGTAGACCCAAAATTATCTTATCTGTCATGTTTCTAATTAGAACAAAGGATGTTTTAAAGCATACTTTGTCTTGACAAATATGAGCTTTGGATAACTTATACTTGATGTCCATTTGACTACCATTTGCTGAATTAAGTCTCTCACTAGTCTTTTCATAATATTGAGTAGGAATAAGGCCTTCTTGAATACAATTCAAATCAGCACCTGTGTCCACTAATGCTGGTAATTCAATTATGAAGTCCTTATTAATAACTAAATTGATGTTAATATACCATTTCTGAATAGTAACATCCTTAATTCTTTGAAGAGAATTATCTGTTGGGACAATAGATTCTTTATTGTTCAACGACTCATGATCCTCATCTTCCGAGGAATCATTAACTAAAAGAGGCTGATCAATTTTAGATTCTTTGATTGCCTTTATTTCTTCTTGTAACTTGGGGATTTCTAATTTAATTTTAGAAATTTCCTTTTTAAGTTTATTAACTTCTAGGTTTAAATCCGCAACTGTAACTACTTTGATAGGGGTTTTAAATCTATCAAGAGTTTTGTTAAGACTGAAAATTGGTTTATCTTGGCTTTTCTTCAACTTACTTTCTGAAGTTGAGTCTTTGGCCAATAGTTTTTTCAATTTATCCATATATTGAGTTTTTAACTCAGGGTCATTTATTTTGCTTATTAGGTCGATCAACAAGGACTGTTCTTCTTCTTCCTTTGTTAATACATTAACTAACTTGACATAGCAACTGTTTGTACAATCTTCCGTGCACAAGGTGACCTCATTATTACTATTACTATCCGATTTATTGCCACTACTAGAATTGTTTGATTGAATATCAGAGTAATTGCCATCACTAACCTGATTTCCAATCCTAAATAATTCTAGGATTTGCTCACAGTCTTCAACTGAAATATTCAATTGATTTAATTTCTTTTTAACTCTGCATTCATTTTTGTAATGTCCCTTCTGCCCACAATTGTGGCACACAATTTTACTTTTGTCAACCTTCCTATTACTAGATTTATGAGAAGTTCGTCTGTGACTTGGTTTAGAAGTTGAATAATAATCATCTTTAGACTTATGTTGACTAGAATCACGTCTTTTATGAGATTTGTGATGGCGTTTGTGTTTGTCCATATGACTATGCCTGGATTTATGCTTCCTTCTAGATGGAGCAATTGAAGGCAAACCATATTGTTCACAAAATGTTCCTAATTCATACTTGGCCTTTTTCTTATCCTTTCGTGCTTGACGAGCAATTTTGAAGTCAATGCACATTTTTGACCCTTGCTTTGTTATTATGCTAACTAATTCACCATAAGTTAGGTTATCATAATCTATATAACCTAAATCTTTGCTTAATTGTTCTCTAATTTTATGGGCAAATAAATTAGGAAGACCATTAACAAATTTTTCTTTCCAGTATGATTGATTGCTATCTGCTCTCATCATAACTCTGGAAATGAAGACTTCTTTATACCATCTAAAATCACTTAAAGTGGGACATGAGAGATTACTGAGTTGATCATGTATTCTCTCTGTTATATTACTGGGCGTACCAATGAAATATTTGATGATGGTAAATATTAAGTTATTTACTCCATCAGGGATTCCAGTCGCCGTCCCTTCAGCTAATACTGGGAAACCCTCATCATCAACTTGAACTGCATAAACAATGGCATTTCTAGATTCTTCAGTGAGATGTTTTTCCCACCAATATCTGAGAGTGCCGATAAATCCACTGACAATTAACTCAACTATTTCTGGTTGGGTTAAACTATCATACGAAGTCATGTAACTATTAGCAACCATTGACAAATGACTTAGCTTGTTTAGGACTTCTTGCTCATTTAAACCGTCAATATTCCATTCATAAAGCTTATTTGAGGAAACGGAAAATTGATTGTTTAGATTCCTATCTTCAAATTGTAAGTCAATTGGAGTGGGCCTTGATTGCCAATTACCTTTTGTGTCAAACGTGACTTTCTTAACTTCATTTAAATCTGGCAAAGAATCATAATCTGTGGAGTTATCCTCTGATTCACTAGCTGAAACCTCACTGTTATTCACTTGATCAATTACAGTAAGTGTTTTACTAGATTCTGCCGTGTTTAATTTTTTAAAAAGCTTGTCTAATGTCTGAGAAATTTCTTTGTCAGTTTTGGGCAATCCCAAGCCATCGCGACTTTCGGAAAGTTTTAACAAAGGCTGCTCATTTTTAGCATCTGGCTTTTTAATGACCTTTTCTTCAATTTTTTCTAACTGTTTACCTATAGTTGATAGACACTGGTTAGTAAAATTATTTTGTTCAATTATTTTTTTATCATCTTTATTGCCATCTGAAACTTTGAAAGGACTAGCAATAACGACTGAGTTTTTAACTGGAATTTGGATTGTTTCTAGAGGCGGCATGACCGAAGACACTTTGGAGTTATCTCCGATAATCCACGAATTTCTAGTTAACACATTACAGTTTCCGAAATAGTTGTTATACCACTGGTAAAATGAAATATTAATTTGTTCTTTAATTAAGAATTTTTTCCATTTATTTATTACTTTATCTCTTTCATTTTCAAGATGATTTTTCCTAAACTTGTGTCGTTGACTTTGGTTTTCTTTTGAATTAAAGTCAGCCACAAGGGAAGACCAGTTTAATTTAAATTCCCTATTGATTACTAGTAACTGATGATCAATATTATGGGTCTCAAAATCTGATTGAGTGGGAGACATAACTTGTTCAGGACCATAGGTTGGTTGACTAGTCTGACCTTCTTGATAAATTCCCTTTATTTTAAAATCAGTCTTAGGAAAATCAAGATTTGAAATTTCACTAGGAATGTTAGAACAACTGTTCCTAGATCTGGGAATTAAAGATGGTGAGGAAGAACTCTCAACATCTTCAATGATTAAAGGTCTTCTAGTACGTTCAAAACTTATGTTTACCGTACCATCAGAAAATTGTCTAACGTTTTCAATGTTTAGAAAATTATTTGAAATTGGTTTTTGTGGAACCTCTGTTGAGAGAGACCAATGACTTGGCAGGGTAATATCCTTCCAATGAATTGTTCTTGGAACTTGGATATTAGCATCCCTAGTACTACTCTGAATTAAGACTGTATGGTCTTTTGGACTCCTATTCAATGCATGTACATTTAAATTAGTCTTAATCGTTTTATAATAAACTCGGTAAATTAAGGCTAATGGTTGAGAACCTTCCATCATAAAAGTGTTCTCTCCTGCAGTTTTTATATTAAATATTAATGCATGAATTAAGTTTGGATCACTTAGGCTTAAGGTGAGATCTGGAAAGCAATTGAAATGGATTGTTCATCAATTGTTCATCAATTTAGTCCAAGTTGCAGTTAAACCTTTAAATATTAAAGGAGTTAATTCAAGTATTTACTTATGCTTAAGAGATGCTAGGTTTCTTAGATATTTCCCAAGCATCATTGGTGTGGTCGAATCTAGTTTGCATAATGGTCCAATCCATTTCAATTGCTTTCCAGATCTCACCTTAAGCCTAAGTGATCCAAACTTAATTCATACATTAATATTAAATATAAAAACTGCAGGA
The DNA here is from genome assembly GCA_034770075.1 of Aralia elata. NCBI lineage: Eukaryota > Viridiplantae > Streptophyta > Magnoliopsida > Apiales > Araliaceae > Aralia > Aralia elata. The sequence goes on from JAVJAP010000103.1 coordinate 62,252, forward strand.
GAGAACAATATATATATATATATATATATATATATATAAATAAATATGCGTCATATTAAACATACATCATCATGTATAATAATATATTTAATACATAATTAGCATGCATTTACATAATACTATATTCTCTATGGGATGATTATGGACTTAATCTAGTTTGATTCACTCGAGCCACCGAGTGAACCAAAAGGTCAAACCTATGGTGCAAGAATAAATTTGAATATAACTATTACATTCAACCCAGACTTTATCACAAATAGGTCTTCAATGCTCCTACTCTTCAGTTCCAATTTTCGAGTAATTTTACTAAATCCTATTACACTCTATTTTAATAAAACAGAAACCTTGATCAGCAGTCAAGGGAAAGTACATAGGAGAGAGATAGAAATTACATCAGAAAATTAGACAGGCGAGGTACGCAAACCTCATTTATGAATAAACCATTCACATTGGTCAATAGTCCTTAATCATCCCCTATATATATCAACATATATATATATAGGGAAGCTTTCTCCAACGAACTGGTTCGTTAGCGAACCAGCTATGGCGACGGTTTTTTGGTCTATGGCGACGGTTCAACCCATCGCGGTTCAACCCGTCGCTATAGACCAAAAAACCGTTGCCATAGCCGGTTCGCTGACGGACCAGTTCGTTGGAGAAAATTCTCCTATATATATATATATATATATATATATATATAGACACACACAACTCATGAAAAATAAAACATTCAATCATACATATTGATATCATTTAATGGGCAAAATTATCAAGAATAAAATTCAATACCAAACCAAAGTAGTTAGTATGAAATCTAATTTCAACTCCAATTTGTTTAGTATAATTTCAATTAAAATAAAAATCTTTATTTTATTCCAACTCTAAATCAGAATAAACACCTTTATTATAATTTAGAATTTCTGGAAAAAAGTAACTAGCAGTCCAAAAATAAAATTTATTATTATTATTTTTTTTAGACCTTTTGTTCTTTTTCCGAAAAATAAAATTCTTTACCAAAATATTGCCCAATAAATTATTCTAAACACATATCAACATATATAAGAATTAAAACAATTAATAATACGCATAAGGATAGCTCTTCATACTATTGTAAGTTTACAGAAACACGATTAAAGATACAATCAAATTACAAAACGCAGCGGAAAAATAAATTAAAATTTTTTCTTCAACTTCCCAGGAATCACCTTATGCATAACTATTAATTGTAGAAGAATAATAAGAAATTATACCTTTGAAGATTCAACTCTTGAACCGCTACAAGATCAATTCCTTAATTTCTTCAAGCTCCTCCAATGTCTTTGAAGACTCAACTCTTTAATTTCTTCAAGCTCTTCCAATGTCTCTAAATTCAAGGATTAACACACAAGCTACAAAGTGTATGTAACACTCTAAAGGTGATCCACCAAGAAAAATGATTATTGAAGAAATAAATTTTCATTTTCTATAAATCAAGGATGGCTAATCCAATGTCTTTTCTTCCTAACTCTTAAGATTGCAAGAACCATCTGTAAGCTTCAAAAATCAATTCATCTTATGAAATGATACATGTAAGTCTTCATATTCTCCTAACCATTAAGAAACATAAGAATACTTACAAACTCACTTAACACATTTTTCTTACATACTTATCATTTATGCATGAAAGTTACATTAGTCTTTAATTTGGATTTCATTTGCATTTGTATTTCACTTGCATATTAATTTGTATTTCACTTGCATTTGCATTTCAATTAATAAGACTAATTCTTATTCCTAAACTCTTTAGGAATTAATGTATTAATTCAATTCTCAATCAAATTTGTAATTAAATAATAATAATAATAATAATAATAATAATAATAAGAAGAAGATTTCTCTTATTAATTTATAATTCAATATTTCTCTAAATAAAAAATTATAAATATTAAGCTATTCAATTTATTCTACTAATAAATTAAATACTTAATTTATTATCATTAAGCCAATCATTTCTAAAATAATATTTTTCTTTTGCGTTGTGACCCTTTAGGTTCAATATTATATCGGTAGTAGAATAAATATATTAGAACCATTCTAATATTATTTATAATGAATTAAAATCTTTTAATTCATATATAAATAAATAATATTTAATCTACATCATGAGTGACACCTTACGATAATGTATCATGACTATCCGTATAATATGAAATCAACGTTTAATCACATAGAACCTAGTCAGTAGTAGTTACCGTATAATTCAATCCTTCTACCATGCAATGTCCCGATTAAATATAAGACATGGATTTACTGACAAATCTTATTTATTTAATCATATGCATTTCGATTTAAGAATGCAGAACTCTGATTAATATAAATTAGAAACTCCTTTCTAATTTTCATTCAACCCTGGCCAGGGATTTCTAAGCTTTTATTGATCTAATCGCATAGGACATTCTTTCCTTTTATCAGAAGTGGTAGATCTTTTGTTGATCATTCACCTACCTCCATGTATACTTTATTATACCCGAACATACCTTATAACATACTCTAAGGTATTAAGGAATATCACAAAGTATAACTCAGAATACACAAGGTACTATGATGATCTCAAGTCCAAGGACCACTTGTACTACTATCACTTTAAGAACTCTTATTGACAGGTGAATAAAACTCCATTAGGGTTCTGTAAGTGAGTCACGTTCAGTGAACTTATTTTCCAATAAGCACCTACATACTTGTTTTAGTGTCTCCACACAAATGATTATGAGATCAATCATCATCTTCAAAAGATCAAGCATAGTATGTACTAATCTATCTGGAATCAGTAATTCCAAATTAATGATCCAACGATTAGGAACATTTTAGTTTTGAGCTATCTTGAATTTAGATCTCATTAGCATGATCTCATCATGATTCTAAAAGCATTGCTCTAAAACTATGAGTTTATCACATTTATTAATTCAACCAATTAACATGGATAAATATGTCTTTAATTTATTTATTAATAATTGAATAAGATTACAAAATAAATGCTTATCACATCAAATGTGATTGACTTGAGGGCATATTACTTTCATAATGGTGGGTATATGTTTAAAACTATAATAAATGATACAATCCTGATTAGGGTCACATCAAACATTAATCACTCAACTCAAGTTAGGGGTGTTCAACCGGTAAAAACCGAACCGAACCGAACCGGTACCGAAAAAAGGCAAAACGGCGTACCGATACCGGTACCGGTTGGACCGGTTCGATACCGGTTCGGTACCGGTTTTTACCGGTTATACCGAATATTATTATTTTATTATTATGTTATTATGTTAATTATTTTTATTATTATTTTATTATTATTATATTATTATTTTTATTTTTTTTATTATTATTTTTATTATTATTATTATTTTTATTATTAATAATAATTTAAAAAAATAAAATAATAAAAAACTGGTACAACCGGTATGTACCGAACTCTAAATTGCCGAACCGGTACAGAAACCGGTTGTACCGCTATACCGAACCGGTCATTTTTGTACCGAACCGATCAGTTCGTACCGGTCCGGAATACCCAAAAAACCGGTTATACCGAAAAATTTGAACAACCCTAACTCAAGTTCCAGTGGTTCATCAAGTAATTCAACAAATTTGGGCCGAAAATTATTCAAAGATTACTGGACTGATCCAATTGACCAATTTGATTCAGTTCATGCAAACCATTCAAATCAGCTCTAACCATCACGTGGGTCTTATCAAAGTGATTAAGCATCAAAGTGATTTCGCATGGACATGCAAGGAAGGCCTAACTAATATTATATGCAGCTATTCTCACATGTGGGCCACGGATTAAGCATATTCATGCCGCTAATTAGGATTTGTTCCATGCAGCCACGGAATCACTTATTATTCCTATCATGTGGGCCTTTTAACTTAATATTCATATCATGTGGGTTCATTAATTCCTAACAGCCACGGATTGTTTTATTAGTAGCCCATGGAGTCCTTATTCCAATTCATATTATGAAGACTTCACGTTCACGCTATTCAGCAAGCTAAATTAGATTTACGCGGCAGGAAGGCTTCACGCGACATTAGATTCTAGAATCAGCTACGTTACACGATTTGGGAATATGGATTCTTGGATTCTATACAAGTTGATTTCAATAAGGAACAAAAAGAATTAAATTCTAGAAGAGTAGTTTTTAATACTTATGTAATTAGGATCTTATTTAGTTAGGAATTCAGTTCTAATTTTAAATGTGATTGTTATATAATTTATTTTTTTTATTTTTAGGATTAGGATTACTTTGAGTGGCATAAATAGGGGGACAAAGTTGATGAAAAAATAATTCATAATATATAATAAAATTTCTCTTGAGATTATTTTCTCTTTGGTTCTTTTGAGAACTCTCGAACTATTCAAGGTTTTTCTATGAGGTTCAAAATTGACTTATCATACAACAAATCATAGTTGTGTGTGGCGTATTCTATCGCATCAATCGTTGATTGTACCAATATTACCGCTTACATATAATTGAGTGGTCAAGGAATCATTGATGTTCCATTTAACGCAAATTTCCTTGCACAAACATTGTACCAAGGTTCTCGTCTCAATATAGGCGAAGGGTTGAGGTGTTGTGAGCACCTTATAACTTGTTGAAAACGATCCGGGTGATGATCACCTCACCCAAGCGTGTCGTGGAGTTTATCAGTAATATACATGAAAGTGGAAGATAACTTAAGTAAAGAACCTCAAAAAGAAAAGCTAGTAATCTTGTTTATTTGCTATTTTTAGAACTAGCATAACTCATGAACCATAGCTTGTTTTTGAGTTCTGGAAAAAAGGGCTGATGCTCTTAAACGTTATGTAAACGAATCAATTAGAACGAAGTAAAAATAAGCTATAATGAATTTATGGCAAATTTTCTAGTAAAACATGCTAAAAGTTAAAAACCTAGGTCTCGGGTGACTTTTGGGATATTATTTTGGTTAGTTATCTATTCTGAAAAAAATGTGATTTTCTAGGGTTTTAATAGAGCATAGAGTAAGTGAGTCGTCGGCTCAAGAACGAACTCATTCCGATTTCTGATGAACGAGTTATGAAGCTCGGAAGTAGGAGCATTAAAACTTGAAAATGTGCAAAAGCTGAAAATATTCTGTAGGAGTGAGGCTGCAGCGCCGGGGATCCAGTGCGTATAGTTGGGGTGCTGGGGTGCAGTGCCTGGGTAGGCGTGTGGGGAGTGCATGGGGGCGTGCTACTGGGCACTGTGCACATTGATGGGGTGCGTGCACACTGATGGTGCGTTGGGCAGACGCCGTCGAACGTGTTGCTAGGCGTTGGGGCTGAGCGTGCTGTTTCTGAACGTCGCGTTGTTGTGTCATATGATTGTCATGTTAAGAGTTCCGAGTTTTAAAATGAGATCATCAGGGGACTTCAAAGTTTAAGTCTAGATTATAAATTAAGCTAAAAGAGAAGTAAACCAATGCGTGCTAACTTCTGAATGTCATGCTGATGCGATGTTTTTGCAGTTATGTAACATTGTTTCGAGTTGTAAAACACGAACATCGTGAAATATGAAATAAGTTAATGTAAACCAATGTGTATCATCAATTTTGTTGCTAATTGGTATGTCGACCTTAAAATTATTTTATAGGTCGTTTAAAGAGCAATTTAGCGTAAATTGTAAAGAGCATGCCAGACAAGTTTTCTAACATGTACAAGATTATTATTTGTGCAAGTTTTCTGTTCTGATGCGCACTTCGTGAAAAGACGTGTGTTTAATTTGGAATTTTATTTGTTATATGAAGTTCATCTTACTATGTGAAATAATTTATGAAAAGGAGTTATAGCCACTTGATTTAGCTTAACTCAATTGTTGAGCTATTCTAGTCAGAATATTCATTGTTAAGATATTATCTGTGATAATTCTTGAATTGAGGTAAGTTGATTATGCCAAATCAAATAAATTTGGGCAAATATTATTAGGATTGTGCTCTGTGTAATAATGTGTTATGTGAGCAAATATTACTATGATCACACTTCGTGCAATGAAGTGTATGTTAACTGTTATGTGAAATGACGTGTTTTGCCAATATCTACACTTATGTGCAAATTAAGAAAAACTGTTCTAATATTGAACTATGTTAAGAAGTATATCTATGCTATTTGTTTTGGCTACACAATTGTTAAGATGAGAAGTTGAATTATTAAAAATTCTTTGAAGATTATTGATGCTACGTAGGGTTAATCTAAACCAAACCGTTTTGGTGTGAACTGTAAGATTAAAACTTAGATAAGCAACCCTGAGATTAGGGGAATATTTAATCAGGAATCTCCGGTAAGACACAAGTGGTGTTAAGCAGACATAAGTGGTGTTAAATAGACATAAGTGGTGTTAAGCAGACACAAATGGGGTCAAAGCAAACGCGTATAGTCGTTTACAACGGGGTAGAATAGGTTGAGTCCTATAGTGCTATGAAGAGAATATTTTCTCTTAATAGTTATGAGAAGATAGATGGTCCTAGCGACCTCTCAATAAGAAAGTTAAAATGTTAAATGAAAGGAATTTGATTTGTTTCTATTATTCGAGTTGCTTCATAATTATTGTTCAATTGTTTAAGTTTTTCAGAGAAAGTTTATTCTATTCATGAATGTTATTTATCCAACTATTAATACTTGTTGAGAAATTAAATGCTCACTCTTGCTTGAAATAAATATTTTTCAGCTAAGCCAGAGCGGACCGATAGATCCAATAAAGTCAAAGGAAAGGAAAAGTAAATGAATAGAAGATTATATGTATTAATTGTAATATTGGTAATAATGTAATATTCATTAATATTATGATTTGAAAATGTAATTGCCATAGAACCTGAGATTAGATGAAGGCATATTGTAATAATATCATAATTACACTTATTTCGTCAAGATTATGTTGAATGGGTAGTACTGTGGGGTACTGGACCCGGGTTATAAGGTATCCATTCCTTTGATTTCCAAAACTATAGGTTGCTAGTTTTTGTGCAGATTAGTCTGAGAACTCGTCTATGAGCTAGGAAAGTAAAAACTCTACCTCTCAAGATGTCCACCTCCGAGACACCAACCATTGATGTTGCTTTCGTATCTCATGGAGAGTTTGACAATTTTAAAAGATAAATGGCCAAGATCCCTAGCCTTAGGAAAGATGCAAACTCACTTAAGAGTTTAAATCTAGTTTGCAGTTAGGGTTGTTCGCTCCATGATTTGTCCAAATCCCATCTAGAGTCAATGATCTCTGAGTTCCTAGTTATACGAGCTCTCCAACACCTGTATTCCAGTTCGGTAGTCAGCAGGCTATTAGACCCTCAACTAACATTGCAGAATGCTCAACCAATCCCTCTGCGAAGGAAATAATTCATATCCCCGAAGACAATGAAGGTGCAGTGCTTAAAAAGAAGACGCCTCAAATGGAAGATACCTTATACTCCATCAAATATGTTGGTTCTTACGGGAGTGTAGCTTGTCTTAATCTCTATATCTATATCGAGAGACACTTACACCAACTTGAAAGTATACATCAGAGAATTAGGCTCTTATGTGGAGGATGAAAGCCTAACGATGCAACTGTTTCGAAAGAGCCTGATAGGAGAAGCCCGAACATTGTATGTCAAGCTAAATAACTCCAAAATCTATAGATGGGAGGATTCAGTCTATATGTTTTCTTGGCCTAATATAATTTTCAAACTTAGATGACACATGATCAATATCAGATGTCTCGGGTCAAGAAATAACCCAATAAGTCTTTACAAGAATATGATCAGTGTTAGAGAAAATAGACAGCTCAAGTTCACCCTCCTACGGATGAGAACGAGATGGTAATGACCTTTATAGAGACCCAGGAAGTGTAATACTATGAAAAGGTCTTCGTACGGATCGGGAAGCATTTTCAAAGATGATCAAACATGGGGATATGGTAGATATTGGAATGCAATTAGAAAAGATCAAGGATTTTTTGGCCTTAGAAGTTATGGCAAAACTTATACAGTCACGTGATTATAGGAATAACTTTGAGATAAATAGAAAGAAGAAGGAAGAAATGGTGTCTCTGGTGCTACAGAGTTAAAATGGATGGGGTCTAAACAATGCTTCCCCCCATCAGAGCACAAGGTAGCAATCCACCACTTCCTCGGAAGTTGGAGAACAATAGAAATAGGAAATTGACACTTGAGGAAGCCATTAGATAATATTTTAGCTTGGTTGATAGTCTAAAAGAAAATCACCGAGCTGGCCCCGCCTACAAACCCAAAAGGAAGAAATTATGATCTATCAAAGAGGTGTGTCTATTATTCAGAAGCTCCAAGTCACTCGATAGAGAAGTGTTGAGCTTTAAATCACAAAATACAAGACCGGATCGATATTGGAGAGAACATGGTACAAACTGAAGAGCAACCAAAAATGACCAATCTAGGTGTGAATAGGTGGAAAAGGAAATTAAAGTAGGGATAAGAAGTATATTCAGATGATTGAAAAATCTTCAAGAGTGACGAGGGCAAGAATTCAAAGTCTGGCTCAAATGGTTGTATCTAAATCATCACCAACTAACAAGACTATGGTGGCCAAAGATGGCTTGAACCTGAAAAGGCTAAAAGAAAGGGCTAATTAGAGGAATTCAATTTTGAAAGGAACAAATACAGGAAAGCCCAATTCAATGAGTAAGGAAGAAAGGGAAAAGATGGTAGCATGCAAGGAAGGAGAATCCAAGAATGGAGCTGGAGGAAAAGGCGAAGAAGTGATGTCTTATGTCAACACTACTCAAGCCCTAACAATTTAGCAAGTGAATGTGGAAGATCGCATTGCCAAAACAAATAATTCAAAAATGGACTTCGTAAAGGTTTTGGAGGATGTTAAACCATGGTAAGAGGAAATTCAATTCCGATCCAATTCAAGTCAGCAAAGAACTCTAGTGAAAGACTAGGAACTTTAGGGGATGAGGAATGTAATGCCCGTGAATTTTTAAGCGTCATTATTAATTAAATATATAATTTAATTTCTAATGAGTTAGTTTGTGTGCTTATTTAAACCTTTGTGTGCATTGGTAGACTATGTGACTAGGTGATTAATTGGATTAAATTGATTAAAGGGAGTCACTAATAGTATAGTCAAATTAGTCATCAAGCCCTAAGGTTTAATATCAATAAAATTGATAAAGTATTTACTAATTAAATAGTCAATTAAATTGAATATATTTAGTAAATTAAATTGAGTAAATTAATTAATAAAAGTATTAGTTAATGAAAATATTGTCAAATTGAATAATAAAATTGAATAGTCCAATTAGTAATCAATTACTAATTGATTAACTTATTTAATTAATGGACTAAGACCAATCATTTATTTGACCATGGATGTATTAGTTAATAGTGTGACAAATTAATTAATCAATCATTGGGTTAAATTAAATGATCTGATATTGCATTAAATAGATTTAGTTTTATTAGTCCAATCATTGAAATTGAAAGCCCTATGTGTATTTAATATCTAGTCCAAAACCTAGCCCACTTGGTAATTTAAGGGGGTAACATTTAATGATTAATTATAACATGTTGGGGACAATATTTTTGGGACAAAACTCCTAGCATTTTCGGCAATGAGAGAGAAAAGGAGTGCACGTTGCTTTTCAAAATTTATTTTATTTAATTAACTAGCTTGTGTTGGAGGTTGTGTGCTAGACTTGATGGTGTAGACTCCTAAATTGTCAATTAGCCACCCTAGTGATACGAGGCTACTCACTAGCTCCATGATGACAAAAGGTAGACGTTTCTTGCTATTATTCAATTAGTAAGACAAAAAGTTGATCATTTGCATCTCCATTTTTCGTAAGTCTTGAGAGAGTTCTAGAGAGAGTTTGCGAGAGAGCAAGAGCAAATCCTTGAGAGCTAAAGGAGAGAGGGGTGATCGAACCTAGTATGAAGAGAAGGAGGAGCTTGGTTGTCTATGTTATCTCAATTCACAACCTACTTTGGAAAGAAGAGAAGAATAGCCATTAAATCTAGGTATAAATCTTCATTCCTTCAAACCCTAGTTTTCTTGTTGTTATTATATAACTAACCATTATTAGTAGTAGTCACTTATTGTGTTACGATTTTTAATGTTGTCAGTTTATGTTTGTGGAAGAAATGGAGTATTTATAGATCTAGGTTTTATCTTGTTAGATCTATGTTATTTTAAGAGCATGCTTAACAAATATGGTTTTAAATCTAAGTAATAAGATATAATGATCTGGTATACTTTATTAATACCATGTTTAAGTTTAAGATGCTTGAAGCATGTTTTGGTGGGTTCAGTATGCTAAAACATATGTATCATTGTTTATTCTAGTACAATATTTATTGATGAAAAATGTTGATTTAAATCATGGGTATTTTATTTTTAATGTTAGTTATTTTTGTTAAGTCATGGGTAATTATTTGGGAATTTATTTTAGAGTTTAATGCTTGCTTGATGGTATTAAAACTCATTTGGTATGCTAGAAATTGACATGGAAGCTCACTACCAAAAGAATTCCGGATCAGGCCGGCAGCGCGCGCTAGCATGTTCCCGTCGCCTAGCAACAATCGAACGACGCCGTTTGGGCCCGTGTCTAGATGCTTGCGCGCAATGCACAGGGAGGACAACTGTCGGGAGTTTACGATAATCCCCCTCCGTCCGAATTTCACCCTAATTACAGAGTTGCCATCCATATTTAGTTTTAATTAATTTAAATGCTTAAGACGTTATTATTATTTTTATAAAAATAGTATACATACAAAATTAAATTTTGGGCATTTATTATTATATTTTTCAAATATAATAAATTAAGTAATTGTTGTTTAATTACTATTAAATAATGATTAAGGATAATTAAGATTAATAATTTGATTATTTATTATTTAATTAATAATTAAATAATAAGTAAACCTAATTTGTTCTGATATAGATAATAACTATAGAAAATTAATTGATTTCCATTTAATTAATATTAAATGGTAATCAAATGAGAAATGAGCTATTTGAATATGAAGTGTTTAATAATTCCTTAATTAAACAAGTAAACTCAATTGTTTAAAGGCTTAAAAGTGTTTAACCCTTAGGAAAAATATTCCCAAGTTAATCTATCATTAACCTAAGTTTGATTAGGGTTAATGATAGTATGTTGTGCTATGTGCGTTATGTGATTAACTTATGTGGTAGATAAGTTCCTTAGAGAACGTATAGACGCACAACTACGCAATACTAATTGATAGAGCGACTTTATCAGTGTTAGGTCCTTCAAAGCCAATTAGTTAAAGTTAGAATGATTTGTAGCTGAGTAGACATACAAGTTTCCTATCCTTACTCATATTGTATTGAGCAAGTTCCTTAATCCTACTCAAATTATATTCAAGCGGGATATTATTGTATTACAAGTTATTTATTTAAGCTTGAACCTTATTTCCAAGCATTCTTTAAGTGGTTTAATTACTTTACAATTATTCCACATCAATTTTATTGATACTCACACTTGGTGCACTTAAGTTCATACAGTTTTAGACTTGTACATTATTTAAAGTTCTATAACTCACGAACTATTTCAGATTGAGTCTGAACCCTTGTTTGGTCAGACAATTGCATGAAATTTTTATAAAGGCTATCTAAGCCAATTGATGGTATAGATTCTTAGACTGAAGTGAACACCCTTTTTATTACAAGGGAGTACCCCACGTATGTAATATAAGATACAAATAGTAGAGTTGAATGTTATGCATATACATAGCATACGCGAGGCTGATCCCCTCAAGTACATATTATGTAGCCAGTAACCAAAGGGTCAATCGGCTATTGATTCTATTGGAAGTTTATTATTCAAATTCTACTTGACTATCATTTATTCTAAAAGCAATTATTATTCTTGCTTCCGATATTCATATTGTTGAATATTTTTTTTATATTCCGTTCATCATGATATATCCGTTATTGTTATATTTAAACTTGCTGAGCAAACTAGTTGCTCATCCTTTCTATATCATGACTTTTATTGTAGTTAAACCCGAGACTTCAGGGAAGGGCAAGGGTAAAGAAACGATGAAGTAATAGACTTCAAGTAGCTGACTTTGTTTTATGCTTAGTTTAATTTACTATCAATGTAATTTGAACCTTGATTAATATTTAGGGTATGTTTTGCTTTATGTATTAAGGCTATTGAATCTTGGGACTAGTAACACTTTTGAATGAACAACATATGTTTATTATATTCCGTATTTAGTCATTATACGTTGTTTGGAGGTGGATGTTTGTATTGGATCATGATGACCAAATCCAAGCATTTGAGGCCCAAGTTTGGGGACATCACAAGGAATTTGAGGCATGTTAACTACCTTAATGTTAATATGTTATTTCATTTGTTATCTTAACTTAGTGTCGCTATTAAAAAAATGAAAAAAAAAAGAAAAATAAAAAAGGAACGGAAAAAAAAGAAAGGAATTTTTTTTGTTATTTTACCCCTATATCCATGACCTACGTAAGACCTGATCTCCTTACCCATGAGGAGTACGTAAGCAGTCGATCATGGCACAGTCTTACTACAATCTAACCAACAAACCAAATATGTTTTGCATCTTTATATCTATGAACTACGTAAGACCTAATCTTTTCACCCATATAGGAGTACGTAGGCAGCCGATCATAGCGCGGTATTGCCCTTATAATCCACCCACAAAGTAAATACTTTCACATCTCTATCTTTGTGAACTATGTTAGACCTAATCTCCTCACCCATATAAAGTACGTAGGCAACCATTCCTAGTAGGATCATAAACCTTCACTAAACCATACCTTTAAGTGACTTTCGCCCGTAACAAGAGATCTGAAAGTGCCTTATGATCATACATGGATCCAACAACAATGTACCTGAGATGACAAAAATAATGAAATATTGAAGCATAATCATCGGCAAGGACAAAAATAACCCAAGACAATAAGAAATATAAATACAAGGAAGATCACAAACAAAGCTCAACTCAACAAGGCAGAGTAGCCATCTGAAGATTCCTCTCATGACCCTTAAAGAATTGGTACCTCTCAGTCACAACCTTCATTAGATTAAGAGAAAAGAGGCCATCAGAGCCAAACACACCTCCAAATTAGAAACAATGACAGACAAATGAGATGGCTGGGGCAACTAAATCTCAAAGCTTGTAACCTCCGCCTGATCTCCAGATAGGACATATGGTGAAGGATTCATAGGATCTCGACATTTTATCAACTCACCCTCCAACCACACAAAGTAAGTATGTACAATCACTTAATCTCTTTCGACCGTAATTTTTTTGGAGTACAGTACCCAACGTCTAAGTTATAAATTTTTCATCTCTTTATTTTTTCTCTTCATTTGCATACATTAGAGATGGTAGATAGTTTAAGTATAGATAAATCTTGCATTATATCTAATAAAAAAAGAAAAAGAAAAAGATAGATAAGAAATGGATTTTTAGAAAAGAGGAACATTTTATTTGACTTGTTATGAATTAAATTAATTTTGGCAATTGTGGAGCAAGAATTATGAGCATGATTAAAAGATTAAGACTACTTAACCTTTTAATTAGGTATACAATCCTAGTTTGAAACACCATTTGGAGCAAAGTTGGACTTCATATGCATATATGCACTTCATGTTTACACTAACTCTTAGTTGTGAGGTATGAAGCTATGATGATAGTGATTTCAATCAGCATAAAATTAGAGGGTAAATAACGAACAATTCAATGTCTCGTATCGTGGCCTGGGTTACTTAATTAATTAAGCCCGAGGGATATCTTTACACTTGGTGCCCTAAAGCCAACTTGTTTGAAAGTTACCGAACCAAGGCTCATTATGTGACAACCCGAATTTTCAATAATAATTAAATAAAAATTTAATAAATAAAATTCTTATTATGAGAAGTGTCAAATTCGAATATATATATATATATATATATATATATATAAATATATATGTATCATATATTTTGAAATATATGTTTTGGTATGAATATAAAAGGGGAATATACGTTTGTATATTAGAAAAATGAGGTTTAATAGTTAATTAAACCATTGAAGAGATTAAATAAAATTGTTACGAAGAGAAAATTAGTTGAATAATATTAGTTAATTTAATTAAGTTAAAATTATATTGTGAGATGATATAATTTGATTGTTATGTATTGTGGACAATGGAAATTATTATGAATTAAGTTCCATAAATAATGTGAGTGAATTAATGTGTATATATTTGTTTTAATAAAGTGAGAGATTAATATATATTGTATATAGATGTAATATGTCTATGTAGTACGACTGTGAATTTCGTAAATTAAAATATTTACCGAATAAATGTTTGGTGGAAAATGTTATGGGATAACTTATGTAAGTGGGGTAATATTGATTAAATTAAATTAGAAGGTTATTATTTGTTTAATAAAATTATAATTGTCTAATTAGAGTTTATAATTTTGTTAGTAAGATTCGATTAGATTTATTAATAAAATAGGTCTAATTAAATTAAAGTGTGACGAAAATGAATTATATTATAAGAGGATTATTAAAATAAATTAAAAAGAATGTTTTAAAGGGTTAGCCAAACATGACCTTGTGATCCTTGGTGTTTGTAACTGCTGAGCCCCATGATTTGTATAACTGCTAAGCCTTTTCGTTTATACGTTAAAAAAACTAAGAAGAAGGGAGGAAGAGAGGAACTGAGAGCATTCTCTGTAAATTGAAGAAGAAGAAGAACTCTAGAGAATCAAAGAAGGAGGATAATCAAGCTCCTAGTTGTGTATCTAAACTTAGAAGGATCAAGGTGAATTCTAAAATTTCTAGTTCTTATTTTCTAAAACTAGTTCTGTGTAATAAGTTTTGAAGATAAGTTAGTGGAGGATTCTATTATATATGTTCTTGGGTACATATAATTTGTTTTATGTGATTTATAATTGAGTTTCTAGTAATCAAATCCATGTAATCATGTTAAACAAGAAGGAATTGAGTTTTAGATGGTATATATATATTATGACTTATTTTAGAGTCAAAAGTAAAGGTTAATTCGTGTATAGAATTTGAAATTGACGGTGGATATTCTTAATACGTTGAAATACGAGAACAACGTTAAATGGATCAATTTGGTTGAATAACAAATTTGTGGTAAACGATTTCGCTAAACATGTTAAAACATGAAAATTTAGTACGAACTCTGAAATTGGGTCATTAGAATGGTTTGTTAATATTTATGAAAGATGTATGTAATAATTGAGGTTGTAAAATCGAAGAGAAAATTGGTTTTAGTTATCTGGTATAATAAGTTAACATCTAATAAGCATGTTCGAAAGATTTGAGTCTTAAGTTTCAAGATATGCTGAAACAGACCATGTCTGCGTCTGAACCTGAAGTGGCGCGGTCGCGCCACTTCCAAGCCTAAAACCTGTGACGCCCCCAAATTCGGCCATCACGATCCAATACAATATTCACCTCCAACAACATACATTAACTAAAATGCGGAATATAACAAACATATGTTGTTCATTAGAAAGGTGTTACTAGTCCCAAGATATAATAACCTTAATTACATAACACAAAACATACCCTAAATAGTAATCAGGGTTTAAGTTACATTAGTAGCAATTTCACTAAACATAATCTAAAGCCAGCTACGTGAAGCCTATCACTTCATCTTTTCTTTACCCTTGCCCTTTCCTGATGTCTCGGGTTTAGCTGCAATGAAAGTCATGATATAGCAAGGATGAGCAACTAGTTTGCTCAGCAAGTTTAAAATATAATAATAAAGGATATATCATGATGAAGGGAATATGGAAAGAGAATTCAACAATACAAATATCAGAAGCAAGAATAATGATTGCTTTTAGAACAATTAATAGTCGAGTAGACTTTGAACAATAACTTCCAAGGGAGTCAATAGCTGGTTGACCCTTTGGTTACTGGCTACAGAATAAGTACTTGAGGGGATCAGCCTCGCGTACACTATGTGTATGCATAACATTTAACTCTGCTGTTTGTACCTTATATACGGTACCTGGGGTACTCTCCTATAATAAAAGGGGTGTTCATTCAGTCTAAGAATCCTTACCATTGATTGGTTCGGATAGCTTTTATAAATTCTCACATACTTGCCTGACCGAACAAGGGTACAGACCCATTCTTAGATAATTCGTGAATTATCGAACTTTAATAAATGTACGAATACAAGACTGTACGAATTCAAATGCACCGAGTGCGAATGCCAATAACATCGATGTGGATTAATTGTAAATTGATTAAACCACTTAAGCATTTCTGGAAATAAAATTTCATGCTACGATACAATAGTAGCCTGCTCGAATATAAATTGAGTAGGGTTTAAGGAAACTTGCATTAAGTATACAGAAAGAACGAAGTTAGGGAACTTGCCTGTTTGCTCAGCTACAATAAATTTTAGCTTTAACTAATTGACCTTGGATGACCTATCATTTGATAAAGTCGATTTATCCATTAGCATTGTATAGCAGTATATCGATGCACCTACTTATGCTATTTATTTAGCAGATAAGCAATTCATATAGCATATAAGTCAATAAGTCACCCTCAATCCTATAAGACGCTTAATAGATCTGTAGACTGAGAAATTATTCACTAACAATATCTCTCTGAAGTGATAACACTCTCTTACAGTCACTTATAACTGTTTAGTTCATTTACATTACCTTATTAACTCTATCAACATTCAATTATTATTTAACATCAGCTAAACAGAAATTAGTTAATGACCTCTAGCTATTATTTAGAATAAATAATAGTTAATCATGGTTACTTATCATTTGAATATTCAAATTATTACCCTTAATTGTCTCTAAGTATGGGTTAATAATCCTTATTTATTATTTATAAAATAAATAATAAATTTATTATGGTTAAGCAACTAAATAATAATTGATCACTTATTTAGTTTTATTTGCACTTAATTACTATTCACCTTTAAGGATAATTAAGTACTTATGACCCCTTAGTCCTTATTTAACATTAGTTAAATAATTAATGTATTATCTCTACCCAAACTTAATTATTAATTAATACTAATTAAGGTACCATTATCTTTATTTATTAAGGTCCAATAATAAATAATTAATTTATTAATCTTGCTCGTACTTAATTATTATTTGATAACAATGCAATAATACTTAAGTAATTATCATCTTTATTCATTATTTAATGGTAAATAAAAATTAATCAACTTACTTACCTTACTCCTACTTAATCATAATAATTAAATATTTATCTTCTTTATTTATTAATAATTATTTCATTTAATTATTATTTAATATTACTTAAATAATAATTAAATATTTATTATCTTTATTAATTATTAACTTTATTCATACTTAATTATTATTTAATATTAAGTAAATAATAATTAAATATTTATTATCTTTATTAATTATTTATTAACGTAATTATTATTTAATATTAATAAATAATAATTAAATATTTATTATCTTTATTATTTATTAACTTTATTCATACTTAATTATTATTTAATATTAATTAAATAATAATTAAATATTTATTATCTTTATTAATTACATTCATACTTAATTATTATTTAATATCAATTAAACAATAATTAAATATTTATTATCTTTATTTATTATTTAATGCTAAATAATAAATAATTATTTTATTAGTGCATTATTAATTTAAATAATTCCCAATAATTAAGCCAATAGTATTACATTTGATTATTATTAGACAATAGTTAAACTTCACTTGTTAGTTGTTTTTGTTTGAATAAACCAACGAACTACACAACCCATTTGGAAAACAATTCAATTATTGTTTATTAAGGGTAATAATCCTATTTTATTCTTTCCTGCCGAAATCAGTAGCCATAATATAACAAGCTCGTGAAATTTCCATTCAAGTTAACCCGAATCATTATCCAACACAATAAGAAAATTTCCCAACAAATTCATGACATAGCTTCGGTTAACAATTAATATGTATACATACTACCGGTTTTCAGCTACTGTGAATGACCAAAAATTGATGTTTATACCAACAATGTATTGACAGAACGCTAAACACTAAAATGAAGCAAAAATCCGGTTTGGGCATTACCGCAAACACCTAGTGTGCATCCTACAACACAACACTAGCCTAATCACGGTACACAACCAACATGCCAGAACCTTAAGGTTCCCTTTTACACAAAATTCCCAATTCAAGAACAACACAACCAATAACAGAAAAAGAAAAGAGAAGTACAATCCAAACGCGATCACAATCCAATAACAGAAAAATTTTAGGAAAAAAAAAAGAAAAAGAATCGAACCAAAAGGTACCACCACGGCAGTTGGGTTATACCTTAAGGTCGTCCGGTGGGCTATCCTCCTTCTTCTCCCAAAGTAATTGATGAACTCAGCGGACATCCACGGACCAGCCTCCCCTGTTCCCTCTTTTTATTTTTCTCTCTCTAATTTGGACTTGCAACTATTCGGCAACTCTTGGTTAGGTTTTTTTTTTACTTCAATTTATAGTGAAAGTTTTACCCAATTGTTGGGCAATACCCTACCTGACCGAGTTAATAACCAACGGTAGGAGAGGAGTAGCTATCGAATGGTTGTCTGCGTCAAGCCCATCCAAGCCAACTGTGAAATTGCCGACAAGCCCTCGAGCCGCGTACCCCCCACCGGTCAAATCGCCGATCGCTTTGAACCCTTGGTCCATTCGATGGTTGCTCGGAATGCTCGCTGCCGTTCCAAGTCATGCCGCCTCGATCCTTGGGTAGCCATCGGTCGACGAGTTCTTCCCAATCAGCCGACCTCTTCACGCCATCTAGCCGACCGACGCACGTCTGGTGTGGCCCTTCTCCTCTGCACCCGTCCCGTCTGATTGAGAGATTTGGTCTGAGTTGCAGTCTAGGGCTTAGAATCCCTCCCTTGCTCGGTTATCCCCAATTAAGCTACCGTTTGCCCAAATCAAATTAGAAATGGATCCGACCCGTTGCCCTTATCCAACCTGATTGGCCCAACAGGAAAAATAAAAAGGAAATTGATCCAACACCAATAATGTTGGGCCAATCAAAATAACAATGGCCCAATTCACTAACTAATATTAATAATAATTATATTTCTAGCACCTAAATTAAATGACCAACTTGATAATTTATTATTTTAAAATATCTATTTTATCAATAAATCCCCCATTCGAATTATTTAATTCGATAAATTTAATGCAACATCACGATAAAATTATTTATTTAGATTCTTCCCAATTTTCTTGCCAGCCAACACTTAGGGTTGCATCACTAACTTATTCGAACTATTAGTGGATCCCTTTAAGGGAAATTAGTAGGTCATATAGTTATATAATTAAATAATAATACCTACATGGGTCCAATTAAGTTCGTAAAATTTAAATAAAATAGTTTCATATGTCAAAATAAATTGATAACAAGGTTAAACCAGCGCGATCGCGCTGGTCTGCAGAAGTCCCAAGATGTTTTCTTTGTGTACTAAACCTTTAAGAATGCATGGTTAAGTCTTCTAGGCTCTACTATGTGTTACATATGATGATCAAAATAGCTAAGCATGTAATGAACTATCTTAGTAAGTTTTAGCATAAGTGGTCAAATGAAAACTATACGATTTTGTAAAAAAGCTTAGTGAACCTAATGTAGACACCCAAATTTTGCGCTTCGTATACTAACCATGACAGGAGGGGAAAATCGTCAAATGAACCGGCCTGTGAGAGCGAGGGATGCACAAGTGCGAACACTCGACGCCACCGCAACGATTTGCAAATCAAAACCGACGTGACAGCAGGGCCGTCCGAAATGAGCATTTCCGAATGATGTGGCACGTCTCCTAGTGATTCCCGGACTGCAAAATACAAACCTGTCGGCGAAAACCGATGTCACGACACGCGAATCGAGGTGCGGCACGAAAATCGAGAAAATCAGCCCCCACCCAGCCGCGGATTGATCTGCGGCCAAACGATTAAAATAATGATGGTGCGCACGGGACTCGAAACCAGGAAACCAGCTGAGTGCGATGGGGGATGGGCCAGCCAGCCGCAGATCAATCTGCGGCCAGGCCGCAGATCAATCTGCGGCTGCCCTAAACCAGCTTATTTCAGCTCAGTTTCTTCATTTCATCCAGGGGGTTGGCAGCGGCGAGAAGAGAGAAGAAGAAGGCAGCGGCGGGAGCAGCTGGGGAAGAAGGAGAAAACAGCAAGAAAATGAGAGAAATTAAGAGAGAAAAGAGTGAGAAATAGTGAGAAATTGTACCCATTTTGTGAGATTACATATCATATATTTCTACTCTATTCAATACACAAATTCATATATATTGTGGGGATTATTTGCAGGGTGAAAAATCCTTTGTTTTAGCATTTTGTTTTACCATTTTTGTTAAGCTTTTGTCATCCAAATTATATTAAATGTAGTCGTTCTTGTATATTATTGTGAATCCTTGGATTGAGGGCTATTAGTGAGGGTTCCAAATGGAACGAAATTCCTCCCAATGGCCCGATGATATCCTTTTGATGATTTTTTAGCTCGTTGTAATGATGTATCGTGCATAGGTTGTTTAGATTGCTATTTTAGGATCTTGTGGGTGTGTAGCGATTTTGAATGTGAGCCTAGGAGCGCGACCCCGTGGTCCAAATCCGATGATGGACATCTTTTGATATATGCAATAAATTCGATGTACCTTTCATTGTAAATATGTAATCGTCGGGCCTTAAAACGACGCCAAGGCGAGAATCGTGTTTAAGGCCCCGAAATAGTGAAACTTGTGATTGTAGGCATTCGGGGTTATTTTGATGGCTTACATGCCCATGAGTAAGCCCAATGCATTTTAATGCTTGATCTGATTTATGACACAAAATTGATTTCAAAGCTAAATGATAAGATTTTATAAAATCAATCAAACTAGGTTATTAGAATCACGAGGCTAAAATTTGAAAAATGCTAATGAATGTCGATTCCTATTTAACGAGAAGGCTAAAGAAAAAGCGTTTTCAAACATCACAAAATGATTTTATGAAAACACGTAATGTTTTATTAAGTCTTTGTGCATAGGGTGAAAGAGATCCTAGAAGTTGCCCATCATGCTATTTACGAAAGCAACGTATAGATCTCGATTCCTATTTTGACGAAGGTTTAGAAAACTCTTGTTTTGCCAAAAACGACACCTAATGAAAATCTCATATGTTTTTGACAATTAAAATCAAACCTTTCTCATAAAGCTTTCTCGTATGAGCCGAATGACATTTTAAGCATTCTCAAAAGAGAGCATGACTTTTCATCAAAACCCAAATGGTTTCTTCATGCAAACTCACCACGACATTCACATAGGCACACACACACACGCGCGCGCACATACACATACACATTCAAGAATTAAAGGATAGGAAAAGCATCAAGATTGCGATAACCGTGTTTCACGGAAGTCGGGGGGTGCCTAACACCTTCCCCTCGCTTAAGCAAGCCCCCGAACTCTATGAATCTCGGTTCGCAGACCAATTAATTCGGAGTCACATATGAGCCAGCGATTACGAAAACGAAACTCGGATGAGTTGGTACATCCATTTCAAATATACCAACTGGCGACTCTGATTAATTGGCTCATCATAAAAAACGATCTTCCAAAACCCCGTCGACATTAATGCCGACCTTTTCCAAAAAATCATTTAATCAAGAGGCTAAAATTGGAAAAGACTAAAAAGAGACACGAAGAAGAAAACCTGGCGTCGACAGCTGGTGACTCTGCTGGGGAAATTAAAGGGCTTAAGCCGCGTTCAAATCTTGATGCTATCCTATCCTTCAAAAATTCATGAATATGTGTGTGCATGCGATATTTTGATCATTTTTTACTTTTGTTGTGTGAATGTGTGTTTTGTCCAATAAGTGAATGATTGAATGGGATTGCTTTAATTTAAAGTAAAATCATTTGCATACGGTGAGGACGATGAATGTGAATGTATGTTGAGAGAGTACCTCCTCCTGAGGCGAACCTGTCGGTTGCTTATTACTGGACTCGAAGGGGCTGCTCCCCGGAGATGGCTCAGGAAACGCACCACCCAAATCCGCTCCAATCGAAAGGATTCAGACGAGTATATTGCGAAGATTTGGGGACCTTCATGCCGAAAAGCCCGCGAGAGCAACCCTAGGGTAGGTCAGCCTCTGATAAACCTAACGAAAGGGAAGCTTCTTCATGCCCTTTTATCATTCAGTCAAATAAATAAATGTCATGTAAATGGCATATAACTGTCATACCGGCATCATCGTAATAAATATGTCCTGTATCATGTGATTACATCACCTGCACATATAAAGAGAATACTGACATGGTTTTGTAGGAGGGCAATCCGTGCCACGTACCAGGGTTTTCTAAAAACTTCTAAATACTATCCTGTCATCAAACACTGACCTTGTTTTGCAGGATAAGATTAAGAGAACCGTGAAAGCGTGGCATAACGATCACAAAGAAACCGGAGTAGGGGCATATTCGACCGCAAAAAAAAAAAGAAGGGAAAAAAGAAAAAGAAAAAAAAAAGAAGAAAGAATAATATAATGCGTCAGTGTTGACATGCATCTGCTAACTTGTAACTGGCACAATACTAAACTACGACCCTTGTTTGTTTTGCGAGATTGCCCCTACGACCCAACTAAGAGGCCGTAAAGTCCATACTCCATCCATCCAAGTGGCAGAGGCCGATAGCCATGAAATTACAGTTCTGCCACTTCAACAATACGGCCGAATACGAGGGATTCATCCTAGGACTGAGATTAGCCTTGGGAATGGGAATCAAAAAGATGATAGTAGTTGGAGACTCGAATTGGTCATCCAGCAGGCCATGGGAATATACAGCATCAAAGGGCATAAATGGGACCTAGCTACGGGACTGCTGAGATATCTGGAAGCCGAAGAAGCCCACAGATTAATGAACGAAGTACATGGCAATGTGTGCAGAGCCCATATGAGCAGAACACTTTTTGCAAAGAAAAGCGTGTGAACGGGTCGCTACGGGCTAACCATGAAAACTGATTGCGATACTCATGTCAGGAAATGCCATCAATGTCAGATCCATACCAATGTGATCCATGCACCTCCTAATGAGCTCCATTGCTTGACCTCACCGTGGCCAGTTGGACCGTGCATCAGGTGATATCCAGGAAGGAAAAAATCCCGGATTATGGCAGTGAATCCCGGCCAGTAGAAGATCAATGGATTTTAAAATTCTGAGTTTTATTTCAAATCTCTGCACGCTCATGTCATTTTGTCATGTTATCCAAAAGAAGATCATGTGCTGAAATGTTTTATATATATGACAAGCATTTTTGTTTTACGTCAGGTACCCCGATTTGAGGCACTCTAGCCTGACAAGCAATAGGCCAAATTTGAAGGAGGATCACGATTTTGGTATAAAGCTAGAGTTCGATCTGATGGGGATTGAGCAGGACGAGACAGATATCGACAATACGCCTGACGAGATCAGGGGATGGGTCGAAGGTAAACCCAAAACCGACTTAGACCAAACCATCGCCATCAAACATCAGAACCCCTAACGATCACAAAGAACCCAGAGTAGGGGTAAATTCGAACACGCAAAAAAAAAAAAGAAAAGAAAAAATAGCCGAGTTGTTGAGCCTGTATGGAGATATGTTCGCTTGGTCCCGTGGCGACGTGAGTGGATTGTCCACAGACGTTATAGGACATCAACCGCCCATCAAGGAGGGTTCCGACCAATTAAGCAAAAGTTGAGAACGTTGAAGCCTGAATGGAGGATGAAAATAAAGGACGAGATTGTCAAGTGGTTTAAGGCAGGAATCATCACGGTGTCTATTTACCCTGAATGGCTTTCCGACAGAATCCCAGTACCACAGCCTGGAGGAGAAGTGAGGGGCCGCATCAACTATAGAAATCTGAACGATGCCCTCAAGGAGGAGATATATGACAAATTCAAGATCAAACATTTTGATTCAGTCATTTACCGGCCCAAAATGAATGGGGCAGTAGGGGTTGCGAATAAAACACAAAGACGATCATGGGAAGAATGTCCGCGAATCATCGGGGATGGCCGGATTTATTGTCGCTCACCCTGTTTGCCTGTCGAACCTCAGTTCGCACATTTGCAGGGGCAGCCCCTTACGCATCTCCCAGGCATACGACAAGAGGGTAGGATCCTGGAAATTCAAAATAAACGATTTAGTCCTCAAAAGGATCGCGCTCTGCCAAGACGAAGCTATGGGGAATTTCGCTCTAAGTTAAAGGGAGCCGTCACGAAAAAAAAAAAATCAAAAATCAAAAATAAAAATCAAAAATCAAAAATAAAAAATCCCCCGAACCTTTCAACAAGTCAAAGGACCGGATCTTTTGTCAAGCCCAGTGAGATACCGATGCGACCGGTACGAGGAAGATCACAAGAAAAGCAACTTAACACTGGGGCACTTGTCAACTACCCAGGAAATGATGACGTGCAAATTAGCACCCATGCAACAATCCCATCAACATGCACCATCATCATCAAATGCTACCTCATGTCAATTCAATCTTCAACGGTACGATCATCTGGCATTTGTCAAGCATAGTTTTCCTGGGATACGAGGATCCGCGTGAAAGGGGATTTTATTTGGCTTGATAGGAATCGGATTAATTCTGACAAGCAACCGTGGAGCACGATCGTGAGTATGATTAGACGAAGAAGGCTATTTAACCTTTTGAGCGGGTACAAAGCCTTAATTCAAAGCAACGTTTGCGACAGAATCGACCTCATGTGACAACCTTCACTTTGCATTTGCACAAGCTTTCAGTTGTGGGGTATAAAACTATGACGATGTTGATGGCAGTTAACACGTAGTCAGACAGTCGATAATTATCAAGCTAATATCAAGAAGTCAGACGATAAATGATTATCAAGCTGATGTCTCGAATCGTGGCCTGGGTTATTCGAGTAATTAAGCCCGAGGGGTGTCTCTACACCTGGTGCCCTAAAGCCATCTGGTTTGGGAGTCGCTGGCCCAACACTCGTTACATGGGTAACTTAAAGCCTAAGAAAACGAGCATTACAGTCGAGGAGGCCCGAGCAGATTCGAATCGTGGCATGGGCTACTCGAGTAATTAAGCCTAAGGGGTGTCTCTACATCTGGTACCCTAAAACCGTCTAGTTTGGGAGTCACCGGCCTAACACTCGCTACATGGGTAACTCAAGCCTAAGAAAACGAATCTTGCGCAAGGCCAAGCAAAGAATGAATGGGGCAGACCACCAGCTTGTCTCGAACCGTGGCCTTTGTTACTCGAGTAAATAAACTCGAAGGGGTGTCTGTACACCTAATGCCCCAAAACCGTCTGGTTCGGGAGTCATTGGTCCAAAACTCGTTAAATGGGTAACTTTGAATAGCCTAAGAAAACGAGACAAGTGAAGTGGGCTAATAAAGAGAAAAGATAATACGAAAAAAACTCTTAGCCTTAAACAAGAGGTCATGGAAGAGGAACCCCTACTGAATGCTGCATCGCACAGTGCATTTGTCATATGACGTCAATCCTGCTAAGGACGTTGTCGAGAATGGAGACAGAATACCTTTAACGAGGGAAGGTAGTTCTTTTGAATTTGACCTTACTCACGTACAATGACCATGAATGCTTGAAGGTGTTCTTACGATTTCCTAACCCGTTAAATAGAAAATCATCAATTCACGAAGGATCGAAAAAAACTTCCAATCTAGTACATTCACGGTTCACAACTTGCTAGATTGTGCGATCAATAGATATTCAATTTCATGTGCTTTAACTGCATTTTTGTCAAGATTATAATATCTTTGTGTTAAACTAACACTAACGGCCCGAGCCTTCAAGTTTTGGCATTTGTTAGTCATCTGATATGCAGGATCTTGTAGAGCTGTGGATAACTCAGCACGATCAACATCGCGAGTTCTCGATAGAAATTCTTGGTAGCGACACGCACCAAGGTAGGGGCAGTTAAGAATCGTGAAATGGAAGGAAGCTGAGGCTGCACAGAACTCCTCGTCATTAGGCCTCTCCCCAATCCTGACTATCACTGCCTCGACATCCAAATGATCCACGTGCTTGAGCATAGACAAGGATGATATAATGCTGGACAACAGTATATCAGCCGTCAGAAATGATCAAAAGGCCAAAGAGCCCAACATAGCTGTCGATCATTGCAGAGAGCAAAACAGACTGCCTCAACTCGATGAAATGAAGACGACCAAGAACAGGCAGAGTACCAAACCAATGTTGAAGTCAAGAAACTACGCTTCACGACGAGGCGTGATCTGATCAAATGTTGGCAAACAATGACTACGGTCGAATCGTATCATTTGACTGAACATGGGTCATTTCTATCTAAACATATGTTGTGCACATGCATCTGTCCATAACATATCTGACAGATCATGCATAACATCTTTCTCATGCATACAGGTACGATCAAAATGAAAATCTTCAGAGGAAAGTACAAGCACGTCGCTTTCAACCTCATGAATGATCAGACTGTGATGGCTTTTGCGGCATGGTACATGGACGATGTTGGTGGGAGATCCAGGACAGAACCAATCAACGATCCCTGGGAAGGGCTGGTATCCAACCAATCAACGACCCCTGGGAAGGGCTGGTATCCAAACAAGAAGTGAACCTGGGAAGGCATCCACGCGAACCACAACAAGATGGTGAGCAACCCTAGGAAGGGCTGATATCCGCAAAAAGAAAAAAGACAAAAAACAACAAACCCTGGGAAGGGCTGAGATCCACGCGAACCATAACAAGATGGTGAGCAACCCTGGGAAGGGCTGATATCCACAAAAAGAAAAAAGACAAAAAAACAACAAACCCTGGGAAGGGCTGAGATCCACGCGAACCACAACAAGATGGTGAGCAACCCTGGGAAGGGCTGATATCCGCAAAAAGAAAAAAGACAAAAAACAACAAACCCTGGGAAGGGCTGAGATCCACGCGAACCACAACAAGATGGTGAGCAACCCTGGGAAGGGCTGATATCCGCAAAAAGAAAAAAGACAAAAAATAACAAACCCTGAGAAGGGCTGAGATCCACGCGAACCACAACAAGATGGTGAGCAACCTTGGGAAGGGCTGATATCCACAAAAAGAAAAAAGACAAAAAATAACAAACCCTGGGAAGGGCTGAGATCCACGCGAACCACAACAAGATGGTGAGGAACCCTGGGAAGGGCTGATATCCACAAAAAGAAAAAAGACAAAAAATAACAAACCCTGGGAAGGGCTGAGATCCAAGATAACCAACCGGCGACGATAACCGGGGGTTACGAGATGGGTGACCGGCGACGATACCCGGCCCCGACGAGACAATCGACCGGCGACGATAACCGGCGATTACGAGGTGGATGTCCGGCGACGAAAACTGGCTCCGACAAGATAACCAATCGGCGACGATAACCGGGGGTTACGAGATGGGTGACCGGCGACGATACCCGGCCCCGACGAGACAATCGACCGGCGACGATAATCGGCGATTACGAAATGGATGTCCAGCAACGAAAACCGGCTCCGACAAGATAACCAACCGGCGACGATAACCGGGGGTAACGAGACGGGTGACCGGCGACGATACCCGGCCCCGACGAGACAATCGACCGGCGACGATAACCGGCGATTACGAGATGGATGTCCGGCGACGAAAACCGGCTCCGACAAGATAACCAACCGGCGACGATAACCGGGGGTTACGAGATGGGTGACCGGCGACGATACCCGACCCCGATGAGACAATCGACCGGCGACGATAACCGGCGATTACGAGATGGATGTCCGGCGACGAAAACCGGCTCCGACAAGATAACCAACCGGCGACGATAACCGGGGGTTACGAGATGGGTGACCGACGACGATTCCCGGCCCCGACGAGACAATCGACCGGCGACGATAACCGGCGATTACGAGATGGATGTCCGGCGACGAAAACCGGCCCCGACAAGATAACCAACCGGCGACGATAATCGGGGGTTACGAGATGGGTGACCGACGATGATTCCCGGCCCCGACGAGACAATCGACCGGCGACGATAATCGGCGATTACGAGATGGATGTCCGGCGACGAAAACCGGCCCCGACAAGATAACCAACCGGCGACGATAACCGGGGGTTACGAGATGGGTGACCGACGACGATTCCCGGCCCCGACGAGACAATCGACCAGCGACGATAACCGGCGATTACGAGATGGATGTCCGGCAACGAAACCGGCTCTGACAAGACAACCAACCGGCGACGATAACCGGGGGTTACGAGATGGGTGACCGACGGTGAAACCCGGCCCCGACAAGATGATCATCTGCATCAACACCCTGTTGTGAATGTGTTGCATGCCTTACATCTTGCATTGCATCATAAGTTGTATGTGTTGCATCATGTATGCACTGTCATTCTTATGCACTGTCATTCATGCATCGTGTGTCTACTTCTTTATCATGTTCATTTCATTTAACATTTCATAAACATGATAAAGAGGGGCAGCTGTAGACACCCAAATTTTGCGCTTCGTATACTAACCATGACAGGAGGGCAAAATCGTCAAATGAACCGGCCTGTGAGAGCGAGGGATGCACAAGTGCGAATACTCGACGCCACCACAACGATTTGCAAATCAAAACCGACGTGACAGTAGGGCCGTCCGAAATGAGCATTCCCGAATGATGTGGCACGTCTCCTAGTGATTCCCGGACTGCAAAATATAAACCTGTCGGCGAAAACCGATGTCACGACACGCGAATCGAGGTGCGGCACGGAAATCGAGAAAATCATCCCCCACCCAGCCGCGGATTGATCTGCGGCCAAATGATTAAAATAATGGTGGTGCGCACGGGACTCGAAACCAGGAAACCAGCTGAGTGCGATGGGGGGTGGGCCAGCCAGCCGCAGATCAATCTGCGGCCAGGCCGCAGATCAATCTGCGGCTGCCCTAAACCAGCTTATTTCAGCTCAGTTTCTTCATTTCATCCAGGGGGTTGGCAGCGGCGAGAAAAGAGAAGAAGAAGGTAGCGGCGGGAGCAGCTGGGGAAGAAGGAGAAAACAGCAAGAAAATGAGAGAAATTAAGAGAGAAAAGAGTGAGAAATAGTGAGAAATTGTACCCATTTTGTGAGATTACATATCATATATTTCTACTCTATTCAATACACAAATTCATATATATTGTGGGGATTATTTGCAAGGTGAAAAATCCTTTGTTTTAGCATTTTGTTTTACCATTTTTGTTAAGCTTTTGTCATCCAAATTATATTAAATGTAGTCGTTCTTGTATATTATTGTGAATCCTTGGATTGAGGGCTATTAGTGAGGGTTCCAAATGGAACGAAATTCCTCCCAATGGCCCGATGATATCCTTTTGATGATTTTTTAGCTCGTTGTAATGATGTATCGTGCATAGGTTGTTTAGATTGCTATTTTAGGATCTTGTGGGTGTGTAGCGATTTTGAATGTGAGCCTAGGAGCGCGACCCCGTGGTCCAAATCCGATGATGGACATCTTTTGATATATGCAATAAATTCGATGTACCTTTCATTGTAAATATGTAATCGTCGGGCCTTAAAACGACGCCAAGGCGAGAATCGTGTTTAAGGCCCCGAAATAGTGAAACTTGTGATTGTAGGCATTCGGGGTTATTTTGATGGCTTACATGCCCATGAGTAAGCCCAATGCATTTTAATGCTTGATCTGATTTATGACACAAAATTGATTTCAAAGCTAAATGATAAGATTTTATAAAATCAATCAAACTAGGTTATTAGAATCACGAGGCTAAAAATTTGAAAAATGCTAATGAATGTCGATTCCTATTTAACGAGAAGGCTAAAGAAAAAGCGTTTTCAAACATCACAAAATGATTTTATGAAAACACGTAATGTTTTATTAAGTCTTTGTGCATAGGGTGAAAGAGATCCTAGAAGTTGCCCATCATGCTATTTACGAAAGCAACGTATAGATCTCGATTCCTATTTTGACGAAGGTTTAGAAAACTCTTGTTTTGCCAAAAACGACACCTAATGAAAATCTCATATGTTTTTGACAATTAAAATCAAACCTTTCTCATAAAGCTTTCTCGTATGAGCCGAATGACATTTTAAGCATTCTCAAAAGAGAGCATGACTTTTCATCAAAACCCAAATGGTTTCTTCATGCAAACTCACCACGACATTCACATAGGCACACACACACACGCGCGCACATACACATACACATTCAAGAATTAAAGGATAGGAAAAGCATCAAGATTGCGATAATCGTGTTTCACGGAAGTCGGGGGGTGCCTAACACCTTCCCCTCGCTTAAGCAAGCCCCCGAACTCTATGAATCTCGGTTCGCAGACCAATTAATTCGGAGTCACATATGAGCCAGCGATTACGAAAACGAAACTCGGATGAGTTGGTACATCCATTTCAAATATACCAACTGGCGACTCTGATTAATTGGCTCATCATAAAAAACGATCTTCCAAAACCCCGTCGACATTAATGCCGACCTTTTCCAAAAAATCATTTAATCAAGAGGCTAAAATTGGAAAAGACTAAAAAGAGACACGAAGAAGAAAACCCGGCGTCGACACCTAACTTGGTTTAAATCACTTAAAAGTCTTGTGCATATGGGAAGTTTTTAGTTGTTGAAAGAGCCTAGTATGTTAAGCATTGAACAGAGTTGAAAAACTCAGTTCTGGGCTGAACAGGGAGTAGTGCAGTCGTGCCACTCCCAAACTTAAATGTAGCGCGGTCGCGCCGTACTGTAGAGTTGCCAAGAAGCTTTGCTTGTTTAATTAACCTTTGGGGTATGTTTGTTGAAGTCCTATTAGTAAGAATGCATGTCAAGTATGGTGCTAGCATGCCCAAGTATAGAGTGACTATGTCAAATAAAGAGTGAATAAGAAATTTTTAAATAAAAGCAAGCTAGAATGTAAATGCAATTATATGACTTATGTGTGAAAGTATAGAATGTATCTATGATCAGGTTTGATATGCCAAACGAAGCAAGGTTTGCAGGTTTCAAATGAAAACGAATAAGACAAGCTTAGAAAGAATGTAGATTGTAGATACCTTAATAGTATGACTAATTAAATGTTTTGAATGTATAATTGATGTTTGGTATGCGTGGTCATACGCTGTGTAGGTGTCGTGAAACACAGGTAGCGATAGTTGTAATATACTCACAAGGCAGGTCTTTCAATTCTTATTTGTTATGTGAACTAAGTGATTAATTATTTTAAATCTATGATGTAAAAGCATGATGTATTTTATGTGTTGTATGTATGAAATGACAAAGTCAATTTATAACCACGTTCGTTAAGTTAGAATGTTGATTGAGTTATAGAGCTCAATTGTTACTTGGTAATTGATGTACAGTATGTATGATATGTTTAGCCAGATTTTATGATGTATATGATGAACATGTTATCTATGTGTTATGTGATGTATGCAAACTGTTAGATTTCGCTAAGCTGTCAAGCTCATTCTTGCAAATAACCACTTTTGCAAGTTAAAAATACAAGGTAAAGTTATGTGCTACTTGAATAGCATGAATCAGATGCAATGCATGCGGATTAAGTGTTGTAACTTAAATTAATGTTTTTGAACCATGATTAAGGTTCTGGATAATGTATTTGATGATGTATCAAATGTAACAGTTGTTGAGTTATAAAATTCCTATTGACTTGTAAATTAATTTTATTTAAGGTACAAAAGGTTATTAAAACTAGAAGTAGTTTTAGTTTATTATAACTCTGATGAAGAGAATCATAAAGTAAATATGATTCTAGAATATGTAAATGATTTAAGGTTATGATTCAGGAAAAGCAAAGAAAGAAAACTGAAAAGTTTAAAATTATGCCGCATTTTGTTAAGTTTAACATTGAATATTGTTGTAAAGATAGAACGACTATGTATTGATAACTACCGTTTGCCCAAATCAAATTAGAAACGGATCCGACCCGTTGCCCTTATCCAACCTGATTGGCCCAACAGGAAAAATAAAAAGAAAATTGATCCAACACCAATAATGTTGGGCCATTCGAAATAAAAATGGCCCAATCCACTAACTAATATTAATAATAATTATATTTCTAGCACCTAAATTAAATGACCAACTTGATAATTTATTATTTAAAAATATCTATTTTATCAATAAATCCCCCATTCAAATTATTTAATTCGATAAATTTAATGCAACATCACGATAAGATTATTTATTTAGATTCTTCCCAATTTTCTTGCCAGCCAACACTTAGGGTTGCATCACTAACTTATTCGAACTATTAGTGGATCCCTTTAAGGGAAATTAGTAGGTCATATAGTTATATAATTAAATAATACCTACATGGGTCCAATTAAGTTCGTAAAATTTAAATAAAATAGTTTCATATGTCAAAATAAATTGATAACAAGGTTCAAAATTCCTGGACATTACATCCTCTCCCCTTATAAAAATTCCGTCCTCGGAATTTCAATCTAAGGTTACTCAAATAACTGCGGATAATTTGCTCTCATTTTCTCTTCGAGTTCCCACGTAGCTTCTTCCACTGCGTGATTCCTCCAGAGAACTTTAACGGAATGAATGATTTTATTCCTCAGCTTCTGCTCCTTCCTTTCTAATATTTGAACAGGAATTTCCTCGTATGATAAGTCCTTCTCGACTTGAATTGGCTCATAGGAAATAACGTGCTTGTAGTCTGGCTTATATGGACGTAACACCGATACATGGAACACGTTGTTAATGTGCTCAAGTTCAGGAGGTAATGCTACCTCCTACGCCACTTTGCCTATTCTCCTTAATATTTCAAAAGGTCCTATGAACCTAGGGCTTAATTTGCCCTTCTTACCAAAACGGATCTTCCCTTTCCAAGGAGATACCTTCAAAAATACAGAGCTACCAACTTCAAAGTCTCGCTTCTGACGATGTAAGTCGGCATACTTCTTCTAACGACCCTGAGCTGCTACTAAACGTTGTCTTATCACCTTAATGATTTCCACAGTTTGCTGTACCAATTCTGGTCCCAACAATCTCCGTTCACCGACTTCATCCCAACATAACGGCGTTCGACACTTTCTTCCGTACAACGCTTCATACGGTGGCATGCCAATGCTAGCATAATAACTGTTGTTGTAAGCGAACTCTACCAGTGGCAAGTGGTCGTCCCAGCTGCCCTTTAAGTCCATTACGACAGCCCTCAGCATATCTTCCAAGGTATGAATCGTTCGCTCGCTCTGGCCATCAGTATGAGGATGATACGCCATACTCAACCTCAACTACGTTCCCATTCTTTCCTGTAGACTCCTCCAAAAATTTGATGTGAAGCACGGGTCTCTGTCAGATACAATAGATACCGGTACTCCATGTCGCGATACTATCTCCTTTACGTAAAGTTTCGCTAACTGCTCCAATTTGTACCTGATCTTGATCGGTAGAAAATGGGCAGACTTGGTCAAACGATCTACGATCACCCAGATGGCGTCTAAACCCTTCTGGTTGTCGGAAGTCCTACCACAAAATCCATTGTGATGTGCTCCCACTTCCACTCCAGAATCTCTAAAGGTTGCAACAATCCGCTCGGCCGCTGGTGCTCTGCCTTGACCCTTTGACAAGTTAAACACCGGCTGACGTATTCCGCAACTTCTCCTTTCAAATGCGGCCACCAAT
Source organism: Aralia elata (assembly GCA_034770075.1). Classification (NCBI taxonomy): domain Eukaryota; kingdom Viridiplantae; phylum Streptophyta; class Magnoliopsida; order Apiales; family Araliaceae; genus Aralia; species Aralia elata. The sequence continues at coordinate 95,922 of JAVJAP010000103.1, forward strand.
AATGCTGACGAAGATCTTGATATATCTTGGTGCTACCCGGATGTACCAAAAATCTCGTATTATGGGCCTCCTGCAAATATTTCTTCCCTCAAGTCTGGTACGTATGGTATCCAGATCCTTCCCTCGAACCTCACCAATCCTGTGCTGTCAATCTTGTACTTCAACGTTTTTCCCTCCGATAGTTGCTTCTTAATGACAAGGCACTCTTCATCAAATTCTTGAGCCTCCTTTATCTTATCCAGTAGAGTCGGACCTGCTGTCACGGTAAATAATTTTTCGTCCGTCTCCATCGGACACTTAACCTCCAATTCCAGACGTTCAAAATCCTTTATCAACTCCTCTTGAACTGTCAGCTGCATTAATTTCGCTTTACCCTTCCTGCTTAAGGCATCAGCCACCACATTTGCTTTGCCCGGATTGTACAGAATCTCACAGTCGTAATCCTTGATTAATTCCAACCATCGGCGCTGCCTCATGTTTAGCTCCTTCTGAGTGAAGATATATTTCAGACTTTTGTGATCTGTATATATCTCACACTTCTCCCCGTACAGGTAGTGCCTCCAAATCTTCAAGGCAAAAACTACCGCGGCTAACTCCAGGTCATGAGTCGGGTAACCCTTCTCATAGTCCTTCAGCTGACGTGATGCGTACGCCACGACCTTACCGCGCTGCATTAGCACACAGCCAAGACCTTTGTGTGACGCATCGCTATACACTACGAAACCCCCAGTGTTGTCTGGTAAGGTCAACACCGGTGCTTGTCTAAGTCTCTTTTTCAGCTCCATAAAACTTTTCTCGCATTTCTCCGACCAAACGAACTTAACTATTTTTCTGGTGAGATTGGTCAACGGTGATGCTATCTTTGAAAAATCTTATATGAATCTCCGATAGTATCCTGCTAATCCCAAGAAACTCCGGATCTCTGTTGGCGTCTTCGGCTGCTCCCAATTGATAACTGCTTCTACCTTTGTTGGGACCACCGAAACACCATTTTTGTCGATGACATGACCCAGAAATTGCACCCTCTGCAACCAAAACTCACACTTAGAAAACTTTGCATACAACTACTCCTTTCTGAGAGCTTTCAATACAATCTTTAAATGTTCAGTATGAAAATAGTATGCACACAAGCCAATCATATTTGATATGATGTAGCATATACTTTGTAATCTTATTCGGTTATTAACGCCATTTTACTTTATCTACATGGTGCTGTTATATTAAATGTGATAAACCCATAGTTTTGAGCAATGCTTTTAGAATCATGATGGTGATCATGCTAATGAGATCTAAATTTTATATAGCTCATAAACTAAAATTGTTCCTAATCGATGGATTACTAAAAAGGGGATTAGTGAATCCGGATAGATTAGTACATGCGTTGCTTGCTCTTATGAAGAGGATGATTGATCTCATAATCATTTGTGTGGAGACACTAAAGCAAGTATGTAGGTGCTTATTAGAGAATTAGTTCACTGAACGTGGCTCGCTAAGGAATACGTAATGGAGTTTTACTCGCCTGTCAATAGGAATTCCTCTAGTGATAGTAGTACACGTGATCCTTGGACTTGAGATCATCATAGTATCTTGTGTATGATGAGTTATACTTTGACATGTCCCTTAAGACCTTTAGGGTATATCAAAGGGTATGATTGGGTATAATAAGTTGTACATGAAGATAGGTGAATGATCAATAAAGAATCTACCACTTCTAGTAAAAGGAGAGAATGTCCTATGTGATTCGATAAATAACGACTCAGAAGTCTTTGGCCAAAGCAGAATGAAATTAGAAAGGAGTTTCTAATTTGCATTATCAGAGTTGTGCATTTGAGAATCGAAATACATATAATTAAATAAAATAAGACTTGACAGTAATTCAATGTCTTATATTTAATTGGGACATTGTATGGTAGAAGGATTGAATTGTACGGTAACTATTCACTGAAAGGTTCTTTTGTGATTAATGTTGAAATCTATATTATCTGGAAAGTCGTTGATCGCTCTGGGGCTTACACTTATTGTAGAATAAATATTATTTATTTAAATTAATTAAATAGTTTAATTTATTTATTTAAATAAGATTAGAATTGTTCTAATTGATTTATTCACAACCGGTTTAATATGGAGAACCTAAAGGGTCACACCGCAAAAGGAAAATATTTATTTAAGAAGTAAATGGCGTAATCGTAATAATAAGTTAAGTGTATTTAATTTAATCTATGGGATATAATAAATTAAATAGTTTAATATTTATTATTTAATATTTTAGAAATATTAAATATAAATTAATAAGAGGAGTCTTATTATTATTATTACTATCACTGTTATTTAATTCCTAATAGGGATTGAGAATTAATTAATAGAAATACTCTCTCATGAATTCCTAATTGGATTAGGAGTTCAATTAATTAAAGGAGTTTAATTAAAATAAAAACCCTAATCCTAAATTGTTTAGGAGAGTTCCCTATATCTATAAATAAGAGGAGTCTTATTATGATTTAGGGTTAGACAGTCAGACAATTAGATTGTTAGACAATTTACACACTCTTCCGTGAGAATTGGAGAGAGAGAGTATTTGCAATTTCTATAGAAATAGAAACTAGGGTTTTGCCAACACCCATCTTCTTGAATAACTATTATTCCTTGGTGGATCACCTCTAGAGGCCAAACACTTGGGTGGCTAACGTTGATCAAAGGAAGGAATCTCATTGGTGAAATTCAAGGAGAACGCGAAGGATTTGGAGGTGAACTCGTATCTGTGGAAGCATGGTTCTACAAGGGTATGATTCTCATACTTTATCTCTTTCGTTTAATTGATAATTGAGCACATGGATGATCATGGTGATGGTTTGTATAAAAAATTTTAAAATCCGTTTTATCGCGCTTCCACACTATTTATGTAATTTGATTGCATGTTTGCGCTATATACAAACCTATCAGTGGTACCAGAGCCTAACCTTATGCTAATTATCGATTATGATTATTCCATGTGTGTATGATATGCGATTGGATCGAATTTTTGGGCATAACCTGTTTTTCCCGAAATCTGCTACGCGGCGCAGCTGCGCCGGTTCCAGTTCAATCTGGAGCGCAGCTGCGCCACGCAGCTGCGCCGGTTCCTAGTTCATTCTGGGCGCAGCTGCGCCGGACGGCAGAATCCAGAAAAATAATGTATTCTTCAATTAAAATAAATGGTTTATTTAATTGATATAAATTAAGAATAAAGGAGTTTATTCATATATGGAATAGGATTCCATGTTTCCTAGAATAAAGGAGTTTATTTACATATGGAATAGGATTCCATATTTCCTAGAATAAAGGAGTTTATTCACTAATGGAATAGGATTCCATGTTTCCTTAAAAATAAAGATGTTTATTTTGATAAAGAATAGGATTCAACATATTTTATTTTCCAACAATTTTAAGTTAAAATAAAGGAGTTTGTTTTGAACTTGAAATTGGTTTCCATGTTAATTAAAATAAAGGAGTTTATTTTGATTTGGAATTTGAATAAAAATAAACTCCTTTATTTTTATTCAAAATTGGATAAAATAAAATAAATAAGTTTATTATGATTTAAATTTTGATTAAAATAAAAGAGTTTATTTTTGATTCAAAATTGAATTTCTAGTAAACTTTTAATTGCCCATTAATTGATATCAATGCATATATGGAATGGTTTTATTATTCATGAGATGAATGTTATTTATTGATACATATAAAGATATGTATGATAATAAATAGGGATTGATTATGGACTACTGACCAATGTGTGATTAAATTTATTTTAGTGGATGCTTGAATGAATGAGTTTTTTATAAATGGGGTCTGCGTACCTCGTCTTCTCTAATTTTTCTTAATGTAAATTATATCTCCCTCCTATGTACTTCTCCTTGACTGCTGATCAAGGTTTCTATTTATTGTAAATAGTTTTTTTTGTAATAGGACTAGTTAGAATTAATTTTTGAAGAATTGGAGACAAAGGAGCAAGGAGCGCTTGAAGACCCGTTTGTAATGGAGCCCGGGTTTAAATATAATAGTTATATTTAAATTTTGTTCTTGCACCCTAGGTTTGACCTTTTGGTTCACTTGGTGGCTCTAGTGAACCAAACTAGAATAAAAGTCCATAATCAATCCGGGTAGAATATAGTATTCTATATGTGCATGCTTACTATATGTATATTATATATTATCCAACATGCTTCGCATGTTAAATAATATGACGCGTATTATATATATATATATATATATATATATATATATATTATATACATATGTGCATGCGCGCTAAACAAGATGAGACAAATAATAACAAACCCCTCAAAGAAATTATATTAAGTCCTAAGCGTTCAAAGATATTTGGAATATCGAACGTCGCCTTCTAGCATGGTAAAACGATAGAGTATTAAATATTTAATATGAGTTTGTTGTGTACACACAAGGCGAGTATTAAATATTTAAGATGTTGTTTTATCACATTTGATGCTTATTAAGGAATTGAACATTACTGCTTTGTTGTGCACACACAAGGGCGGTCTTTTTCTCTTCACATATATGAAGTGCTAGGTTGGACTTAACTTAGATTATTTTAGTTCGGATGTGCACACACTTGACCATTATAATCTAAGAGGGAAAATACAAGGAGTTACATAGTGATGTAATTGACAATAGTTGTCTACCTATTTATTTATATATAGTTTGTTGTGCACACACAAGGCTATATACATTTGAAATGGGATCCTTATTCTCACTAGCAAATCTTTAATTAGATTTGTCGAACTGTATATTGAGGGTAATATAGTTTGATGAAAATAGTGGGAGATACCAATTTAAAATAAAGACCTAATTTATTTTGGTAATTATTTAATAAATGAATGTATGCTGAAATGTTGTTAAATTACAGATTCATTTATAGAATTTTACGATGTCTAATTCACTATCACTGCATAGCATATTAGATGCTAATTAATCGGACCATATTAAAAGGACTGGTTAAAGAATTTGAGAATAGTTCTCAAGGCTAAAAAGCTATCTTATGTCCTTAATATGCCTATCCCTACAATGGTTGCAGACAATGCCTCAGAGGAAGAGATTGCTACTTTTAGAAAGTGGCAAGATGATGCACAGTTGGCTCAATGCATCATGCTTGCATCCATGAGTAACGAGCTTCAGCGTCAGCATGAAACTATGGATGCTCCTACTATACTCCTGCACCTTCAAGGAGTTGGATGGTGAGGAAAGTAGGACTATTAGATATCAGATATCTAAGGAGCTCTTCCGATCTAGAATGACCGATGGCACTATAGTACAGACAAATGTCCTAAAATGATCAATCTGATTGAACAATTGGGACAACTGGGTTTTAATGGATGGAGAGTTGATCCAAGATTTGATCTTGCAATCACTTCCGGACTCTTTCTCACAAATTGTTGTGAATTTTCACATGAACAAGCTATATGTCAGCCTACCTAACTTGCTTAAACATGTTAAAAAATGTAAAGAGTCACTTTCAAACCAAGAAAGACCAAGTCTTACTGGTAGATGATCTTCCAGTAAGCGGAAGAGGGCCAAAGGATCTTCTTAAAAGAAGAACAATTCAAAGAAGGTAAATAGAAAGACAAGAACAAAGGACAATAGGAACAAGACTGATGCAGATAGCAAAGGAGTTTGCTTCCACTGCAATAAGCCTAGATACTGGAAAGGAAACTGTAAGGAGTATCTTACAGAGGCTAACCAGAAGAAGCTTAGTGAAGCTTCGGTTACAGATATAAGTTTGTTCATGATTGAAATAAATTTTTCTATAAGTCAAGGTTCTACTTGGGAATTGGATACCGGCTGTAGTTCTCACGTATGCAAATCAATACAGAGACTTAGAAGTAGAAAGCTAAACAAAGTAAGTAATCTTACGTGTGGAGAATGGAGCAATGATTGATGCATTAACCGTAGGAACTTATAGTTTAGCATTGCCTACAGACAAGTCTATTAAGTTAATAAGTTGTTATTATATTCCAGTTCTCTTTAGAAACATTATTACTTCCGTTGTTGGACAAGGAAGGTTCGGGTATTATATTTAAGAACAATTGTTGTTCTATTTATAATGATAATGTTTTGTTTGAAACTGGAAGATTACTTGATAGACTTTGTAAACTTAACTTACATGAAAAATAATTTTGCAAATTGAACAAACTAGTAAAAGAAAAAGGAGATGGTCATTCAAAGAGTTGAATGTGTGTATTTGATGAAATACAAGGCTGAATCATTTGAAATGTTAAAAGTATTCAGAAGTGAAACAAATTGACAAAGTATTAAGATTCTTTGATCAGATCGAAGAAAGCATACTTGTGCAATAAGTTTCTGGATCATCTCAAAATGGTATTTTTCTCATAATGGAAACCTCCTGATACGCAATAATTAATTGGTGTATCTAAAAGGAGAAATTGTACCATGTTGGACATGGTGCAGTCCATAATGATTTTTATCGATATTCTAGTATCCATCTAGGGTTATGCCCTAGAAACGGCAACATATCTACAAAATAAGGTAACCTCAAAATCCAGCCCCAAGACTTCATAAAAATTATGGATAGGGAGGATTCCTAATCTTAAGTATGTTAAGATAAGGGGTTATCCAACTTATGTGAAAATGTTTCAAAGATAAGTTTGGGACAAAATATGACAAGTGCAGATTTGTGGGATATCCTAAAGAAAGTTTAGGGTATTATTACTATGATCCTACACGCTGCCTTCTTAGATAAAGGTGTTTATCATTGAAAGAGCTAGTGGGATGGTAATAGATCTTGAAGGAGTTCAAGAACCACAAAGCACTTTAAGTCGAACCAAGGAACCTGTAGATAGACCTATTGTACCACAACCGAATCGTAAATCTGGAAGAGTACCGAAGATACCTAGGAGGTATGGATTCATCATAGAGAATGATGATGAGGTACGCATCATAGAGGATGATGATCCAGTTATATACGATGAGGCTATGGGTAGTAGATACTCAGAGAAATGACAGATGGCCATGAAATCCAAAATAGACTCTATGTAAGAGAACCAAGTATAGACTCTGGTTACTCCACAAAAGGGCATAGTGCCTAGATTGTGAATATGGGTCTTTAAAAGAAAGACTGGGGCAAATGGCAAGGTGGAGATCTATAAGACCAGACCTGTTTAAAAGGTTTTTCAAGTCAAGAAGTTGACTGTAATAAAACCTTATTACCGGTAATGCTCAAGTCCATTTGGATTTTGCTTGTGAATACAACTTATTACGAAATCTGGCAAAATAGATGTGAAGATGTCCTTCCTTGATGAAGACTTGAGGAGAATGTATGTATGATACAGCCAGAGGAATTTGTTTCAAAGGTTGAAGAAAATCATGTATATAATTGGATTAGGAGTTCAATTAATTAAAGGAGTTTAATTAAAATAAAAACCCTAATCCTAAATTGTTTAGGAGAGTTCCCTATATCTATAAATAAGAGGAGTCTTATTATGATTTAGGGTTAGACAGTCAGACAATTAGATTGTTAGACAATTTACACACTCTTCCGTGAGAATTGGAGAGAGAGAGTATTTGCAATTTCTATAGAAATAGAAACTAGGGTTTTGCCAACACCCATCTTCTTGAATAACTATTATTCCTTGGTGGATCACCTCTAGAGGCCAAACACTTGGGTGGCTAACGTTGATCAAAGGAAGGAATCTCATTGGTGAAATTCAAGGAGAACGCGAAGGATTTGGAGGTGAACTCGTATCTGTGGAAGCATGGTTCTACAAGGGTATGATTCTCATACTTTATCTCTTTCGTTTAATTGATAATTGAGCACATGGATGATCATGGTGTGATGGTTTGTATAAAAAATTTTTAAAATCCGTTTTATCGCGCTTCCACACTATTTATGTAATTTGATTGCATGTTTGCGCTATATACAAACCTATCAGTGGTACCAGAGCCTAACCTTATGCTAATTATCGATTATGATTATTCCATGTGTGTATGATATGCGATTGGATCGAATTTTTGGGCATAACCTGTTTTTCCCGAAATCTGCTACGCGGCGCAGCTGCGCCGGTTCCAGTTCAATCTGGAGCGCAGCTGCGCCACGCAGCTGCGCCGGTTCCTAGTTCATTCTGGGCGCAGCTGCGCCGGACGGCAGAATCCAGAAAAATAATGTATTCTTCAATTAAAATAAATGGTTTATTTAATTGATATAAATTAAGAATAAAGGAGTTTATTCATATATGGAATAGGATTCCATGTTTCCTAGAATAAAGGAGTTTATTTACATATGGAATAGGATTCCATATTTCCTAGAATAAAGGAGTTTATTCACTAATGGAATAGGATTCCATGTTTCCTTAAAAATAAAGATGTTTATTTTGATAAAGAATAGGATTCAACATATTTTATTTTCCAACAATTTTAAGTTAAAATAAAGGAGTTTGTTTTGAACTTGAAATTGGTTTCCATGTTAATTAAAATAAAGGAGTTTATTTTGATTTGGAATTTGAATAAAAATAAACTCCTTTATTTTTATTCAAAATTGGATAAAATAAAATAAATAAGTTTATTATGATTTAAATTTTGATTAAAATAAAAGAGTTTATTTTTGATTCAAAATTGAATTTCTAGTAAACTTTTAATTGCCCATTAATTGATATCAATGCATATATGGAATGGTTTTATTATTCATGAGATGAATGTTATTTATTGATACATATAAAGATATGTATGATAATAAATAGGGATTGATTATGGACTACTGACCAATGTGTGATTAAATTTATTTTAGTGGATGCTTGAATGAATGAGTTTTTTATAAATGGGGTCTGCGTACCTCGTCTTCTCTAATTTTTCTTAATGTAAATTATATCTCCCTCCTATGTACTTCTCCTTGACTGCTGATCAAGGTTTCTATTTATTGTAAATAGTTTTTTTTGTAATAGGACTAGTTAGAATTAATTTTTGAAGAATTGGAGACAAAGGAGCAAGGAGCGCTTGAAGACCCGTTTGTAATGGAGCCCGGGTTTAAATATAATAGTTATATTTAAATTTTGTTCTTGCACCCTAGGTTTGACCTTTTGGTTCACTTGGTGGCTCTAGTGAACCAAACTAGAATAAAAGTCCATAATCAATCCGGGTAGAATATAGTATTCTATATGTGCATGCTTACTATATGTATATTATTATATATTATCCAACATGCTTCGCATGTTAAATAATATGACGCGTATTATATATATAATATATATATATATATATATATATATATATATATATATATGTGCATGCGCGCTAAACAAGATGAGACAAATAATAACAAAACCCCTCAAAGAAATTATATTAAGTCCTAAGCGTTCAAAGATATTTGGAATATCGAACGTCGCCTTCTAGCATGGTAAAACGATAGAGTATTAAATATTTAATATGAGTTTGTTGTGTACACACAAGGCGAGTATTAAATATTTAAGATGTTGTTTTATCACATTTGATGCTTATTAAGGAATTGAACATTAACTGCTTTGTTGTGCACACACAAGGGCGGTCTTTTTCTCTTCACATATATGAAGTGCTAGGTTGGACTTAACTTAGATTATTTTAGTTCGGATGTGCACACACTTGACCATTATAATCTAAGAGGGAAAATACAAGGAGTTACATAGTGATGTAATTGACAATAGTTGTCTACCTATTTATTTATATATAGTTTGTTGTGCACACACAAGGCTATATACATTTTGAAATGGGATCCTTATTCTCACTAGCAAATCTTTAATTAGATTTGTCGAACTGTATATTGAGGGTAATATAGTTTGATGAAAATAGTGGGAGATACCAATTTAAAATAAAGACCTAATTTATTTTGGTAATTATTTAATAAATGAATGTATGCTGAAATGTTGTTAAATTACAGATTCATTTATAGAATTTTACGATGTCTAATTCACTATCACTGCATAGCATATTAGATGCTAATTAATCGGACCATATTAAAAGGACTGGTTAAAGAATTTGAGAATAGTTCTCAAGGCTAAAAAGCTATCTTATGTCCTTAATATGCCTATCCCTACAATGGTTGCAGACAATGCCTCAGAGGAAGAGATTGCTACTTTTAGAAAGTGGCAAGATGATGCACAGTTGGCTCAATGCATCATGCTTGCATCCATGAGTAACGAGCTTCAGCGTCAGCATGAAACTATGGATGCTCCTACTATACTCCTGCACCTTCAAGGAGTTGGATGGTGAGGAAAGTAGGACTATTAGATATCAGATATCTAAGGAGCTCTTCCGATCTAGAATGACCGATGGCACTATAGTACAGACAAATGTCCTAAAATGATCAATCTGATTGAACAATTGGGACAACTGGGTTTTAATGGATGGAGAGTTGATCCAAGATTTGATCTTGCAATCACTTCCGGACTCTTTCTCACAAATTGTTGTGAATTTTCACATGAACAAGCTATATGTCAGCCTACCTAACTTGCTTAAACATGTTAAAAAATGTAAAGAGTCACTTTCAAACCAAGAAAGACCAAGTCTTACTGGTAGATGATCTTCCAGTAAGCGGAAGAGGGCCAAAGGATCTTCTTAAAAGAAGAACAATTCAAAGAAGGTAAATAGAAAGGCAAGAACAAAGGACAATAGGAACAAGACTGATGCAGATAGCAAAGGAGTTTGCTTCCACTGCAATAAGCCTAGATACTGGAAAGGAAACTGTAAGGAGTATCTTACAGAGGCTAACCAGAAGAAGCTTAGTGAAGCTTCGGTTACAGATATAAGTTTGTTCATGATTGAAATAAATTTTTCTATAAGTCAAGGTTCTACTTGGGAATTGGATACCGGCTGTAGTTCTCACGTATGCAAATCAATACAGAGACTTAGAAGTAGAAAGCTAAACAAAGTAAGTAATCTTACGTGTGGAGAATGGAGCAATGATTGATGCATTAACCGTAGGAACTTATAGTTTAGCATTGCCTACAGACAAGTCTATTAAGTTAATAAGTTGTTATTATATTCCAGTTCTCTTTAGAAACATTATTACTTCCGTTGTTGGACAAGGAAGGTTCGGGTATTATATTTAAGAACAATTGTTGTTCTATTTATAATGATAATGTTTTGTTTGAAACTGGAAGATTACTTGATAGACTTTGTAAACTTAACTTACATGAAAAATAATTTTGCAAATTGAACAAACTAGTAAAAGAAAAAGGAGATGGTCATTCAAAGAGTTGAATGTGTGTATTTGATGAAATACAAGGCTGAATCATTTGAAATGTTAAAAGTATTCAGAAGTGAAACAAATTGACAAAGTATTAAGATTCTTTGATCAGATCGAAGAAAGCATACTTGTGCAATAAGTTTCTGGATCATCTCAAAATGGTATTTTTCTCATAATGGAAACCTCCTGATACGCAATAATTAATTGGTGTATCTAAAAGGAGAAATTGTACCATGTTGGACATGGTGCAGTCCATAATGATTTTTATCGATATTCTAGTATCCATCTAGGGTTATGCCCTAGAAACGGCAACATATCTACAAAATAAGGTAACCTCAAAATCCAGCCCCAAGACTTCATAAAAATTATGGATAGGGAGGATTCCTAATCTTAAGTATGTTAAGATAAGGGGTTATCCAACTTATGTGAAAATGTTTCAAAGATAAGTTTGGGACAAAATATGACAAGTGCAGATTTGTGGGATATCCTAAAGAAAGTTTAGGGTATTATTACTATGATCCTACACGCTGCCTTCTTAGATAAAGGTGTTTATCATTGAAAGAGCTAGTGGGATGGTAATAGATCTTGAAGGAGTTCAAGAACCACAAAGCACTTTAAGTCGAAACCAAGGAACCTGTAGATAGACCTATTGTAACCACAACCGAATCGTAAATCTGGAAGAGTACCGAAGATACCTAGGAGGTATGGATTCATCATAGAGAATGATGATGAGGTACGCATCATAGAGGATGATGATCCAGTTATAATACGATGAGGCTATGGGTAGTAGATACTCAGAGAAAATGACAGATGGCCATGAAATCCAAAATAGACTCTATGTAAGAGAACCAAGTATAGACTCTGGTTACTCCACAAAAGGGCATAGTGCCTAGATTGTGAATATGGGTCTTTAAAAGAAAGACTGGGGCAAATGGCAAGGTGGAGATCTATAAGACCAGACCTGTTTAAAAGGTTTTTCAAGTCAAGAAGTTGACTGTAATAAAACCTTATTACCGGTAATGCTCAAGTCCATTTGGATTTTGCTTGTGAATACAACTTATTACGAAATCTGGCAAAATAGATGTGAAGATGTCCTTCCTTGATGAAGACTTGAGGAGAATGTATGTATGATACAGCCAGAGGAATTTGTTTCAAAGGTTGAAGAAAATCATGTATATAAGCTGCAACGATCCATTGATGGATTGAAGGAAGCTTCTCAAAGATGGAACATTCGTTTTGATGAGACAATCAAAAGAGTTTGATTTTATCAAAAATGAGAATAAACCTAGTGTGTACAAAAGGGTCAGTGGGAGCACTGTGACATTCCTGGTATTATATGATTGATATACTACTGATAAGGAATGACACACCAATGCTACAATCAGTAAAGATAAAATTGTCTAAACATTCCTCCATGAATAACTTGGGAGGAGCATCCTATAAATTGGGGATTTAAATCTATATAGATAGATTTGAAAGGATGTTCGGCTTGACCCAATGAACGTATATTCATTTGATGCTAAAGGCATTTAGTATGACAAACTCCAAGAGAGGTCTCATGATTGATGAGCCATGGAGTGTATCTCTCTAAAATTGTCCCCAATTGAAAGAGAGATCGCATGCGTTACTATCATGTATGGAATGAATATACTAGGCCTGATGTTGATCAGTCATATTCTGGAGAAGATCACTGTAAGACAGTGATAAATATCTTTAGGTACTTAACCGGTACTGAAGATGTAATCATAATTCATGGTAGGTTTGAATAAAAACAAGAGGGCTTAACAGACTCAAGTTTTTCAGACTGACCAAGACGATAACAAATCCACTTTAAGGTAAAACGTTACCTTGAAAGGTGGTGCAGTGAATTGGAAAAGTTCCAAACAGCAAAAAGTTATTGGTTTAGTGACAAAGACAAAGTATATAGCTGTAAATGAAGCTGCAAGTTGATTGTTTGGATGAAAAGTTCATCACGGAATTAGGAATAGTTCCCAAGTCTCATCTTGGGTTCAAACATGTGTTGCGGCACTTTCATTTGATTAGTGGAATCATTGAAAGAGGAGAAGTCACTATAGAGACAGTGGACTCTCAAGAACAACATTGCATATCCATTTACTGAAGTTTTATCCAAACAGCAAGATGATCGTCACTTAGAAAAGAAGGGTATTAGATACCATGACGATTGGCTTTAGTGCAAGTGGGAGATTGAAAGTAGTATGCACACAAGCCAATCATATTTGATATGATGTAGCATATACTTTGTAATCTTATTCGGTTATTAACGGCATTTTACTTTATCTACATGGTGCTGTTATATTAAATGTGATAAACCCATAGTTTTGAGCAATTCTTTTAGAATCATGATGGTGATCATTCTAATGAGATCTAAATTCTAGATAGCTCATAAACTAAAATTGTTCCTAATCGATGGATTACTAAAAAGGGGATTAGTGAATCCGGATAGATTAGTACATGCGTTGCTTGCTCTTATGAAGAGGATGATTGATCTCATAATCATTTGTGTGGAGACACTAAAGCAAGTATGTAGGTGCTTATTAGAGAATTAGTTCACTGAACGTGGCTCGCTAAGGAATACGTAATGGAGTTTTACTCGCCTGTCAATAGGAATTCCTCTAGTGATAGTAGTACAAGTGATCCTTGGACTTGAGATCATCATAGTATCTTGTGTATGATGAGTTATACTTTGACATGTCCCTTAAGACCTTTAGGGTATATCAAAGGGTATGATTGGGTATAATAAGTTGTACATGAAGATAGGTGAATGATCAATAAAGAATCTACCACTTCTAGTAAAAGGAGAGAATGTCCTATGTGATTCGATAAATGACGACTCAGAAGTCTTTGGCCAAAGCAGAATGAAATTAGAAAGGAGTTTCTAATTTGCATTATCAGAGTTGTGCATTTGAGAATCGAAATACATATAATTAAATAAAATAAGACTTGACAGTAATTCCATGTCTTATATTTAATTGGGACATTATATGGTAGAAGGATTGAGTAAAATAAGACTTCCGAGGTCTTATCTTTTTGTCGTATGATCGAGAGATCCTTTGCTGATATAACTGACCATGCAAAATAGCAGCCACCCTCCTTACATCAATTAGGGCCAATTGGTCGTATCGACTTTGCATCCAATCCTCCTCGCTTATCTGAGCATCGATCAATATTCTGAGGGACGCCATCTCAACCTCAACTGGCAAAACAGCCTCCATTCCATATACCAAAGCGTAAGGGGTTGCCCCTGTAGAAGTACGTACCGATGTTCTGTACGCCAGCAGGGTGAGAGGTAGCAGATCCGGCCATCCCCGATGATTGGCGAACATTCTCGCCATGATCTTCTTGATATTTTTATTTGCAGCCTCCACTGCCCCATTCATCTTAGGACGGTAAATGACAGAGTTGAGGTGTTTGATCTTAAACTGGTCACATAATTCTTTCATGAGGGCATTGTTCAAATTCTTGGCATTGTCGGAGACCAAGACCTCAGGTTGCCCGTATCGATAAATGACATTATTCCTGATGAAACCAACGATGATCTCCTGAGTTACCTTAGGGAAAGAACCTGCTTCTACCCATTTAGTAAAGTAATCGATCATGACGAAGATAAATCGTTGTCCGTTGCTCGCTTTGGGCTCTATCGGTCCGATTACATCCATACCCCATATTGAGAATGACCAAGGGGAGGTCATACAATGCAGTTCATTGGGGGGCGCATGGATTACATTACCGTGCGCCTGGCATTGGTAACACCGTTTGACATGATCATCGCAATCAGTTTTCAGTGTTAACCAGTAATGTCCCGTTCTCAAGATCTTTTTGGCCAGCATCGGTCCACTCATGTGCGGCCCACACACTCCATCGTGTATTTCGTCTATAATCTTTTGGGCCTGCGTTTCATTTACACATTGCAACAATCCCAAACCAGCATCCCTCTTGTAGAGTGAATCCCCACTCAGGTAAAACTTCATTGCCATCTTTTGAATTCTCATCCTCTCAGCTCGGCTTGCCTGGTCGGGAATGGATCTATCCCTCAGGTACTCCCTTATGTCGTGATACCAAGGCTGCTTTGGCAGAACCACCTCGCCCGATAATACTACAACATGTTCCTCGTATGCCGGGGCACTTTGTACCGCTATTTCAATCTGTGGAACGTCCCTGCTTTTGATTACGTGGACTAGAGAAGCCAAAGTCGCCAATGCATCGGCGAAATTATTCCGTCCTCGGGGGATATGTCGGAAAGCGATATCTTCAAACTCTCGCATCAATTTGATAACACATCGGTGGTATGGAAGTAACCGGAGCTCTTTAGTGTTGTACACCCCGATCGCCTGTCTGATTACCAGCTCCGAATCCCCAAACACTGTTTATCTCTTCACTCCCATATCGCGGGCCAAACGGAGTCCCAATATACATCCCTCATACTCAGCTGTGTTATTCGAATTACTGAACTACAATTTAATGGCCACGGGGTATTGCTCTCCGATGATAGAGACCAGGACTGCTCCAGCTCCTGCCCCCTCAGCATTCATGGCACCATCAAAATACAGCTTCCAGAATTGCCCTTCGTCATCACATCTCGTGTATGAGACCCAGAATACATCTTCGCCCGGCAAAGGAGTTTCTAAAGGCTCCATCCCCCCTGCTGGCATTTCTGACAACTGATCTGCAATTCCCTGCCCTTTCATGGCTTTCTAAGTTACGTATACGATGTCGAACTGCTGTAAGATTAACTGCCACCTGGACAATCGACAATTCAGCATGGGCCTTTCAAAGATGTACTTCAGGGGATCCATTCTCGATATCAAGTACGTAGTGTGACCATGGAGATAGTGTTGTAACCTCATTGCAGCCCACGCCAAAGCACAACAGGTCCTTTCGATGGGGGTGTAATTCTATTCGCATCGGTCAAATCTCTTGTTGAGGTAATAGATGGCATGCTCTTTGCCTGATTCGTTGTTCTATCCCAGCATATATCCCATCCCAATGGCATTGACCGATATATACATAAACAGAGAGATCCCATCCTTCGGGGGTACCAGCACTAGTGCCTTTGTCAGCTGCTTTTTAATGGTCTGAAAGGCTTTCTGACATTGCTCATTCCACTCTTGGGAGGCATCTTTCCTTAATAGTTTGAAAATCGGCTCGCATGTAGTCGTCAAGTGGGATATGAAGCGGCTGATGAAGTTTATTCTTCCAAGGAATCCTCTTATCTCCTTCTCTGTGTGAGGTGCCAGCATATCCACAATGGCCTTAATCTTCGCCGGATCCAACTCAATGCCCCGATCACTAACCAGGAATCCCAAGAGCTTGCCCGACTGCATTCCGAAAGCACACTTTGCCGGATTGAGCTTTAAATTATATTTTCTGAGCCGATCGAATAGCTTTTTGAGATGGGTTACATCATCAGATTCTACCCTCGATTTCACGATAATGTCATCCACGTAGACCTCTATCTCTTTGTGCATCATGTCGTGGAACAGGGCCATCATGGCTCTCTGATAAGTAGCCCCCGCATTTGTGAGACCGAAAGCCAATCGTCTATAGCAGAAAGTGCCCCAAGGGATGATGAAAGCGGTTTTTTCTCGGTCTTCCTCTGCCACCATTATCTGATGATACCCCGCGAAACAATCAACGAAAGAGTACATCTCGTACTGGGCCGTGTTATCCACCAGGATGTGTATGAAAGGCACCGGGAAGTTATCCTTGAGACTGGCCTTGTTCGGATCTCTATAGTTGACACATACCCTCACCTTCCCTCCAGGCTTAGCCACTGGGACTACATTGGACAGCCATTCTGGGTAAGTGGACACCATAATGATTCCAGCCCTAAACTATTTGATGATCTCTTCCTTCACCTTCAAGCTCTACTCCGGTTTTAACTTTCTTAGTTTCTGCTTGACAGGCCTGAAACCCTCCTTGATGGGCAACCGGTGTACCACAATGTCGGTGGACAATCCGATCATGTCCTCATGAGACCAGGCAAAAACATCCTCATACTGGCTTAGCAACTTGGTTATTTCTGTTTTATGGCTAGGGGTTAGGTCTGTCCCTATATTAAGCTCTTTGGGCTTATTAGGGGTTCCGATATTTATGGTGACGGTTTAGTCTAAGTTGGGTTTGGGTTTATCCTCGACCCATCCTTTGATCTCGTCAGGCGCGTCGTCGTAATCTGTCTCGTCTTGCTCAATGCCCATTAAATCGAAATCCAGCTCAATATCAAAATCATAGTCATCATTCAAATTTGAAAGACCGTTTGTTAGGCAAGGAATACTCAAATTGGTACACCTGACATGAAATAAAATATTTGTCATATATAAGTCATTTTCCACAACGCTCACATTTTTTAGATAACTTGACGAAACGACATAATTATGCAAAAATACAAAACAAAAATGATATTTCTTCATCCTCCCATCCTCTAGGGTCTACCACCCTGATGTCGTGTTTTACCCTTGTTTGGATATCACTGGTTCCATTGTCCAGTTGTCGGTGGTCAGATCAGACGAAATGCGCTGGATGAAAGGTGGCTTCACATCAGAAACTTCCCCGATGACTACGGCCACATTGCCTGAGTCCCTCTTCATACCTTCTTCAGGAATAATTAGCCCTGCCCAATCGATGACATGCACACTTTGTTGGGCTCCCGGTGGCGTGGCAACATCCTTCCCCTCTCCATCGCTCGTTAACTGTCCGGGGATATAGCACCTGGTTTCGAACTTTTGCACGACCTCCTGTAGGAAACTTTCCCTCTTGGTCGACTCATCACTTGTGGGGGTCAATCCTTCACCCCCTGTCCCAATCACAGGCTTGCTAGTCCCTCGTTCATTGTTGACCTTGGTCATCAGATTTTCAGCCAGTTGAGTCGGGGCCGTGCCTTGACGGTGTCTCCGTGCTACGCCTTCATGATATCCTAACCCTGCTTTGCCTATCTTATGGGGTAGTTGAATGGGCTCGGTGATTCCTTGACTGCTCTTTCCTAACCCTTGTCCAGGTTGAAATTTCATTTTCATCATTTCTTTTACAACAAAGGTAAGTTCTGGAGAGACCTTAGGTTTCACGGCTGGAGCCCCTAGGCATCTGTAATGGGGAGTGCTGATTTCCAGCGCCTGAAAACTGGCAGGTGCCGCCGACTCGTCCACATTAATCACCGGCAGGCCAATCCTGGAAGGAGAAGGGTCATCACACTCTGCCGAGATCGTCACCAGATTCTCGTCGATGATAAGTTTGATTTGCTGGTGTAGCGTGGAAGGAACTGCCCCGGCCATGTGTATCCACGGCCTCCCCAATAACAGGTTATAACTTACTGCAATATCTAGGACTTGGAAAGAGATATCAAAAGTACAAGGTCCTATTTCCACAAGTAATTCTATCTCCCCAATTGTATCCCTCCGGGATCCGTCGAAGGCTCGTACCACTACATGACTGGCCTGTAGGCGCTTAGGATTGATGTTCATCTTCTTCAATGTACTGAGGGGACAGATATTCAACGCCGATCCCCCATCAATCAGCACCCCATTCATAATATAACCTGAGGATATTACCGCAATATGCAGCAGTTTTCGATGCCCCCTTCCCTCTTTAGGGATATCATCATCTGTGAACGATATTACATTACTTTCCAACAGATGGTCCACCAGATTGCCGAAACCTTCTTTGCTAATCTCCTTGGGAATGTATGCCTCCTCCAGTACTTTGGCTAGAATTTTGCAGTGATCACTGGATGATAACACCAAATTCATGATCGGTGTCAAGGTCGACTCCTCGCTTAATATCTGGATCCCCCTTGCTTCTGGATGATCCATCTTCCTTAAGAATTCTGATAAGTGCATAATACTCATTTATTTTCATTCCTTTATATTTAGTTTATTGCATGTTTTATTGTGATTATGCACTTATTAGATTGTTTATTGATTTCAGGAGGATTCAGAGTTAAAAGTGGAAAAAGATGGAAAATCGGAGCCAAAACGAGAAAAGTTGAAAATTTGGAAAATTGTGGTTCTCGCCCCGGCGAGAACTTTGTACTGGAGTTTCTCACCCCGGCGAGAAACCTTCTGCCCATCTTCGCCCCAGCTGATCCATAGCTCGCCTCGGCCCAACACCATTCTGGAGTTTCTCGCCCCGGCGAGAAACTCAGTGCAAAAAATCCTCGCCCCGGCGAGAAAATCAGGCATAAAATCCTCGCCCCGGCGAGAAAGGCGGCGTTGACCAAGTTTGACCAGCTTTGACTTTTTGTAATTTTTGAGGATTTTTAATTTAGATTGGATTCTTAATTCTTAGGGACTTAGGATATTATCTTAGGACTATAAATAGATGTTTTTAATTTATTATAGAGGGATCTTGACAACTACAATTGTAACCTTAATTGGAGAAGATTGAAGGCATGTCAGGCTAGACACTTACTTTCAGTTCTAAGGGATGTTGAACCTTTTTCATAATTAATGGTTTAATCAGGTTTTATTTATTTATTCCTTCTTGCATGAGATTTATTCTGATAATCTGTTTTAACTAATTATATGTTATTTAATCTTTTGATTTGATTTGGCCAGTTGAATTAATTTGATTATTATCATCTGCTAGATTAAGATATAGTATTAAGTAAACGATATTATATCTGATCATAGGTAGCAATTAATAGTATTTAATTGTGGACAAGCTTTTGAATACTATTAAGATTATTAGAGGGCAAGTTAAATAATTCCTGATTGTGTAATTGTTGCTTGGAATAACCTAATTCTCTAATTATTCATGCTGCTGTTATATTAAATCTAGACTGACAGTTCTAGGTTATATAATAGTTAGAGTCTTTTGAGGCGATTGTCACATTAGGTTTACACATAAGGAGAATTTCGGATAATTAGCGATTGCGGTTATCTAGGGTTATTAATCTCATTGAAGGGTAAATATTATCAAACTTGACTTTTCCATGATTGTGATGAGGTGATACTGAACTGAAGAACTGAAGCTTTTTATTCATTGATCATTCTTAATTACATGTGTTAGCTTAGTGAAACAAACTCAAAACCCCCCATTAATAGAAATAATAGGAATATTAGAATAAGTAAAAGACTAATTCACTTCTCTGTGGGATCGATCCTTGCTTGTCATTATACTAAGTTTTGTGCTAGTAGAGTGTTAGTAAGGTATTAATTTTGGAGTGTAAAACGACAGCTCCCAAATTCCATAGCTTTCTCCTCGGATATTTTTTCATTCTTCTTCGTTTTGCTCTCAAGGACTCGTCCTGGAAGATATAAAGGATTCCCCTTTGATGTTACAGAAGCACAATTGGCCGCTTCCTCTGACACTCCCCCGTAATTTCATGGTACCGTTTTCAGACTGTTGACAGGGATTTGCAGTCTCGCTGTAAGGGTGAGGATTTTCGGAGTCGTTAACTTTACATGCCCCTCTATGATATTTCTGCTTACACCCGCTAACCTAATTGGCGCTCCCCGTGTACTCTCGTGATCACTTATCATGCTGATCATCTCATCAATTTTCTTTACATAATTCAGCCTTGACGGCCCCTTGGCTTCACTGGCCTCCGCCATATTGACCCCTTCTCCATCATGCCTAGGCAGGGGATTGACTTTAACATTTGGGGAGTCTGGCTGTTCCACCACGATTTCCCCACTATCAATCAAGTTCTGAATTTTGTGCTTCAGCGTCTAACATTCCTGCGTATCATGACCAGGGGAACCTGAGTGGTATGCACATTGCTTCCTTGGGTCAAATCTTCTTCCTTTCGAGTCACTTAGGGGTGCCAAATAGACTATTTTCCTCTGGGCTATCAATACTGCCAGAATCCGCTCAAGAGGATCCCCGAGCGGGGTGAATACTCGATTTTTCGTGGTCTCGAATCTTCTTTGCCCGTCCGTCCTCTGATCAGTGAAGTTAGGCTGTCGGGATGGCCCCACTCTCTGTATCTGTATTAGAGGATTGTTCTCCGCCTTTCTAGCTGATCCCTGCAGAATGAGGGAAACATCTTCCTCCTTTTTCTTCTGGATCTTATGGGAAGTGCTGCCATAGTTTCCACTCTGGATTTGTTCCGTAGCTATTTTCAAAGCCGTGAAATCCCGAATATTGCCAGACTTCAACCCCATATCCACCATTTCTCCGTGTTTTATCATCTCGGCAAAAGGTCTTCCAATCCCCGATATAACCCGCTCATAATAAGGTGCCTCTTGAATATCCACGAAGGTCATCACCATCTCCGACTTGCTCATTGGGGGATTCACCTGTGCAGTCATACCCCTCCATCGCTGTGCATAATCCCTGAAAGATTCTTTTGGTTGCTTCTTAATTTTCGTCATTTGATATCTATCAGGGGCCATTTGTGCTTGGAAGCTATATTGTGTTAAGAAGGTATGGGCCAACTCCTCCCAATTGTGGATCCGGGCATTATCAAGACGGGCATACCAAATTCTTGCTTCTCCCATCAGGCTCTTTTGGAATAATTGCATCCTTAGACCTTCGTCTTCTGCATAAGATCCAAGCTCCCCAATGTATATTTTCAGATGTGTATAAGGATCCCCCTTCCCATTGTATTTCTCAAATTCGGGAATTTTAAATTTCTCCGGATATTTGGTTCCTGGAAAGACACAGATCTGAATAATTTGCCCTGCCCAAGGAACCTACGCCTTTCAGGGATTGGATGGTCTCCTCCATTTGCTTCATTTTCCTTCGAAGATTGTCAGTGTCTCCCTCCTCTGGGATAGTGATCACTGTCCTGTTAAGTGTGGGAATGGCTTTGGGGATGACTGGCTCCCCCTTAGGTTGGGGTTGATCGTCTTTAGGTGGATCCTTGCTTGGCGGATCCTGCTTAGACAACAATTACTCTTTCAACATCGTGGCCATTTCCAACATCTGTCTTTTAAAATCATCGAATTCCTCCCGAGATATGGAACCAGGATTAGTAGGTGGAATATCAGCTATTTCAGATGTAGAAACCTGGGCCTTCTTAGATTGCAAACGCGTTTGAGGAGCAATCCTACAGAAAAAACGGTTTGGAGTTTAATCTTTGGGAAATGAAAGATGTGGATGCATGCTAAAGCCGTAACGTTTGTGCTTTTGGGTTTTTTTTTAATCTTTCCCTGCAAAACAAAGTGTTAGTAGTCCCTTATTGCAATAATAATTGATAGACACGAATTATTATGCTTTCCCAGCTATTCCCTGCAAAATATGGAGGTTAGCACTTTTCTTTTGACAAAAAGGGAGATATATGTAAGAATATGAAATGGGACTATGACATTTATACGCGTAAACGTAAGAAGGCATGAAGAGACTTTCCCTGCGTTGGGTTAATCTGAGGCTGACCTATCCTAAGGTTACTCTAGCGGCTTTTTGGCATGAAGGTCCCCAAATCTTCGCAATCTACTCGTCTGAGTCCTTTCGATTGGAGCGGATTTGGGTGGTGCGTTTCCTGAGCCATCTCCGGGGAGCAGCCCCTTCGAGTCCAGTAATAAGCAACTGACGGGTTCGCCTCAGGAGGAGGTACACTCTCAACATACATTCACATTCATCATCCTCACCGTATGCAAATGATTACTTTAAAGCAAAACAATTCCATTCAATCATTCATTCCTTTGAAAAACACACATTCACCCAACAACATGTCAAAATATCGCACACACATACCCATTCATGAATTTTTAAAGGATAGGATAGCATCAAGATTTGAACGCGGCTTAAGCCCTCTAATGTCCCCAGCAGAGTCGCCAGTTGTCTACGCTGGGAGGGATCGCTTCCGTTGCGATATTTATCTTTTCCAATTTTAGCCTTTTTATTAGATGATTTTTTGGAAAAGGTCGGCACCTAATGTCGACGGGGTTTTGAAAGATCATTTTTATGATGAGCCAATTGATCAGAGTCGCCAGTTGGTATATTTGAAATGGATGTACCAACTCATCCGAGTTTCGTTCTTTCGTAAATCGCTGGCTCATATGTGACTCCGAATTAATTGGTCTGCGAACCGAGATTCATAGAGTTCGGGGGCTTGCTTAAGTGAGGGGAAGGTGTTAGGCACCCCCCGACTTCCGTGAAACACGGTTACCGCAATCTTGATGCTTTTCCTATCCCTTTAATTCTTAAAGTGTATGTGCGTGTGTGTGTGTGTGTTTATGTGAATGTTGTGGTGAGTTTGTGTAAAAGAATCATTTGGGGTTTTTTATGGAAAGTCGTGTTTGGAGAATGCTTTAGAATGTCCTTCGATTTATACGAGAAAGCTTTATTCTTTACGAAAAAGGTTTGATTTTAATTATCAAAACTGTGAGATTTTCATTAGGTGTCGTTTTAGCAAAACAAGATCAGTTTTTAAACCCTCATCAAAATAGGAATCGAGACCTATACATTGCTTTCGCATACAAAATGGCGGGCAATTTCTAGGATCTCTTTAACCTTATGCGCAACGGTTTAGTAAAACAACCATTTATTTTCATAAAACCATTTCTTATGACATTTGAACACGATCTTTCTTTTGCCTTCTCGTTAAATAGAAATCGACATTCATTAGCACTTCCAATTTCTTATCCTCGTGATGCTAATAACCTAGTTTCATTGATTTTATGAAAATCTTCATCGTTTATCTTTGAAATCCTTTTTGGTGTTGCAATTCAAGTCAAACATTATAATGCATAGAGGGTTATTCACGGGCATGTAAGCCATCAAAATAACCCCGAACGCCCACAATCACTTATTTTCACTATGACGGGGCCTTAAACACGATTCTCGCCTTGGCGTCGTTTTAAGGCCCGACGATTACATATTTACAATGAAGACTATATCGCTCCTATTACCCACATCAAAAGATGTCCATCATTGGATTTGGACCACGGGGTCTCGTTCTTAGGCTCACACCCGAAATTTCCACACATCCACAAAACGGATATTACAAGAAATAACCAACACGGATAATCTAACAATGCCAAGACATCCTAAAATAGCAACCTAAAGGAACCACGCCCAATATATCGCCGTAAAACTACAAAAAATTCAATAAATGAATATCATCGGGTTATTAGGAAGAATTTTGTTCCGATGGAACCCTCACTAATAATCCCTAATTCATTGTTCCACCATAAATTACATGAAAACTACATTTAATTTAACCAAATGATATGATAGAAACTGCTATAACAAGGGGATTTTCACCTTTCAAATGATATCAAAGTGGATGTACACTTGTGTATTTGAATAGAATGAGAAGTATATATGATACAATTAAATCAAAAGAGTATAAATCCTCTCTTTTTTTCTTTCTTTCTCTCCTATCTTGTTGCAAATTTATGTTATTCCTCCTTTGATTTTCGGATGCTGCTGCTGCTTATTCTTCCTCTCTCTTCTACTTCTGCCCCTCTGTATGCACGAATGAACTGAAACTGGGTTGATAAGGGAAGCCAGGGCAGCCGCAGATGGATCTGCGACTGGCTCGCCGCCCACCATCCACTCAGCCTGGTTTGGTTTCCGTGTTTCGAGTTCCGTGTTTTCAAAAGGCGCACTTATTGGCCGCAGATCAATCCGCGGCTGGCTGGTTTGACTTTCTCGATTTTCGTACTATGCCTCGATTCTCGTGTCGTGACGTCGGTTTTCGCCAACAGGCTTGTATTTTGCAGTCCGAGAATTACTGGGAGACGTGCCACGGCATTCGGGAATGCTCATTTCGGACGGCCTTGTTGTCACGTCGGTTTTGGTTGCAAATCGTCGCGGTGGCGTCGAGTGTTCGTACTTGCGCCCATCCTTCGCTCTCGTAGGCCGACTCAATGGACGAATTTGCCTTCCTCTCACGGTTAGCATAGGGAACGCAAATTTTGGGTGTCTACAGATGGAATTTGGAGACGCAGACTGGACAGTTGAGTCCGGAACGTCGAAATTAGTAAGAATGGACTAAAAACACAAAATATGTCGAGGTTGACTTTTTGATCAAAAAGTCAACAATTGACTTTCCGATAAAAAGTCAAACTCGAGATTGAGAGATGAAGTTGAAGAAAAGATTATGTTCATGACGTCTGAAATGTCAAAATTAGTAGGAATCGACTGTAAGTTCGAAAAAAAATTTGATTTTTAGTATCCGAAATGGTCAAATGGACAATTAATCGTATAAGAGGAAAAAATAAATTCTGAGGAAATGTTGGCCCTAGGAGGGCTATCGACAACTGATATTTGGAGAGAATAATGAGGGGACAACCCATGAAAGGTGGTAGAAAAGAAGGAATACAAAGAGAAAAAGAATGGAAGGTAAGAAATAAAGAAAGAAAAAGAAAACAAAAGAAAAAAATAGAAAGAGGAAGGCAATTATTAGCTCCCAGCCTCCCACCCTCACCTAACACTCCCTCTCGGCTAGGAAACAAAAATTCAGAAGAGAAAGAGAGAGAGAAGAGAGAAGAAGAAGGAAGAAGAAAATTAGAGGTAATATCTAAATCTTGATTATTTCTTTAGATTTTCATACATGGATGTTAAATTTTATGGGTTTATGAAAGAAGATTATAATTATCTATATATGTTATGATTTTAACTTGTATAAATAAGAATTAAATAAGAGAAATCAAGAAATCAAAAGAAATTAATTTTCGCCAAAAAAATATGAAACTTGGTGAAAAATTTTGTAATATCATTTTAGAATTTTTGGGAAAGTTTGGTAAATTATTGAAGATCAGACATATTTATTATATTTTTTAAAGCTATTTAAAGTTAGTTTAAAAATAGTGGAAATTCACAGAATATTATGTGAATAGTGGAAAATTATGAAATTTGGTGAAAATCGTATAATATTATTTTAGAATTTCTGGAATGTTTTGGAAAATCTTTGAAGAGTAGAAATATTTATTGTATTTTTAAGCTATTTAAAGTTAGTTTAAAAATAGTGGAAATTCACAGAAAATTATGTGAATGGTGAAAAATTATGTAACTTAGTGAAAACTCCTATAATATTATTTCAGAATTTCTAAAAAAATTTGGAAAATCTTTGAAGAGCAGAAGTATTTATTGTATTTTTAAGCTATTTAAAGTTAGTTTAAAAATAGTGAAAATTCACAGAACATTATGTGAATGGTGAAAAATTATGAAACTTGGTGAAAAATCTTATAATATTATTTAAGAATTTCCAGAAAGTTTTGGAATATTTTTGAATAGCATAAGTATTTATTGTATTTTTAAGCTATTTAAAGTTAGTTTAAAAATAGTGGAAATTCACAGAACCTTATGCGAATGGTGGAAAATTATGAAACTTGGTGAAAAATCCTATAATATTATTTCAGAATTTTTGGAAAGTTTTGGAAAATTCTTGAACAGCTGAAGTATTTATTGTATTTTTAAGTTATTTAAAGTTAGTTTAAAAATAAGTGAAAATTCGTAGGAAATTCTATGAATGGTGAAAAATTATGATAATTAGTGTAAAAACTTATAATAATATAAGATAAATATTGATGATATTTTGAATATATAAAATTATGATGAGTTATTTTTTCTATTTTGAAACTATTAAATGATAGTTTTTATAAATAGAAATAATTGCAGAAAATTGTCGAATAATCCGAAAAATGTGAAAACTAGTTGAAAAGTCTAGAATAATATTCTAAAAACTTTAGAAGGTTTAGTGGATACGTAAGATGAAGTAAGGGTAAAATGGTCATTTTGACTATAAGACTATAATAATAATAAAAATAAGTTGGTACTCGAGGACGAAATACAATAAACGAAATTACTAAAACGAGATTGCGATTAGTTACTTACGGTAACTATTATGTAGTAATTAATAAGGTAATAAAATAAATTCTATGAATGATGTAGGTTATCATTTGGAAGAAGTGGGTAACGTAATTGAGAAAAGTGTAGGCAGACAGGCAAGTTTACTAACTTACATAAACTTTATATTGTGCAAGTTTCTAATATCATTCAATTATATTCTCATGAATGATATATGATGCATTGAAGCTTTAATTTACACAATACGCATGTTGTGTAAATTTTAAACTTATGTCAATCTTTTAATATTTGTACAAGTTGTTTGAGCTATGTTAAATTGTAAAATACTATGTTTGGTTATGAAATTTTATTTGTTATACGAAATTCATCTGATTATGTGAAATGATTTATAAAAGAGAGTTATTTGCCATTTGATTCGACTTAACTCGATTTGTGAGCTATTCTAGTCGGAATGTTTATTGTTGTGATATTGAATTGTAATAATTCTTGAATGTGATAGTTAATTGTGTCAAGTCAAAATTAAATAAATCTTGGGCAATTAATAATATAGGTTGCACCCCGTGCAACATTGAGTTTAATATGAGTAAATGTGGTTATGATTGCTCCCCATGCAATAAGGTGTTTGTTAAGCGTTAAATTCAATAATGTGTTAGACCAATATTAGCACTTATATGCTAAACTAAAGAAGAAAGGTTCTAGAATTAAACTGTTTATGTGTTTAAGATTATGCTTATTCATGAAAAATATTTAAAGTAAAAGGAAAAAAAAATTGTTCCTATTTATTTGAGCTGTTTAACAATTATTGTTCAATTTTTAAGGTTTTTAAGAAAGATTATTCTATTCATTTGTATTATTAATTCACTACTTATACTTGCTGAGCAATTAAATATTCACCCTTCTAAATTTGTAAAATCTTGCAGCTACAACAGAAGGACTAGAATGGTTAGAAGAAGATAAGAGTTGTTATTTATTAAGGTAGAATAGTTAAAGTATATAACGGGTTGTAATATTATATAATAATGTTGTAATATTATCAATTAAGTAATATTATTTGATGATGTATTAATAAAGGTCTTCGTATCCTGGAGTAGGTTGAAGTATATTGTAATAATTTAATATTTACTCTAATGTTGTAAGAATACATTGAGTATGTAGTCTCTTGACGACACCAGACCTGGGTTTAAAGATAGACCGGGTTTTCGGGCTATCACAGAGAGTAATTAATAATTGCTTCAGCTTAACATAAGAATGATAGAGGGATCATGTGATGATCATCTAGTACTGATCTTTCCAGCTATTAAGTGAAGATTAAGATTTAATTCTCATCTCGTTCTCCTATATGTAATAAAATTCTTAATAAAATTCAAAACAAATTAAGATTACCATAATAGAAGGTCAATGGTGTAGATTCTTTGATCCCTGATTTTTACTTCTTTTTTTATTGACAATTAAAAAATATGTGCAAAAATATTGGTTGATTGAAACCTTAATAAAACTTTTTGTCATATATATATATATATATATATATATATATATATATATATGTATCGTCAAACGACTAGTATTTAGTTGAGGAAAAAAATATTTACTTTTACTTTTGGACCAATCTCAAGTTAAGCATTTCAGGATTTATAATAACCCAAGGTCGTAGGTTTACATTAATATAGATTATTAAGAAGGCAGAAAACAAAATAAATGGGGGAAAATCATTTAATTATTTTAACTTAACAAAATTTAATGTCCACAAACTAGCGATATGCACTGATGCTCCACGTATGTTTGAGTTCAAGTGTAGAAGTGAAGTCACTAAATTAAGTTAAATGTGAATAGTATAAACCTTACAATAATATGATCGCTAAAGTGAAATCATCATAAATCATAAATGTTGGGTATGACATGATTCCTTATTGAATTTAGATTTAGGTATTATCTAATTCCTTATTGGATTTGGATTTAGGTATTACCTAGAATCCGTTTTGGTTTAAGGAAAGTTATCTTTCCTAATTATACTCAATTTACTATTTCTTATCCTATTTGGTTATGGAATTTCCTATGGCCTATAAATATAGGTGTTAGGATTTTGGGGAAGAGACAATTCAGAGACATTCAGATTCATTCAAAAGTATTCTAATAATTCTCTCTCTATCTTGTATTCTTCAAATATTTATTTAGTGGATTTCTTCTGTCTTCTCCGTGGTTTTTTCTGATTTGGGTTTGCACGTAAAACCTTGTGTTATTGTCTTTATGTTTCTACATTGATTTATTGTGTTTGTCATAGTTTGTCATAACAAACTGGTATCAGAGCTTGGTTATATCGATCCATACTATGGCATTAAGTTCGACTTCATTAACTAAATTTGATATTGACAAATTTGATGGGAATATTAGTTTCAGTCTTTGGCAGGTTCGGATGAAGGTTGTTCTTACTCAGCAAGGCTTGAAGAAAGCCATTGTAGGGAAGCCAATGAAGCCTGCAGATATGTCTGATACAGATTGGGAGACAAAGAAAGGTAGCGAGATGTCTGAGTCAGAATGGAAAACTATGGATGATAAAGCACTTTCGGCAATTCAGTTGTGCCTTTCAAATGATGTATTGCAAGAGGTGTTAGAGAAAACTATAGCTGCTGATTTGTGGAAGAAATTAGAATCTCTCTATTTGACGAAGTCCCTCACCAATAGATTGAGAATTAAACAGCGTCTTTACACCTTGCATATGTCAGAAGGTACTCAAATCAAATCTCATATCACTGAATTTAATTCAATTGTAACTGAGTTGCGAATATTGATGTTAAGATTAATGATGAAGATCAAGCCCTATTGTTGTTAGTCTCAATACCTCCTTCATATAAGCATTTTAGAGACACTATGATCTATGGTAGAGACACTATCTCAATTGAGGATATTAAGACGAATCTTATGAGTAAACAAAAACTAGATTCTGAGATGACTTTTGGGAAAAGTGATGATCATGGTGTTGGATTGTTTACTAGGGGGAGGTCAGTTGAGGGAAGTTCAAAAAGTGGCAGTACACACAGATCAAAATCTAGGAATAAGAATTTCAGCTGTAACTACTATCATGCAAAGGGGCATATAATGCGTAATTATCCGAATTTAAAAAATAAAGAACAGCGAGGAGACAATCATGGTCAGATTAATAGTGGACAGAATGTGCAGAACCAACAGAATCAGGGGACATGAAAGCCTGCTCAGGCTAGCGTTGCTGAGGATAGTGATGATCTTCTGTTAGTAGTCGATGACAGAGAAAAACTTAACAGTGATTGGATTTTGGATTCTGGGTGTTCTTATCATATGTGTCATACTCGTGATTAGTTCTCTACATATGAACCATTTGATGGTGGAATTATTTTGATGGGAAATAATTCTAAATGTAAAGTAATTGGCATTGGTACAATTAAAATTAAGATGCATGATGACATAATCAGGACATTGTCAGATGTTAGACATGTTCCAGGTTTGAAGAAGAATCTCATATCTTTGGGTACACTAGATGAAAATGGGTGTAAGTACGCAGCTGAAGGTGGAGTTATGAAGATTAGTAGAGGCTTTCTTGTGTTGATGAAAGGAATCAAGGTCGGCACTTTATATAAATTAGAAGGTTCTATAACTACAGATTCAGATGTAATTTGTTCTTCAGTTACTGCAGATGACACCGCCAAGTTGTGGCATATGAGGTTAGGTTATATGAGTGAAAGAGGCATGGATGCTTTGAGTAAAAGAGGTCTTTTATCTAGACAGAAAATAAGAAAGTTGGACTTCTGTGAGCTTTGTTTCTTAGGGAAGTAGAAACGAGTTAGTTTCAAGACTGCGGTTCATAGAACAAAGGGGACTTTAGACTACATTCATTCAGACCTTTGGGATCCTTCATGGGTTCCTTCCAAAGGTAGCGGTGCACATTATCTGCTAACCTTTATTGATGATTACTCCAGGAAGGTTTGGGTCTACTTCTTAAAACATAAGAATGACGTTTTTGTGACTTTTAAACAGTGGAAGACTTTGGTTGAGAAGTAGATAGGAAAGCAGATCAAAAGGTTCAGATCCGATAATGGCCTTGAGTTTTATGAGACTGAGTTCAATGAGTTCTGTAAGAATGAAGGAATTGTTAGACATCGTACAGTTGTGAAGACACCGCAGCAGAATGGAGTTGCAGAACGGATGAACAGAACCTTGATAGAGAAGGCCAGGTGTATGTTGTTTAATGCAGGTTTGGGCAAGGAATTTTGGGCAGAAGCAGTGAACACAACTTCTTTCTTGGTGAATCGTTCTCCTTGCACAACTATAGAATGTGAGACCCCTGAAGAGGTTTGGTCAGGTAATTTTGCAGATTATTCATCTCTTAGGGTGTTTGGTTGTCCTGCATATGCACATGTGAATTAGGAAAAACTCGAACCTAGAGCGAAAAAATGTATCTTTCTTGGTTATGGTTCTGGTGTGAAGGGTTATAGACTTTGGTGTGCTGATTAGAAGTCAGCAAAGGTCATCATTAGCAGAAATGTTACTTTTGATGAGTTAGCTATGCTTCATAACAAGAAGGAATACTCTGTTCCTTGTATTGATAGTTTTGATAATGTTGGTCAGAAGGTGGAGCTTGAAGTAACTTCTCCTCAGGTTCATAAATCACAGCAGAGTTCAGATCATGTGCCTACTACTACTGTTGCAGATGAAAATATAGTTCTAGAGGAGGAACATGTGGACACTCAGTATAGTCTCTGTCACACCCCGAAATTCACCTACTAGCTTCTTTTAGCCAGGTCGAACTTCGTGCTGACTTGTGCAACCTTATTCATAACATTCATTAACTTAAAGGTATTGTACACAATAAATGTCTATAAAAACTCGCAATATAATTGATTTGAATCGTATATAGAAATCTTGACTTCTAATAATCAGAGTATAATGCGGAAAAGTGATAATATTATAAAATATCATTTGTTCATTGTTACATCATTCCCAGGTTACTTGTTCTTATTACAAATAAGTCCTAAAAGACTTAAAAACAAATCTCCATTTCTCTATCTGAGACTTGCAGTATTAGCAACCAGTTAGTTCCTAGGAAAGAGGGGGCTTTCCGTTAAAACGGCGTAGAATTAAATGACCTAACCCCTTTCCTCGTCAGAACTTTCTAGACATTGTCAATAATGTTAATCTAGCATAGTTTAAATGACTTCTACATCTTCAACTTTTTTTGTACCGCCAGAATCGTCTGGTAATTCCTTAGCTGTAATTTGTTTTAAGATAATTGCAAGAATGAGCATAAGAATGCCCAACAAGTCTAACAGATATATATATGAGAAGAGAATCACCTTTTCAAGATATATATATACAGAATAAGCTGATACAAGATTTCAACGATTATCAATATAATGAACTGAGTGGTTCCCCACCCACGAACTAATGAATTAGTTCCCCGTCTCATCAACACTGCTACAATTGTATCAACAGTGTATATCGCTTCTACGATACCTCTACACTGCGACAAATGTTACCTCAGTGAGTTAGATCGGTTTCCTAACACATCTTAAACTCCTGCCCATACAAGAAAGTTGTTCAACTCAGATACTAACATGGTTTTCAATTGAAATTCAACAATCAATATCACGTTGCGCATAACAGATAACAAACATGTTAATGCACGGGGTGCAAAAGAAACAATACTTGCATAACAATAAACTTCATAAATAAGACACGTTATTGCACGGAGTGCATTTCAACAAATAAGTAGACTTGCCTGAATATGGATAATATGTTAACGCTAATTTTTCATTCCTCGCTCAATCTCCTGAAGTGTAAGCTCTACAACTTTTATCCTCCAAGCTTTTCATTTCCTTGGATTATGCTAGGCTAATTAAGCATTTTAACGATTAAATATTTTAAGTTTTATTCGGGTATTATAACCGCTTATAAATAAGACTCCTTCTAATATACATAAAATAATTTCAGCATTATAACTACATATAAAATGAATATTCATCAACTATATTTAAAATAAATTGAGCATTATAACTACTTATAAAATGAATATTCGGCTATTATATTTGAAATAATTTTAGCATTATAACTCATTATAAAATGAATATTCTCACTAAATACTTGAAGAAAATTGGACATAGTAACTGCTTATAAAAGTATATTTTCTAATATATAAGAAAATAAATCGGATATTATAACTGCTTGTAAATAAGACTTTTGTACTATATACTTAAAATAATTTGGGCATTATAACTGCTTGTAAATAGGACTTTTGTACTATATACTTAAAATAATTTGGGCATTATAACTGCTTGTAAAAGTATATTTCTACTAAATATATAAAGAAGAATGAAAATAATAACCACTAGAGTAATACCTCTTGTAGTTGCTAGCTTTACTTCCAATCGCGTAGCGCTTCGATACTTCGAAAGTAATTTTTATCTCACAATATCTCTCAGAATATAAGTATAGAGTGTTTTTGCTCTTGAACTACTCTTGAAATGGTAGGAAATAATGAATGGATGGAGGGCTATTTATAGGCTAGGAAAGCTTAGGGTAAAAGGGTAATTGTGACGTGCTTGTGCCAAACGTGTGCCAGGAGTAAGCTAGCGTGTGTCAGTCGTAAGACAGCGTGTGTCAAGCGTAAGCCAGCGTGTATCAGGCGTAAGCTGGCGTGCCCAATGTAAGCACGACAAAGCATAAGCACGAGAAAGTAGCTTGTCAGCGTAAGCACGACAAACGTAAGTACGACAAAGCACTATATCAGTTTAAGCACGACACAACACCTTACTAAAAATAATTTGTCAGGATGCTTTTTGGTGAAATCGTGGAAAGCACGACAAATTATTTTGTCAATGTAAGCACGACTAAGCAGCTTAACTAAAAAAATTTATTTGACCAAATTCAACGTTTACACTATAAAATCATAAAACACCTGGTTCAAAATATCATTTGGATCTTTATTTAAGCACATATGATACAAAATTTGAATCTCATTGGGGTTTAAGATTTTAAACTTCTCGATACCTAGTTTTAGGTCACTAAATTAACCTTTAACCATATACGATCCTATTTATAAGCCTCATAAATATTCAGGGTATTATAGTTTCACTAGAGACAGGGCAAAGAGGACAGTGCGACCACCACAGAGATATGAGTATTCAGATTATGTTGCTTATGCCTTATTAATTGCCGAGACAGTTGAGTATAGTGACCCTCTGACATATAAAGATGGTGACATTAAGGTTTTGAAGATTGGTACTACAGACAATCCAGCTGAAATGTTAACAAAGTCGTTACCACATACCAAGTTCAAACATTGTTTGGACCTGGTTAGTGTTCGATGCACTTGAGTTGTGCATTTGAGAAGAGGAGAAAGTTCGTTGTTTGTGCTATATTTAGAGGATTCAAGTCAAGGTGGAGATTTATTGGGTATGACATGATTCCTTATTGGATTTGGATTTAGGCATTATCTAATTCCTTATTGGATTCGGATTTAGGTATTACCTAGAATCCGTTTTGGTTTAAGGAAAGTTATCTTTCCTAATTATACTCAATTTAGTATTTCCTATCCTATTTAGTTATGGAATTTCCTATGGCCTATAAATATAGGTGCTGGGATTTTGGGGAAGAGACAATTCAGAGACATTCAAATTCATTCAGAAGTATTCTAATAAGTCTCTCTCTATCTTGTATTCTTCAAATATTTATTTAGTGGATTTCTTCTGTCTTCTTTGTGGTTTTTCCCGATTTGGGTTTCCACGTAAAACCTTGTGTTATTGTCTTTATCTTTCTGCGTTGATTTATTGTGTTTGTCATAGTTTGTCATAACAATAAATTAAACTTTGAATAAATATAATTGTTATATTAGAATAATCCAATATTAATCTATCACTACTTTAACTAAGGCCATGTTTGTTTAAAAGAATTATAATTTTGGGATTATATTCTTTTAAATTATAATTCCAAGACTACTAATTCTAGGATTAAATAATTTTAGTCACATTTAGATTAGAATAGAATAACTGAAAATAATCACATGTTATATATGTTTATTTTGTCCAAAATTATTTAAAAGAGACAAATTATACCTTTACTAATAATAACAAGGAAATCATATTTTCAGTAATTTGAGTATAGATTGATAGAATATGATACACTAGTCATTTTTAAAAAAGGTAATGATTAATTTTCCTGACAAAATTTTAATCCTAAATGGTGGGTAATACAATACCTGGTTGGATATGGTATTTAATATTCTCTCATTCTAAGTCTTTTTGTTATCCGTAGACTTATAGTCATGTCTAATTTTTAAAACAAACAAAAAACTTAGAATTAATAGTCCAATTCTAAATGTTATCCTTGCAAACAAACATGACCTAATAAAGTAACCAAAAAATAAGGTACACTTATAAATCACACATGAATTCAATTAATGTATCAATAACTTTTCTTTTTTCTGTACATGAGAAAAAATATCTCTGTATCTCAAAACCTTATAATCAATCAAACACACTAGATCAAGACGGTGATTTATGAAAAAAAATGACATACTGTCGTATTATGTATATTTTACTATTCCAAATATTTTGCGTTGTTGTTCTCTATTTTTAGTATTTATTTTGCTGATAACGTAACAAATAAGGTTTTTAGTATAGAAAATTATTAAGTTAGGTCCCTTTCCATAGCTAGGTTTTTATTTTTACTTATCAAATAATTTTATTCTATACTCCATATTTGTTTGTAAGGATAGTATTTGGAATTGGACTATTTTTTCACGTCTTTTGTTTGTTTTTAAAAATAGACTTGGGACTATTAGTCTCGAAATAATAAACTGACTTGAAAGGAGTGACTATTTAATATCATATCCAATTAAGTATTATAATCTCTACTATTTGGGACTAAAAATATATGGACCAAATTAACCTTTAACTTAATTTGAAATGACTGATTACTCAAACGTTATTAACAAAATTGGTGTGATCGATCTTGGCCACTTATTTTAAGCTTCCTACTCGATCACAGCCATTCAATTTTATTTGGATCAAAATGCCCTAACCTTGGATTTTCTTTAAATAGCAAGCATTCCTTCCTTTCTTACTTACCAATTCACAAAAGGAAAAACAAACTCGCTTACATATTCTCTCTACAGGTTTGCTAAAGCTCTTTTCTAAATTTTTAAGTCATTCTAGTGAAGAGGAAATTGGTTCGATTATATATTGAGATAAGGGGTTAATTGTACTTTAGACCCTTCAAGTTCCACCCGTTTTATAAGTGGACCCTTAAAGTATATATTCTCCCAATATAGACCTCAAAATACGTTTAAGTAACCGATATAGACCATTTCTGATATTTCGGCCAAATTTTAGCCCAAATAATCACATGCGACAAGAAGACCACCCAAAAGTACGTTTTTGATCATCTAAAATATAATTTGACCGTATTAATTAACATGTAAACAAATTATATATATTAATATATATATATATATATATAAAACAAAATAAAAATCTTTTATCCTCTTTGTCTCTCCTCCCTACCACCACTCATTTTCTAATCCCTTTCTCTCTCCTCTCCACCATCGCTTCATCTTCCACCACATTCTCTCTCCTCCCACCATCACCATCCCAGGATCAAGATTAGAGGCATCTCCAAATTGAGTTTTTTGAGAAATTCCAAACATCAAATTGAGTTTCTTATTCCATCAAATGGGGTTTTTCAAAATCCTAAATCATTCATACCACAATAAACAAAACCTTATAGCCTAAATCAATATTAAAAAAAATACTCATGTGTAACCATTTGCACCCAAACCAAAAAATCAAATATTTTTATTATTGAAAAGGGGGAAGAGAGAGAATGGAGCAGGCACGGAAGAAGACCCACCACATTAATGTATCATTATTGTTCTTAATCCAACATTCTCTCAATCTTCTTCTTCGATACTACTGTAAATTAATTAAAAACTTTTGCCATTTCTATCGCCGCTAAAATTTGAATACTTCTGGCCATCTTTTAATTTCTAGGTTTGGGATTATAATGTAGGGATGTTTAAGGGATTTGGGGATTGTGTATGTCACTGAAAGATTGTGCCACCCCAAATATTTGTATGGCTAGAAATATAGCCTTAAATGATTTATGTAAGAATATGTGTTATGGTATGTGTTATATGCGATTACGGTTATTTTGTAATAAAACCGAGATTATGAAATAGAACCTACAAGAATTTATTGAGAGAATGGGTGGTGTAGAAATTATAAAGCTTATATTAAGGTAATGCGTTGAAGATATTCAACGATAAAATTTTGAAGGAGATTTATCGAAAACCAAGTAAGGAGGGTTTCGGTGATTTCGAGGACGGAATCTTTATAAGGGGGGAAAAATGTGACAACCCGAATTTTCAGAAGCTATTCGAATGAGAATTTAATAAATAAAAATTCTTGTTATGTGTCGGGTTGAGTTTATATTGATGTGCGATGTATTTT
This sequence comes from Aralia elata, assembly GCA_034770075.1. Classification (NCBI taxonomy): domain Eukaryota; kingdom Viridiplantae; phylum Streptophyta; class Magnoliopsida; order Apiales; family Araliaceae; genus Aralia; species Aralia elata. The sequence continues at coordinate 133,332 of JAVJAP010000103.1, forward strand.
GGTTATGTGATTTGGTGTGAACATACTTTAGAAACATATATTTCTATATATTGAGAAATGGAAATGAAGTTCAATAGTTAATTAAACTATTGAAGTAAGTAAATGAAATTGTTACGAAAAAGGAAATTTACTAAATATTGTTGTTAATTTAATTAGGTTGAAAATTATATTTTGAAATAATATAATTTGATTATTATGTTTTGTTGACAATGATATTTTTATAGATTAAATTTCATTAATAATGAGAGTAATTCACTTAAATGAAGGTGTGTGTGTGTGTGTGTGTGTGTGTATATATATATATATATATATATATATATATATATATATATATAATGAGAAAGCAATGTGTTACATGTAAATGTAATGTGTTAATGTAGTAGGATTGTGATTTTCATAAATTAAAATACTTATCGAATAATATTTGATGGAAATTGTTATGGAATAATATTGGTTAAATTAAATGATTTTATAATCAGTGCGTATTTTATTACGCTAATAGAAGGGTAATATCCTAATTTAATTAAATAATTAAATTAGAAGATTAATGATTTGTTAAATAAAATTAGATTTATATTGGCTATGAAAATATGGTGTTGGCCAAATGAAAGGAATAAGTTTAATTAAATTAAAGTGTGACAATGCATCATATAGTAAGAGGTATATTATGAAAATATATTAAAAAGGATGTTTTAGAGGGTTGACCAAACATGGCCTTGTGACTCTTGGTATTTGTAACTGCTGAGACTCTTGGTTTGTATAACTGATGGCTAGGTAATAATATTCGTATAAGTTTTTAGTTCTTCAGTGTTCTTTTTGTTGGGAGAAAATTGAGAGAAAAGGGAGGGTTTATAAGAGAAGAAATTATATGTGAGAATTAAGAAGAACCCTGGAGAATTAAAGAAGGAAGAAGAAAGAGGAATCAAGGAAGAATAGCCCACTTCATCATCTATCTAGGTTAGGGAAGATCAAAGTGTGACACCCCCAAATTAAGGTACCAATACCTCGAATGTGGTGCTCATGATAAAATACATCCATACACTTCTAAACAACATAAATCAAGTAACGCGGAATAAATAAACATATGTTGTTCATTACAAAAGGTTTACTACGGTCCCAAGGTCTATAACCTTAAATAAATATATCGCAGAATACAACAATAATACAAAACGATTCCACGATTACATAACGGGATAGTGCATATAACTATTCCTTAAGCTTTCCTTTGCCTTTGTCCGCTTTGGAACTCCCCGGCTTAACTGCAATAGGTTCATGATATAGCAAGGGTGAGCAACTACTTTGCTCAGCAAGTTTAAAATGAATAAAGAGGATATATCATGAATGAATGAGAACAATAATCACATAGTTCAACAATTTAAGACATTGAAGAAATAGCTGACAATATAATCAAAGTTCAAAAGAAATGATGAATATTGATTATTTACTGCTAAGTGGTCCATAGACCATGAACTATTTGGCCAAAGGATCAGTTATTCAACTAACCCTTTTAAATGCCTGGCCCGTCAGTAGTACTCGAGGGGATCAGCCTCTCGTACCCTATGTATATGCATAACATTTAGCTCTGACTGCATCGAATAATCGACACATTAAAATCCCCTACATAAGGGTTGCTCTCTCAGTCCAAGAATTCGCACCAACAATCGGTTTGGATAGCTTTTAAAATAATATAGAATGATTGCTCAATTAATAAATAAACTCGCACATTAAATGAAAGTTGTACGATTAAGAAATCCTGTCCAATATTAAATTGAGTTAGGGTAAAGAAACTTGCCCAACACAAGGGTTAGACAAGGGTTAAGAAAGAACTTGCCTGAAGCGCCGCTACAATAATACAACACACGCTCCTTAATACCCTACACAATTAAGTACATATTTACATAACAATTAGCCACATTCCAAATAAGGGTTCAAATCGGACGCTGTATCATTAAAATACATTGATTGCCCTACGACTACCCAGTTGGGGGTCGTGCTCACCGGTGAGCTGCCCAGCTCGCCGGTGAGCTGCCCACAATTAAGCATTTAGGGCTTAACAAAATATGCTTAACTAACCTGCCTAATCATTTAGTACAAAGAAATATATAAGTGTTGGACCCGTTGAAAGGATTCATTAGGTCCGACCCGACCTGACCCGGCCTGACTGCCCGACCCGGTCCAGACACGGAACTGGCGCTGCAGCGCCGAGCCAAAGCATTAGGCCTCACGCTGCGGCGTGAGACCCGTGTTTTCTCCATGACAGGGCTTCACGCTGCGACATGAGCCATAGTGCGCTTGGGCCTCACACTGCGGTGTGAGTCCCGGTATTTTACCAACTTGTCCCTCGTTGCAGCGTGAGTTGCAGGGCTTATGAGTGGTGCTGCGGCGCCATTCTGCAGTAGCCGGATTCTGGGTTTGTTCCCAGTTTGCGACTTCGACCTCCGGCCACTCTAACCTCCATAACTCATTCAATACACAAGCAAATTGGTCCATTTCGGACTCTATGGACTCCTAACTTATGGGGCTACAACATATCAAAAATTTAGAATTACCCATAATCATTAACATAGTCAAATCTTAAGCCAAAGTGAAAAGTTCATACTCTGTTCTTCGAGTTCTTGATAAGTTTTACAAAAATCATTCCTACGAACTCGTTTTCACTCCTTTTTACTCCATTCCAACTGGGTTAGCTCCGTAACCCATGGAACTACAATACCATAACAACAAACAAAATTAACAAACACGAAATCATAGCTTTATAGTCCTCTAAAAAGTCCAAATGTCCAAGTTTATGTCCAAAGTCCATTGTTCTTGCTCCATTAAGCCAAGGTAAGGAGTTCTTGCGTTTTTGTTCCACTTTGATGTTATTACTGGCTTATATAGTCTCTTAACAACATTTACAAACAATCACAACAAACAAAAACACCAAGAATCGCCATAAATCCCTGATAAGGGAGGAAGCGGCAATACGAAATCTTTCAATACTGAGAAGAAGGGAATTCATTTAACAAAGGTGATATAAAACTTTTAAATTAATTGTAAAGATTATATATGTATAAAAATTTATTTTGTTACTTGTTTAGAAATTTGGTATTAGCTCTCATGAATATTCCTTGTCAAATTTATTATGATAATTTCATTTTGGCGTTGATATTTAGAACTCATATTTTTACTCTTTAGACTATTGCCTCATGTCTAGAATTTATTTTGATATTTGTAAAAATGTACATGTCAATATATTTTGGAGACCTTGTACTGATGATTCGTTTCGATTTGACATGTACATATTACAACCCATTTGTGCTGGTATTGTGTTGCATGTGTTGTGACATTATATCTTTGTTAGAATATACCGTAGGGTATACTTGAGTAATAACCACTTGTGGGGTACCACAGACATGTCCTCTTGGCACCGAGGCATGACACCTTCCATGGCGGTGTGATTAGTCCACAGTTTCTCCATTTTTTGCTCTGGTGGGAGTTAGCCATATGGTGATTTTGTTGTGCAAGGCGTATGGGTCGACCCTAGTTTTTTGTTCTGCGAATTAGTGATGTTTGTGCCAAACACGCATTCCGATTTTATATGCATTTGGATTTGCGGTCTAATATGTGTGACTTACTTGTGTGACATTATTTGACTTGTTCGTGTGGCAAGGTATATTTTTATTTGTTTTGAGCTCGGTATGAAATAACACATAACATTTTGGTTCAGCCTATTATTCCGTTGTGTGAGTTTTGTTCCAGTTCAGTTTATTAAATTGAGTTAGTTGTTTCAATTCATTATTTTTGTACTCTATATTCATATTGGGCATTTGACTCATGTTGTGTTTTTTCTTCTGACAGATAATCAGGGGATCAAGGCAAGTGTGATGAGAGCTCCCTTTTATCCAATGGTTTAGATATTTTGTTTAGGATGTAATACAGTAATTTATGTGGAGTTGTATTCAATATTTTATATTGTGGTTTGGGCCGGTTTGACATTTAGTATGGATTGTCTTTTGATATTTATTGGTAATGAAGATTATTCTTTTTTGGCTTAGAGCCATGTTATAATTTCATCAATTATGTTGTGTTCTTGTGTAACCTATTTTTCAATTTTGGAAAGGATGTGTTACAGAGTTGATATCAAAACTTAGGTTCTTTCTTGTAGAAAACCAATTTAGGTTTGATGTGTGAGTTATGGGTAGACTTCTGGGTTAAGTTTTTGTTCCGTTTAATTTTCTCTTTAACTAATCATATCAGCTATATTTTTACTTCTATTCGTTGATTTCTTTCTTAGATGGCTCATAGATCCGTTAGAGTTGCTAAGAGGCGATGTAACAATAGGGGAAGTTATGAGGGCCAAACCAATGCGCAACCTAATGAGCAACCTAATAATCAGATTAATACTCAATTGCCTGCCTTGGTGAATCAGGTGGTTAATTAGGTTTTACCGCAATTAGTGGCATAGGTTGTTTAAGCAATGCAGCACCCGCCAAAAAATCTTGAATAGGGGAACCCGAGAAATAATGGTCCACATGTTAACAAAGATAAAGGAATGCATTTGGTTTTAATCAGCATGTGGTTTTGATGTATGTATGGTTAGAAAGGTTTCAGAAGCAAAAATCACATTCATTTAGTTCAGCTCCTGCTCTAATTGATGCAGAGAATTAGATTGCCCATTTGGAGAAGGTCTTTGATGTGTTGAGGTGCTCAGATAATCAAAAAGTGTTGCTTATAGTTTATAAGCTAGAGGGAGATTCCCAGAGGTGTTTGAAGGCGATGAAAACAACAAAAGGTGATGGATATGCCAAGACACTTAGTTGGGTAGAGTTTTATGAGATCTTTTATCAGCAGTACTTTTTAGCTGCTGATAAAGAGGCTTATGGTAGATAGTATCTGTCTATTCGACAGAAAGAAGTTGAGTCCATCACGAATTTTATGACAAGGTTTACCAGGTTGGGTGGCTTTGTAGGAACCTCTGTAGGGACTACAACGGAACAAGCAGAGAAGTTCAATTGGAGAATTTATTATAAGTATCGCCAACACCTTATTAATAGCAAGTTTTCGGATGTGTCAGTAGTAGCTAATGTGGCCAAAAATATTGAGATGGAGCGGTAAGACTTTCGGTCTTTTAAACCGGAGGGGAGTCGAAAGAAGGGCAAAGATGACGAACATGGTCAAACTTCGAGTCAGCATGGGAGGAATTAGGGTGGTTAGTGGAATAGGAATCGTGGTGGCTAGTAGGGGCAATGACGTGGCTAGAATCAAAACAGGGGTTATCAGCAGTTGCCTCAATAAGGACAGAATTGTCAGCTTCAGCTACCTCTACAAGTTTATAATCACTAGCAGGGGCAGAATCAGGGTCGTTACCCAGGACCAGCTGGCAGGGGTAACCCTAATCTTATGTCGATAGCTCCTTGCACTACTTGTAGGGCTAATTATTTGGGGAGGTAGTGTCATAGAGTTACCAGTGTATGCTTCTTGTGTGGACAGATGGGTCATATTGCTAGAGATTTTACCAGGCCACATGGTAATGGTGGAGGCGGTGATAATAGTGGCAATGGAGGCAACGTCAGGGTGGTCGGGTATTTGCCTTGACATTTAACCAAGCAGTAGGTAAGCCAGGTACTGTTTCTAACACTCTTTTAGTTGGCATTCGCGAGGCTTCTGTTTTATTTAATACTAGTTTTACTCATTTAGTTGTAACTCAGTCTTTTATTCGGCACCTTGGTGCGCCATCTTAATCCTTAGATCCTGTTATGTCTATTACTAACCTGATGGGGACTTCTGTCATTATTTCTGATTTGTATCGAAGGTATCCAATTAGTTTTAGAGATAAGGTCCATTGGGTTAATCTTCTTCTAATGGGAATGCACGATTTTGATGTAATTCTTGAGATGGATTGGTTGGATAAACACTAGGCCACTATCGATTGGCAGGTGAAGAAAGTTATACTTAGAGATGTGAAATCTTCGGTGTTTGTGTTTTAGGGTTCACGACCGAGTAAGGTGGTGAAATTAGTTTCAACTTTGAAGGCTAGGAGTTGGTAGCAAAGGGTTATGAGGGGTATTTGGCATTTGTGAGGGATACCTCTATGAGTGAGTCTCGTATTGAAGATGGTCTAGTTGTTCGTGATTTTCCCAATGTGTTTCCTGAGGAATTGTCAGGGTTGCCACCACAATAATGTAGGTTTACAGAAACAAGAACATATATATAATTAAATTGATATAAAAGCGGAAGCATGCCATAAATTATATTTAAAATTTTCTACAATCCTAGGAATCACCTTTATGCGATATTATTAATCAAGGAAGGATAAAAGATATACTTTATAAAGATGAATTAACTCCTTAATCTGATCTTCAAGTCCCATTTTTTTTATCCTTCGCGCTAATTCAAATCCATGGATCAAACGTTAGCTACTCAGTGTGTGTAGCGCTCTAAAGGTGATCCACCGAGAGATTATTGATTGACGAAGTAAATTTAGGTTTTCTCCAAAACTTTGGGTGACTATTCCTAATTATCTCTCTCCTAATGCATTTAACAATACATAAACATTCGTGTTTAATAGTCGGATAATTCAATGTTGGTCCTTTCCACATTCCAGAATGAAATTGGATAAGTTCTTCTTTTTTAGTATTTGGGTTATATTGTTTAAGAATGCCACCGAATCCTTTATTGGATGCATTAGTTTCAACAATCTTCTCCCCTTTGGTATCAGAGCCATGATTTATTGATAAACATATTAATTAATTAATAGTCTTAAATTATTGCATATACAGTCAATTATACAAATGAGTGATATTGCTAGTTCATCCGTAACTTCCGTAGCCCATACCGTTAACACTGTACATGAATCAACAGAATTGATAGCCTATAAGGATGTTACTGAAGCATTAGATAAATGGATTATCTCCTCAATCAAACCAGAAAAAATCTATAAAATTGGAACTTTTGATTTTAAAAGCAAAAAAGTTATTAAGACTTTTGAACATGTTGTTTCTTTACAAAATAATGACGAACTACTTTATTTATTACATATTGATGATTTATATTCATACTTGCATAAATATAAGTATGTGCATATCGGTCTAGTCCAAATAGCCCTTAAACCCTTAACTTTATTAGGGCAAAATACCAGTATCCAGTGTACACTACGTGATAGTAGATGTCTTGACTGGAGAGCTTCCTTAATGGGAGCTATTGAGACTAGTCTGTCTCATGGACCCGTATATTAATGACTTAAAAGCAGAAGTCAATACTTTAAAAGCTGAAATTACTCAGCTAAAATTGGCTAATCAAATCATCTTTAATGATCTTGCCAATATTAAACAGCAACTGAAGCATAGTACCCCTATAGCTGACCAATCAGGAACCTCCTCTACTCCTATTGTAGAGCAAACAGATTCTAACAAGTATCTGATGATTCTTCACCAAGTTACTAATCAGAAATGGTATATCTGCATTACTTTTATTATAAAACCTAATTTTATAATGAAAGAAGTTATATTGCCCTTGTTGACAGTGGTCCCGACATGAACTGCATTCAAGAAGGCTTAGTTCCTACTAAGTACTTTCAAAAGACCACCCAGTCTTTAACTAGTGCCAGTGGTAACAGTATGCATATCAAGTTTAAACTCCCTGAAGTTTTAATTTGTAAACAAGGTTTATGTTTACCAACCGCATTTGTTTTGATCAAAAATATGTCTCAAAGTATCATTATTGGAACACCTTTTCTTTATTTATTAATGCCAATTACCAGAATTGATACTATGTGAATCACTACCAGCCTTGATGGTAGAGAAATTATTTTTGAGTTTATTATTGAGCCGTATACTAAAGAAATAAATCATGTTCAACAATTTATTTCTAATAAACAAATACAGATTAACTTAATCCAACACGAAATTCGATTTCTTTCTACTGAACAACGGATTTTACAGCCTGCTTTTCAGGAAAAGATCAAATTGATTTCCAAAACCTTCCAAGCTGAAATATGCAGTGAAAATCCTAATGCTTTTTGGATCGAAAAAAGCGTTTTATTTCTTTACCATATGTTAAAGATTTCAATGAGAAAAATATTCCTACTAAATCCCGGCCTAGTTAGATGAAGAAGGAATATTTAGATCTTTGCAAAACCGAAATTGATTCTTTACAACAGAAAAAATTAATCCGTCCCAGTCATTTACCTTGGAGCTGTACCGCTTTTTATGTAAACAAAAACACTGAAATCGAGCGAGGAGCCCCTCGACTTGTTATCAATTATAAATCGTTCAATAAAGTCTTACAATGGATCCGTTACCCGATCCTAATAAAAAAGATTTATTAGATCGATTACAGGAAGCAATTATATGTTTAAAATTTGATTTAACATCAGGATTCTGACAAATTTAAATTTGCGAACAGGATCGGTACAAAACTGCTTTCATCGTACCTTTTGGGCATTATGAATGGAATGTTTTACCCTTTGGTGTAAAAAATGGCCCTTCTGAATTTCAACTATTATGAATGATATTTTCAATCCTTATACTGAATTCATTATCTGTTATATTGATGATGTTTTAATTTTTTCATCATCCGTTGAACAACATTTTAAGCATTTAAATATTTTTAAAAATGTTATTATTTAAAGTGGATTAGTAGTTTCTGCTACTAAAATGAAACTTTTTCAGACGACAATCCGATTTTTAGGGCATAATATACATAACAGTACTATTATACCCATAAACCGTAGTATTGAATTTGGTTCTAAATTCCCTGATATTATCAAAGATAAAAATCAATTACAACGATTTTTGGGATGTGTTAATTATATCCGAGATTATTATCCCCAGCTAGCCTAGGATACTGATATTTTATATAGCCGACTAAAGAATAATCCAGTACCTTGGAGTCCAGCTCATACTTTAGCAGTCCAGCGTATTAATGCTAAAGTTAAACAGTTACCCTGTTTATCTCTTCCTTATCCTAATTGGAAGAAAATCGTTGAAACTGATGCCTCAAATAAAGGATTTGGAAGCATTCTCAAACAGCATAATCCCAATACGGGAAAAGAAGAACTTATCCAATTTCATTCTGAAATGTGGAAAGGACCAGTATTAAATTATCCAACTATTAAACAAGAATATTTATGTATTGTTAAATATATTTTAAAATTTCAAAGTGATATTTTAAACTAACATTTTCTTATCCGAGTTGATTGTTCTGCAGCAAAACAAATTTTTGAAAAAGATGTTCAAAATCTTGCTTCCAAACAAATCTTTGCTAACTGGCAAAGTCTTTTATCCGTATTTGATTTTGATATTGAATATATCAAAGGGAATCAGAATTCTTTACCGGATTTTCTAACCCGAGAATTTTTGTAGGGTTAAGTCTGTATTCATGTCCTCTAGAGGACGCGGTCGCGGCCGTGGCAGGGGTAAACCCCAACAACAGTATTATACCGAATTTTCAAGTCTTATTACCAGTAAAATTGAGCCTTCGTCCTCTTAGACAGCCAAAGATGTTCTTTTAGAACCCGAGCAGTATATTCTTAACCATATTAATGAAGAAACTATTCTCTTCATTGAATCCGCAGATGAAAAATGGATGTCCGATCCATGGGAAACAAGCAAAGATATCTTACTACCCAGCAATTTCCCACTCATTTTGACCAGTATCGCTATATATATGAAAGTATAGCTCTTGTAACAACATCCATGGACATTAAACACACTCTCCATAATCCGAGTAAAAGCACCAGTCCCATCCAATACAGTAAGGTGCAAATCAGTCATATCATGCCCATGTCTCAATAGGGCATTAACCCGGTCTCTACCCGTTCTCTTGACACTACATCCAAAGCTGTCAAATACAATTACTGGGATTATATCGATTCCTAGTACAACTAAACCAAGCATGCATGTAACTAACACGTCTGTCAACGACTTATAGGGAAAACGTCATAAACTGCACAACATGCATAAAAGACAGACCTTAACGCGACTTGGGTGACGTTCCATTAATAATACATATGCATAGTCTAGTATGTATAGCACCAGTTCAGCAACAGTCAGGAATATTTAAAAACATATTAACAATATAACAGACTAAATTATCACATATACAGTCCCGTAAAAATACTGTTTAAAGGGGAGGATGAGACCTTCCCTGCAGGACCAGGTCCAGAACTACTGTTCTGATTTATGTTTTAGTATCAGATATAAATTGTTCAGTCTAAATCAATTTCTGATAGTTATATTGAGAAACAAAATTATCTATAGCATGCAAGTAGTTATGATAATATAATTGATAACTACTAATATGAAAATCTAATATAGTATTTAGAAATATAAATTGGTTAACAGAATCAATACTTACACAATTAGGAGAGAGAGAACGCTGCAAAACAAAAGATTTTATTAATAGAGATTTTTATTAAAAACCGAAGTGCCTTAACAATAGTGAAGGCTCCCATATTTATACAACTTCAGATATAAAAGTAAAGGATAGGTGACACATTGTAATTGATCAAATAGATCGTACTTATCCTTTATCTTCAGATTACTGATTGTCCGACAGGAATCTTGTTACTGTTTGAGTGTCAGATGGCCGATAAGGAATCTCCTTTCAGCTGAATGGCTGGTGAGTCATGGTTTTGCTTTTCCTTTACCTTTTCCTTTTTTCTATTCAATCTTGTCGGTAATGATAGTGGTCAAGGAATCCCAAAAATTGCCAATGGAGTCTTCATCATCATCTGGATCTTGGCTTTCTCCGGTTAAGACGTTAAAGGTATTTTCATCGTCATCCATGGCAGAACTGTGGCTGTTTGATGATTTCATAGACACATCATCACGGGTCATTGATTCAAGGAATTGATTCTTCATGTAGTCCATGGCCTTGGTAATAAGTTCAGATTCAGTTATGTCTGGAAATTGTTGTTTCAATTTTGTTTGTATCTGGACAAACGGATTAGTAGAAGTAATAGAAGGAGATGGTAAGGCCTTTGGCAGGGCATCAAGGCAGGCTTGGGCATGGGCATTAATAGCCTTTACTAAATTGGAAAGGGTTAGATTAAGTCCTTTATCCCACCATTTGGTAAAAAATATTCTTTTGAGACGGGGGATTTTATTTTGATAATCACACTGGAGATCCCATTTCCAAATCCATGGGATATTAAAATGGATAACAAAATGAATAAAGAGTTTGGTCATAGAAAAACTCTTATGCTACGGGAGATGAGAATAGGCAATCTGTCATTCTTTGACTGTTGGGTTTTTTTAAAGCATTAATGTTTGGGCTTAAGTTGAGACCATTCATCTCAATGATAGATTTCCAGTATCGGGCTTTAGAGATGGCATTAATCTTAGAAGATGAAGAATCAGAGCCAGATTCTGAACTAGAGGAATAAATTTTAGCAATTTTGTCTTCTCCTTCAGTTTCCTCTTCAGTACTGTCGTTACAAAGACAGGTAAGAAGTTCCTGTTTAGTCTCTTCATCAATAGACAATTCATTTAGTTTTTGTACTATTTTAGATCTACATTTATTAGCATAATGTCCTGTTTTTCCACACTTATAGCATTTAATGGAAGACTTATCTTTCTTAGAAGATCGTCTTTTATTGGTCTGTTTCTGTTTACCCTTGTAGGCAGAAGTTACAGTTTTATTATAGGATTTTTTCTTCCTATAAGGTTTCTTAGAAGATTTATGTTGTTTATGTCTTCGGTGTGTTTTAGAGGGGTAATTGATCTTAGTATCATAAGCAAATTGTTCACAGAATTCCCCTAATTCATGACGCTTAGTCAAATGCTGTTTTTTCATTTGATTTTGAAGTTTTAAATCATTATAGAGGGCTAATGCCTCTTGAGTAATTGCAGATATAAGATAACCATACGACAAAGTATGGTAAGGGATACTGACTTTGTCATGATTATCACGTAGACTTTTTCGGACACGTTCAGTAAATAGAGGAAGAAGGCCATCAATAAATTTGGCTTTCCAATGATCACTGTTAGCATCGGCATGCTGCATGACTTTCATGAGAAAGACATCTTTATACCATCGAAAATAGGTTAAAGAAGGACATCGGGGATTCTGTAGAAGCTCGTGACCCCTGTCAACATTAATATTGCCTTGGCCGACAAAATGATGGATAATAGCTTGTACAAGAGTGTAACAAGCATCCTCTTTTTGTGTTTCAATTTTAGTAAGCGGGTTTGTTTCTATCTTATAAGATGTTAAGATTTCGGTTCTTTGTAGCTCGGTAAGAGCATTATCCCACCATCCTTTAAGGATACCAGAGAATCCTGTAATTAGAAATTTACAAATCTGATGATCTGTGTTATCATTCTGTTTACAAACAGTTGAATACATCATCATATGATGTATAGTTTCAAAGATATGGTATTCTATTTTGCCATCTATATTCCATTCATAAATGGTTTTTCCATGGTAAGATTTCTGAGAGTGAAGAAAATCTTCTTCATATAGGATGTCCCGTGGAGTAGGTCTGGGGTAATAATACATGTCGGGTCTGTGTAAAGCCATCCTATGAATAGGTTGTTTACTGTAAGTATTATTAATAGAATCAGTATTAATAAAATTATTCTGAATTCCATTAATATGATCTAATTCAGCAAAATCATTATCTTCATCACTACGAAGGTTTTTGTATTCGAATATTTTTCATGCGGTTAACAAGATTTTCAATAAAATCATTATCCTGCTTTGAAAATGTCATCTTGAAATTAGTAATTTCAAGAGGTGGTTTAATAGTGGCTGGTTAGATGTCAATCTTAGGAGGAGTGAGTTGACATTTTTTCAGATATGTGTTGAACTTCTTCTTCAATACAGATTAACTGTCTTCCTATTGTTTGGAGAAAAAGATTCGTATAATTATTCTATTTGGTAGGCTGAATTATATCTTTAACTTTTGTGGTTTTGGATATGCTTCGTTCGGTAATATCGACGAAAGGGGTGATAATTAAGGGCGGTTTATCAGTACTTTCAGGAGCAAAAGAAAGGATTGAGGAGGAGGATGAACTGATTGAAGGATCTTACCATCAATAGTAATCCAGTCTTTTTGAATTCTGGTTAAGACATTTAACTGTTTTTCAGTATGTTTTAAATGATCAATATACCAATAGGGAAAAGATATTAGGGACTGTATTTCTTCCAAGTCTTGGTAATATTGATTTTTAAGTTCAATTAACTGTTGTGAGTTATGAGTTTGAAAATACCATTGACGAAAGTCACGGTATTGATCCTGTTGAAAGTTACTGGTAAAAATTCTGCGATTTTCACTATTTGGTGTAAAATCCATTAAATATTAAAATTCATATCACTTGCGGTAGGACTCAGAGGTCTACGGGTATAAATACCGTGAGGTATTTGATTTTCAGATATGTGAATACATTTGATTTGGTCATTCAGGTTTAAATCTTTGTTGGAATCATTATTAGAGGTTTTAGTAATAAATTCTAAGGGATTAGTGACAGAATGTAGAGAAGATTCAGGTAATTCTATGTTGTAAGGAATACCAGTTCGGTAAGACGTACCAGACGTACTTCTGCTGAAAGGTTTTTTTTTAAATTGTAAGAAAACATTTCCATCACAGGTTTGAACAACCTCATCTAGGGATTGCCTAATGATAGTCTGGTTGGTATGGCCTGAGGTATTTGCCATCTTTCTGAGAAAGTGATATTATCCCAAGGAATCATCCTAGGAACGGCAACTTGACTGCTAAACAGATTAGTTTCAATCAAAACAGTCTGACCTTGTTCTGTTTGTTTTCGAATATAAGGATTTAAAGTTGATAAAACTTTTAAATGAATACGGTATATGATTGCAAAAGGAAGAGATCCTGGTAAGTAATTGTATACTTGTGACAATATACGAAATTCTAAAACTTTAAACAAATTATTATCAGACAAAGAAATACTTAGATTCGGATATATATCAAAATAGACAGGTCCATGAGACAAACTAGTCTCAATAGCTCCCATTAGGGAAGCTCTACAGTCTAGGCATCTACCATCTCGTAGAGTACATTGTATACTGGTGTTTTGTCCTAACAAAGTTAAAGGTTTAAGGGCTATCTGGACAAGACCGATATGCACATACTTATATTTATGCAAGGATGAATGTAAATCATCAATATGCAGTAAATAAAGTAGTTCATCATTATTTTGTAAAGGAACAGTATGCTCAAAAGTTTTAATAACCTTTTTACTGGTAAAATCAAAAGTTCTAATTTTATTTTGATAATCACACTGGAGATCCCATTTCCAAATCCATGGGATATTAAAACGGATAACAAAATGAATAAAGAGTTTGGTCATAGAAAAACTCTTATACTACGGGAGATGAGAATAGGTAATCTGCCATTCTTTGAATGTTGTTGGTTCTTAACCGTATTAATGAAGAAATTATTCTATTCATTGAATCCTCAGATGAAAAATGGATGTCTGATCCATGGGAAATCAAGTAAAGATATCTTACTACCCAGCAATTTCCCACTCATTTTGACCAGTATCGCTATATATATGAAAGTATAGCTCTTATAACAACATCCATGGACATTAAACACACTCTCCATGATCCGAGTAAAAGCACGAGTCCCATCCAATACAGTAAGGTGCAAATCCGTCATATAATGTCCATGTCTCAATGGGGCATTAACCCGGACTAGAGAAGGAAATATATATATATAGTCAACCTTGTTGAGCTAAATCCTGATGAAGCAATATGTTTTCTTGCCAAAGCTTCTGAAGATTAGTGTTGGTTATGGCATAGGAGGTTATCTCATTTGAACTTCAAAAGCATGTCAAGACTGGCCTCCAAAGACCTTGTAGCAGGACTACCAAAGCTCAACTTCATCAAAGAAAAACCTTACAAAGCATGTAAGTTTGGAAAGCAAACAAAGAGCTCATTCAAAAGCAAAGCAGTCAACACAAATGATAAGCCCCTTAAATTACTCCATATGGATCTTTTTGGGCGTATCCCAACTGCAAGCCTTGGAAGAAAGAGATACTCACTGGTGGTAGTGGATGACTATACCAGATTCACATGGGTATTCTTTCTGAGCTCTAAAGATGAAACCAGCTCTTATCTTATCAAGCTATTCAAACTTGTTATGAATGAGAAAGAAGAGAAGATCAAGGCTATCAGGAGTGACCATGGAAGAGAGTTTGATTTCTCTGAGGTAGTACTCTGAGGTAGAGAGCTTTACTGTGAAGAGAATGACATCAATCATAACTTCTCAGCCCCAACATAATGGAGTAGCTAAGAGGAAGAATAGAACACTGATTGAAGGAAGGAGAATACTACTGGCAGTTGCTTAACTCCCTGAGTATTTTTGGGCAGAAGCTGCCAGCACCGCATGTTACACTTAGAACAGGTCTCTCATTCACTCCATCCTCAAGAAGACTCCCTACGAATTATGGAAAGAAAGAAAGCCAAACATCAATTACTTTCGTGCCTTTGGTTGTCTTTGCTACAGTCTCAACAATGGCAAGAAGTATCTAACTAAATTCCAACCTAAGTCAGATGAAGGAATCTTCCTCGGTTATGCTATGGACTGCAAGGCCTACAGAATATTCAACAAGGAATTATTAAATGTTGAAGTCTCTATTCATGTCAAATTTGATAAGTCAGAATCAAAGAAGAAAACTACCTCACTCAATGATCCAGTAGAAAAGAACTCTACGATCGCAGAATCTAAAATCATAGAGTTAAACACTACGATCATCAAGCTAGAAGCAAAAATCGTAGAACAAGAAGAAGCAATCGTAGAGCTCACTATGCTAGACAATGAGACTCTACGACCTAAACTAGAAATTAACCTAGAAGAACTCAGACAAGAAGGCACCAGAACTGATGTACCAGGAAGGAGAAAATAGACAAAGGATCACACTAAAGATCTGATCATTGGAGATCCTAATGCTAGAGTTAAGATAAGATCAACAACTCATAATGAATGCTTCTACCTAAACTTTCTCTCCCAAATGGAGCCCAAGAAGATAGAAAAAGCTTTGGAAGATTTAAGCTGGATAGAAGCCATACAAGAAGAACTAAATTAGTTTGAAAGAAGCAAAGTCTGGAGACTAGTTGAAAGGCCAAAAGAACATCCAGTCATTAGCACCAAATGGATTTTCGGGAACAAGATGGATGAAGAAGGTGTCATCACAAAGAACAAAGCAAGACTGGTAGCCATAGGTTATTCCCAAGGAGAAGGGATTGACTACGATGAAACATTTGCTCCTGTTGCAAGATTGGAACCTATCAGAATATTTCTTGCTTATGTTGTTCACATGAAATTCAAGGTCTTCCAAATGGATGTCAAAAGTGCTTTCCTCAATGGAGAACTTCAAGAAGAAGTCTATGTGGAACAACCTCCAGGTTTTGTCAATGCAACCTTTTCTAATTATATCTATAGATTAGATAAAACATTGTATGGATTAAAATAAGCACCTAGAGCACGGTATGAAACACTTACTAACTTTCGCACTGAAAAAGGATTCACTAGAGGTAGAGTAGATACCACTTTATTCATGAGAAAGCACAAGGATAAATCACTTCTAGTTAAAATCTATGTGGATGATATTATTTTTGGTTCTACTGATGAAAAGTTGTGTGAAAGGTTTGCCAAGCTGATGCCGAGAAAATTCAAAATGAGCATGATGGGAGAACTAAACTTCTTCGTTAGACTTCAAGTGAAGCAAACTGATGAAGGCATATTCATCAACCAAGCCAAATACATTAAAGACTTATTAAAGAAGTATAATATGGATTCAGCCACCATCATGAAAACTCCCATGGCACCTGCAACCAAGCTTGACAAAGATGAGAAAGGTAAAAGTATTGATATCACTCAATACAGAGGTATGATTAGTTCTCTCTTATACCTAACTGCAAGTAGACCAGATATCATATTTGCCACTTCCACTTACATATGTGCTAGATTTCAAGCCAATCCTAAGGCATCACATCTTTTAGATGTAAGGAGGATTTTCAGGTACCTAAAAGGCACCCCATATTTAGGACTATGGTATCCAAAGGAGTCACGATCTAATAGGATATTCAGATGCTGACTATATAGGTTGCAAAATTGATAGGAAAAGCATAAGTGGAACATGTCAATTGCTTGGAAATAGGCTTGTCTCCTAGTTCAGCAAAAAGCAAAACTCTGTTTTAACCTTAACTGTAGAAGCTGAATACATTGTTGCAGGAAGTTGCTGTGCACAAATCCTATGGATGAAAAATTAGCTAGCTGACTATAGATTTGAGTTTAAGTCTATCCCTGTTTATTGTAATAACACTAGTGCAATTGCTATAACTCATAATCCTGTCATGCACTCAAGAACCAAGCATATAGATATAAGATATCATTTCATTAAAGATCATGTGCAAAGTGATAATATATCTTTACATTATATTCGTACTGAAAACCAGCTTGCTGATGTCTTTACAAAACCTCTAGATGAATCAAGGTTTAACATGCTGATAAGTGAACTAGGAATGCTAAATTTACATCCATGATATTATGCTTTGAAACTTACTAACTTTGCAGAAAGAAAGTTCATTGAGTGACATCAGAAATCGTCGAGTGAAATTGGAAAATCGTAGAGCTTAAAGGAAGCCAAGCTGTCGAGACTCACTCTACGATCGTCGAGTAAGATCGAAATCGTAGAATAGAAAAGACTCAAAGATCAATCGTTGAGCTCTGATTGAGCTAAGGGCAAAAAGTCTTTTTCGTCAGACTAAACTACGTGTACTCATTCAACACTCGACACATGACCCACTCAACAAAATAAGAGGGAAGTTTTACTAATTCATTTTAAATTTTTCATTTCATCTGAAAACTCACTCACTCTCTCTCCTAAACCCTAGTTCTCTGATTTAATCAAACTCTCAGCAAATTTCGTTCTTATACAACAAAATCAAAGAAATTCTCAAATGACATCCTCTCCAGTCATCTCAAGAAACTCCCTCGACTTCGAAAATTTTGCCACAGCTGAGACGAAATATAAGAGAATCATCTTTCTGCTATAGGATCAGGACTCTACGAAGCCTTAAACACCAACACTCGAGTATATTCAAAATTGGTAAGGGAATTCTACTCTAATGGAATTATTGGGGATGGAATACTTTCCACGAAGGTCAAAGGGGATTCACTTCAGCTAAGTTCTTCAAAAATTAACGTAGCCCTAGGATTCAAAAATGACGGGCTTACAACTCTCCAGTTCATCAACACTGAAGAAGGACTGAAGCGAATGCACCACGAGAACAATCCAAAGCTGAAGGGATTAAAGAAAAAGGAATTTCCTCAAAAGTATGAATTCCTGGCTGATGGTGTTGGTAAATTCATTATGTGCAAGGATTCAACCCATGATTCTATCAATAACCTTCAGCTTAGAACCATGACTGCTATTGTGAAAAAGATCCAAATAAACTATGGCGCCCTGCTCCTATAATGGATTGGAAATTGGGTCTCGAATGATGGAAAGATCAAAGGAGCAAGGAAAATGTTTTATGGCAGATTTATAAGCATCATTCTTCAGAAACTACTGGAGATCAAATTGGGGATAATGAAGGAAAAGTTAAAAGAATCACCCAAAGGCTATTTGTGAATTGGAAAAGGAATCCAGTTAGAAATTTAAGATCAACTCAGACAGAAGACAGTGAGAAAACTCAAAGTGAGGTCAGAAAGCCTTCAATGAAGAATATGTATGTGGTTAAAGAAGAAACAGATGAGGTGGATCAGGAGGTGCCAACTCTAACTAGAAATAGCAAAGGGAAAAAGAAGGCAGTGTCCCAGACTGAAGAGGAACCTCAAGGTTCATCAAATGAAGAACCTGCATCTTTAGCTGCTCAACCATTGTCTTCCCTCCCATCAGAAGTAAAGAAGAAGAAAAGAAAGCAAACTACAGAAGCCTTTGATGAATCAACACCAAGTTTAAAGGTGTATCATAAGAAGGGAAAATGTAGCACTAAGCAAGGCCTCCCTACGATCGCTGAGAATCCTCACTCTACGATCATAGGGTTTAGAGCTAAAGACGCTGTTGAAAATGTTGGTCAACCGATCTCTATGGCTGTTGATGACGAATAAATTGCTGGAAAGGTTGTTGAACACTAGCCAAAGAAAATGAAGAAAAAGCTAATGACTTTAGCTCAAAATGAGCTCAATGAAGCAACGATAAGGATCAAAAAAGAGGAAATGAGACTATTAACCTCTAATCAAACTATCACTCAAACAAAAGGGGAGCAACAAGAAGCTGCTAAGCAAAGAGATGCTCATATTGAGGGGGAGACACTTGATGTCCCTAAGCCAGTCATTGCTCAAATTGAGAGGGAGCAATCAGAAGATCATCATGAAGATCCGTCAAACCCTGAAGATAATATAAGTCATACTGAGGAGCAAGAAGAGTATATGTAGATCATTGATGAAAGGGAATAAGAAGAGGAAGATACAATGACTGAAAAACCTAAGGCTGTAGAAATCAGTGATGAAATTAGTGATGAGAGTGAAGATAAAAGCCTAAAAATCATTGCTGAAGGCAGAAATGAAGAGAGGCATATCAACTACAACTACCTATTTGCCTACTTACCAAAGATGTCATTCCATCAAGCTCTAATCCTCAATTCTTGGGATCACATATCCTGGGCTTTCAAGACTTACCCAGCAATTTCAGTGCTTGCCTAAGAATTTCCAAGAAGTGGCTCCTTTGCTCAAAAGCTGATTTCTAACAGTACATTCCAAACCAACGAGCAAAAGGTATACTTCATTCCTTCATCATTTAAGTTGAATCACTCTCTATTGCCATACTACTATCTGTTTGATGAAATGCCAAGATGGAATGAGGTCATCTTTGACCCAAGGAATCATCTTCTAGTCATAGGGTCCCAACACTTTGTGCTTGATGGACCAAACGCCCAACCATCTCCGGTCGTAGAATCCCTAATCTCTACGACTAATGTTACGCTCACCCTCCAAACTTAAATCGTAGAGTCAACCCACCCTACGATCGACTCTACGATCGTAGAGTGTGATGTCCCTACATATGACAATCAAACTGCTCACTCTCCCACACTTCAAATAAATGCTCCAACCATTCCTGCTAATGTCCCATCCTCCTCCCATAATGAATACTTTAATCTGGTCATCGTTCTGGCAAATCTCCAAAGAAGCAATAAGGAAGAATCTTCATCAGAGATTAAGTAAATCCTAGAGCGTGTCAATCTCCTTCCCACGAAGGATCAACTGGCTAACCTCACAGCTCAAATGACAACTGATATGGAGGAGAATCTTGAAGCCAATTCTGTCACCCTCTATAAAAGGTTTAACGAACTTGTTGATACTGCAAATGCTCAAACCAATAATCTTGGAACTGAACTGACTATATGGTTAAGAGCAATTATCAAAGAGTTAATGGATGGCATTCACAAAAGGGACACATTCTATCAAAAAGAAATAGCTGATCACAAATCTGCAGTTCTTTCCCTTTAGGAGTCTCAAATAGCTTAGAACAAGTTAGTAACTGAGAAACTCTTTGAATTGAGCACCTCTATCAATAGCTTCCAGTGCCTATCCCTCCAATAGATGGAAAGGACTAATAAATGCCCTCGCTCTGATGCACCAACAATGGGAAAGGATTGAAGCTCAATTAGTTGAACAAAGAGCTGACAACACTCAGTCTCGGTCTCAAATATAAGAATTGGTGCAGGGTATACAACAACTATCCCAAGAGGTTCGAACTCTAAATGCTGACATAAAGGGGGAGAAATTAAAAGGCAAAGAAAATGGAGAATCAACAGTAGCAAGGGAAAAGAGAAATCAAGGCTAAGGCAGCCCGAGTCATCAATTCCAATTGAAGAGCCCATAAATGTCATTACCATAAGGAGTGAAGTCCCTGGATCCTATAAAAGAATGCCAGATGTAACTTCAATAGGAGTTCACATACCATCAGGCAATCCTGCATTACTAAATCGACACTTGGACGGGACTCACCCCTATGGTGAAGGAGGAAGTCATACGCCATATTCTGGCCTCACTCCAAAGCAGATTGAAGATTTCCAATAAATGACTAAAGAAGGCAGGGAAATCTACAGAAGAAGAGTTGAATATGAAAGGGAAAATCCTCCGAGGGCTAAGAGAAGAGCAAGAGAAAGAAGGAACTAAGGTTTGAAATTATTTATAATTTTCTCTTTCTCTTTATTAATGTAACTGCCATATAATGTAATATTCATATGATCATCAATAAAACTCATGATTTTATCTAGAAATACAGTTGCTCATTGTACTATAAGATATGTTTATTTCTATAAGCATTTGCATTAGAATTGATGATATGATTCAAAACTACTGGTTTATGTCAACATCAAATAGGGGGATATTGTTAGGAATCACAAGGTTTAAATTTGATGTTGTGGTACTAATGTATATATGTATCAGTAGCTAAATTGTAAAGTCTTTAATAAAATATATATGTTCAAGGACTTAGAATAGAAAAGATCAAATATGTTAAGATGATCTAAGTTGTATTGAATATCTTCTAAGTTGTATTGAATATCTATCTGATCTAAACATATTTGTAATAATAAGTGTTATAAAGTCCTTTATTAAAGGTGATGTATAAAGCACTTAGAAAAGATCAAAGTTGTTAGATTGATCTAATAGACTGATCGTAGAGTACTGCACATGCATCCAGTGAAGGATCGTAGAGCAGTCAGCCAACTACGCAGAGTCAAAGTATGCCATCACAAAGTCTACCAGGCAAATGTAGAGTTCTCTCTGCTAAACGTAGAGCACACTCGGCAGATTGTAAAGTTCTCTCGACAGAATGTAAAGCACTCTCGACAGGACGTAGAGCTCTCTCGGCATATCGTAGAGTTCTCTCGGCAGAACGTAGATCACTCTCGGCAGGACACAGAGCTCTCTCGATAGATCATAGAGTTGTGTCGGCATCACAAGACTAACTCCTAGGATCATAGAGTCAAAATAGCCTGTCACTCTCTGATTCACAAAGGCTGTCTACAACCAAGTGCAGAATCGTAGAGTAGTCTCTACCAGTGTTTTCAAAGACTTAATCAGCACTGTTGAAGAAAAACATTGATGCTATCCTAAAGTAATCAAAGTGAAATGTGAAGATCACAGTGAATATCTGCAAGCATCAAGTCGTATCTAAAGATTGTAGAATGGTTCAGACAAGCAACTCTACAATCACACTAACGACACTACGACTACTAAGATCGTAGAGTTAGCACGTCAGTCGAGTAACTCAGATCTGAATTGAATATTCTATGTTGCCTATGTTGACTGATAAGTAGGATGACCTGCCCAAGACAGTTGCTGAATACTAAAATGACCTGAATGAAGAATCACACATAAGTGGGGAACAAACAGCTATGGTTTGTAGACATTCAGAGCACTATCTCTACCACTATCTTGGTACAGGCTAATGGAAGTTAACTCACCCCACTACTGCAGTAAACAAGGAATAAACTATTCCTAAGTTCAGTAACACATCTCAACGGAAGTATTAGATGCAACGACCACATTTCAACAAAAAGATTTTTAGAAACATATACATAAGGTAGACAAATTGAAGATTACAATTCAAGCAAGAACTACAAAAAGAAATCAAATCAGTCAAAGTATCATTCTACAATTCGAAGGGAAACATCTTGCTTTGCTTCTGAGTTCATTAGACTATATGCTTCAAGCAACTCAGTAGCAACAAAATAATCACTCCCTATCAAGTGAAAGGGTTAACAAGTGACCAACCAAAGTCAAGTCTGTTGGACTTACTGAGTACCATAGGGTACAAGAGATTCTAAGACTGCGGGTCTTAGTCTACAGAGTTCTAAGGCTACTGGTCTTGAAGGAATCTTTGTGATTCAGTTGTAACGATATCCTTATTGGATTTGCTACTCGAGGAGTAGAATAGTGGAGTATGAGTTTTGTGTGCTCCGAACCACTTAAAGTCTTGTCTCTCTCTCTCTTTGCACTCCTTAACATCTATAACTGTTATATCTCTGCTTTATCTTATCTATTATAGCTATTCTATCCTTAAGGGGAATTTTATCATTCATATTCCGTTGTGCTTAATTACTTGTTAATTAACCAAACTGATAAGTCATTCTTTTGAAAACTAGTTAAAAAGTTTTAAAGAATCTATTCAACCCCCCCCCCCTTTCTAGATATCTTTTGTGCCTCTAAAAACTAACAACAAAGTCTAGAAAAATCATAGAGCTGCCTTCGGTAACGTAAAGTAATCTAGTTGATCGTAGAATAGAAAGGGTTTCTCTAAGTTGTAGACAAAATTGAACAGATCGTAAAGTTATCTCATCCATCGTTGAGCAAATCGTAGAGTAGATCGTAGAGCTGCCTCGTCCATCATAGAGTAGATCGTAAAGCTGCCTCGTCCATCATAGATTAGATCGTAGAGCTACCTTAGAGCAGAACATCGAGTGAAGCTAGTCAATAATCTATGTTCTTCAACAAACTCAATGATCAAGTCAAGCTTGAAGAACATGTCAGAACGGTCATAAGTCTGATAAGTACAGAGCAGTGCAAATTATTATAAAGCAAAAATTTCAAGAATGTTTCTCACAATCTTCAAATTCAGAAAGAGGATAAATTTGAAGTTGTGTCTAAACAACTAAAATGAAGATGTGACATCTAAAGTGTGGTAAAAGAGTCTACAGTTTGATGGGACGTTTGTAGAGCCGGAAATAATATGCCCACCTACCCTCAAAGTAGTTTTTAGAGAATATCTTGGAGCTGAACATTAAATGCACCAACGGGATAATTTCTAAAGGTCTATAAAAGGCGTACGGGGATTCAAATCTAATTACGAATCATCAAGGATAGAAAGCTTAACCTATGCGAAATTTATAAAGCTCTACCCTACGATTCAGTACAAGTTCAAAGCTGTTAAGTACCAAAAGAAGTCAAGCATTATTGCAAAGCTTAGCAGCACCTCAAACTTAATCAATATTCAGTTATCATTCACTTGGTCTTAGTGACCATTATACTAAGTTTAAGGAACTTGAAAAGATCTCAATGATCTGGGACTAAGTGTCCACATTCCAAGACTAAGTGACTTGAAGAGGTCTAAGTGACTATTGCCGAGACTTAGTGACTCGAAGGAATCTCAGTGATTCAGTTGTAATAAATCTTAGTGATCTGGTCTTAGTGACCCATCTTTAGTTAATATTCTACTCGTTGAAGTAGAAAAGTGGATTAGAAGTATTAATACTCTGAACCACTTAAAACATCTTATGTCATTTACCTTAAGCATTTACATTCTGTCATTAACTACTATTACCTGTTATAATTGTCTATGGCAAATCTTCACATGCACTAAAGTTAGAACTGAGATTTCATTAAATCTTTAAGGGGGATTTTGTACTTATATTCTATTGTGCTAAATTAATTGAATTGATTAATTATTTAGTAATTATCCTTTGTAAAATTGAAAAGTTTTAAAGGATCTATTCAACACCCCTTCTAGATCTCTTTGTGCCTCTAGGAAACAACAATAGAGTTTATACAAGGGATAAAGATGTAATATTTATTTAAAAGTACGAAAGGTCAAAATCGACATTTTGGCTAATCGGATGAGTTAGGAAAGCTAACTAAAAAAGCTAACTAGAAAGAAAACTAAAAACAAACTACGTTTGGTCCAACCAAGGCTTGGTTAAGCCAGGGGTTGAGCCAAGTTTAGGAGCCAAGAACCAAGCTAGGAGCCAAGAGCCAACTTACTATAAATAGTAAGTTTCACTTTTCAAGCAACCATCTCATCCCCCACCAAAATAAAAGTCTTTTTGCACTCTTGTTGTTCCCCCAAGTTTTAACATTGGTTAGTTTAACTTGATAGATGGTTAAGGTTAACTAGGGGGTGGTTAGTAAGATTATGAAAGGTGAGGGGATTGACCATGACAAGAATGAACTGGAAGCGGCGCGGCTGCGCCGCGATGCAGAATCAAAAAAATTTCTTTCAGCCCAAAAATTCGATTTTATCGCATATCAATTTATACATGAATCATCAAAATCAATAATTAACACAAGGATTAGGCTATAATACCACTGTTAGGTTTGTATATTAAGCAAGCATCCAATCAAATTACATAAATAAGGCGAAAGCGTGATAAAACGGATTGTAAAATTTTTAGTACAAACCATTACCTTGATCTTTTCTTGTGTTCAATTATCAATTAACGAACGAGATAGAGATAGAAAATTATATCCTTGCGAGCCAAAGCTTCCTTGGGTATAAGTTCACCTCCAATTCCTTTGCGTTCTCCTCGAATTCCTTCGCGTCAGATTCCTTCCTTTGATCAGCATTAGCCACCCAAGTGTTTGGCCTCTAGAGGTGATCCACCAAGGAAGAATAGGTATTCAAGAAGTTGGGTGTTGGCAAAACCCTAGTTTCTATCTCTATAGAAATTACTAGTACTCTCCACAATCTAATGCAAGAGCAAGAGTGTGTAACCCTCATCTATATTAAGACTTCTCTTATTTATAGATGTAGGAAAACCCCTACCTAAACAATTTAGGATTAGGGTTTATATTCTAATTAAACTGCTTTAATTAATTATCCTCCTAATCCAATTAGAAATTCATGAGAGAGTACTTCTATTAATTAATTCCCAATCCCTATTAGGAATTAAATAATAGTAATAGTAATAATAATAATAATAATAATAATAATAATAATAATAATAATAATAATAATAAAAGACTCCTCTTATTAACTTATATTTAATATTTCCAAAATATTAAATAATAAATATTAAGCTATTTAATTTATTCTATCTACATAGACTAAATTAAATACACTTAACTTATTATTACAATTATGTCATTTACTTCTTAAATAAATATTTTTATTTTGCGGTGTGACCCTTTAGGTTCTCCATATTAAATCGGTTGTGAATAAATTTATTAGAACAATTCTAATCTTATTTAAATAAGTAAATTAAACTATTTTATTCATTTAATTAAATAATATTTATTCTACAATAAGGGTAAACCCCCTTAGCGATCAACGACTTTCCAGATAATATAGATTTCAACATTAATCACAAAAGAACCTTTCAGTGCATAATTACCGTACAACTCAATCTTTCTACCATACAATGTCCCAATTAAATATAAGACATGGATTTATTGTCAAGTCTTATTTTATTTAATTATATGTATTTCAATTTCCAAATGCACAACTCTAAATAATGCAAATTAGAAACTCCTTTCCAATTTCATTCTGCCTTGGCCAAGGACTACTAAGTTTGTCATTTATCGAATCACATAGGACATTCACATCTTTTACTAGATGTGCCAGATTCTTTGTTGATCATTCACCTATCTCCATGTATAACTTATTATACCCAATCATACCCTTTGATATACCCTAAAGGTCTTAAAGGACATGTCAAAGTATAACTCATCATACACAAGATACTATGATGCTCTCAAGTCCAAGGATCACTTGTACTACTATCACTTGAGGAATTCCTATTGACAGACGAGTAAAACTCCATTAGGTATTCCTTAGCGAGCCACGTTCGGTAAACTTATTCTCTAATAAGCACCTACATACTTGCTTTAGTGTCTTCACACAAATGATTATGAGATCAATCATCCTCTTCATAAGAGCAAGCAACATATGTACAAATCTATCAGGATTCACTAATCCTTTTTTTGGTAATTCAACGATTAGGATCGATTTTAGTTCGTGAGCTATCTAGAATTTAGATCTCATTAGCATGATCACCATCATGATTCTAAAAGTATTGCTCAAAACTATGGGTTTATCATATTTAATATAACAGCACCATGTAGATAATGTAAAATGTCTTTTAAGAAAATCAATTCTTTTATTAATAAATGAATAAGATTACAAAGTATATGCTACATCATATCTAATATGATTGGCTTGTGTGCATACTACTTTCAATATGCGATATGATATGCAATTTGATTTGATATGAGATTTGATTTAATTTGATTTGATATGCGATTTGATACGCGCTTTGATATGTGATTTACGATGCAATATGAGATTTGTAATGAGGTGTGCGATTTGCGATATGCGATGTGCGATTTACAACGTGCGATGTGTGATTTACGACGTGCGATGTGTTATGTGAGATGTGCGATTTGCGATATGTGATGTGCGATTTATGATTGGCGATGTGCGATATGCGATTGGCGATAATATGTAATTTGTGATTTAATCAGCGAAGGTGTCGGGGTCGAGACCCGGTGATGTGATCGTTCGGGACGAGACTCAGCGAAGGTATCGGGGACGAGAGCCGGGGATGTGACCGTTGGGGACAAGACTCAGCGAAAGTATCAGGGACAAGACCTAGTGATATGACCGTTGGGGAAGAGACTCAAAAGAAGCGACAGGGACGAGACCTAGTGATTTGTCCATTAGGAACGAGACTCAACAAAAGCATCGGGGATGAGACCTGATGATATGTTCATTAGGGACATGACTCAACGAAAGCGTCGGGGACGAGACCCGGTGATATGACCATTGGGGACGAGACCCAACGAAGACATTACAGATGATACCTGGTAATATCAATACGATGACGGTTTCCCCAGTGGAGCAACATGACATTGTAGTTTAAAGCACTTTACACCATTGCATCATGTGATAATTGACTTACATCCTTTTATATGATTACTATGAATTATCAATATATCTTGTAATGCATCGGATGTCTATATCTTTGTTTTTAAAACCTTGGCAGGAGGACAAAAGAGTCATTTGAGCCAGAGGATAAAACATCCGAACAGAGGATTTTGGGGCTTAGATCAAAGTACACAAAGTTAGAATGATGAATAGTAGTCGAGTACTTCCTAACATACTAAAAAGCGTTTTTAAAGAAAAAATATGAACTAGAAGAGTTTCTAGGATTTTTACCTTTTTTGTTCTTCTTGTTCTTATATACGATCAATCAAAGCTTCGATTTGATCTTCTTTTCTTCCTTCCTCTCCACTTTGATCTGCGCATTCTCTTTCTCTCTAGTTTTTTCTAGCTTTTCTCTCTTTCTCTCTCTTGTTCTTCCTCTTTCCTCTATTGTTTTATCTTGCTAGAAGGCTACGTTAGATATTTTTAAATATCTTTGAACCTATTCAACTTAATATTTTCAATTGAGGGTTTTGTTATTAATGGTATCATCTTATTTAGCGCGCATGCAGATATATATATATATATATATATATATATATAAATAAATACGCATCATATTAAACATACATCATCATGTATAATAATATATTTAATATATAATTAGCATACATTTACAGAATACTATATTCTATATGGGATGATTATGGACTTAATCTAGTTTGATTCACTCGAGCCACCGAGTGAACCAAAAGGTCAAACCTAGGGTGCAAGAATAAATTTGAATATAACTATTACATTCAACCCAGACTTTATCACAAATAGGTCTTCAATGCTCCTACTCTTCAGTTCCAATTTTCGAGTAATTTTACTAAATCCTATTACACTCTATTTTAATAAAACAGAAACCTTGATCAGCAGTCAAGGGGAAGTACATAGGAGAGAGATAGAAATTACATCAGAAAATTAGACAGGCGAGGTACGCAAACCTCATTTATGAATAAACCATTCATTCAAACATTCATCAAAATTAAATCCAATCATATTGGTCAATAGTCCTTAATCATCCCCTATATATATCAACATATATATATATATAGGGAAGCTTTCTCCAACGAACGGGTTCGTTAGCGAACCAGCTATGGCGACGGTTTTTTGGTCTATGCTGACGGTTCAAACCGTCGCCATAGCTATACATATCTATGCCGACGGTTCAACCCATCGCGGTTCAACCCGTCGCTATAGACCAAAAAACCGTTGCCATAGCCGGTTCCCTGACGAACCAGTTCGTTGGAGAAAATTCTCGTGTATATATATATATATATATATATATATATATATATATATAAACACACACACACACACAACTCATGAAAAATAAAACATTCAATCATACATATTGATATCATTTAATGGGCAAAATTATCAAGAATAAAATTCAAAACCAAACCAAAGTAGTTAGTATGAAATCTAATTTCAACTCCAATTTGTTTAGTATAATTTCTGTAACGAATGCAAATTTTTGTGATTGAATAAAAATATTTATTGTATTATATAAATATTTTTATTAATTTATTGAGTTTAATAAATAATTTATTAAGTTTTGTGGAATGGGTATATGTTACGTTTAATAATGTTAAATATTAATTTGAGTGTGATTTGTTATGTTTATTCTAATTTAATTTAATGATTAAATTAGATGATGAAGAGATTTATTTAAATAAATGATTTATTTGAATAAAAGAATTTATTTTGTATTATTGTTATTTGTTAAATGAAATTATTATTTGAGTTGGTAAGGTTTAATTGAATAATAAGTTCAATTAAATTAGAAGTGTGACATTTTTAAACTATATGTTATAATGTTTTATTAAAATAAATGAGAAAGTGTTTAATTTAGTTTTACCAAACAAGGCCCTATGATCTTTGTTTGGAAATAATGAGTTATTTTATTTGTGTTTTACCAAACAAGGCCTTAAGACCTTTAGATAGAATAATGGGTTATTTTTAAATTTAGTTTGCCAAACAAGCCTTAGAGGCTTTTGAAATTTTATAACTGATGATACGTTATTATTGTATTAAGTATCAGTTTTTATTTTGTTTTTAATTTGCATCAGTTTTATTTTTTTTTTTTTAAAAAAGAACGTCAGTTGTAGAAAGAAAAGAAAGAAGAAGAATATCAGAGTTTGAGAGAAAAGAGAGAGAGCAGAGCTTGAGAATATGAGAGTTGAGAGAAAAGAGAGAATTTGAGAGAGAAGCTTGGATATTGGAGAAAGAATTTCTAAAACCAAGGAAGCTTAATCAAATTTCTAAGAATTTGAAGGTATAAACTGTTTACTATGTTTTATTTCTCTGTATATGAATTTATGTGCCAAATATATGAATTAGTTGTTGTAATTAGTAGTAATCATGTGTTAGATGATTATATGTTGATTAATAATCAATTTCGGGGTATTAATTCATGAAAACATGATTTAGAGTGAAGTCTTTGTTTTTACAGAGTTTTATTTCATGTATGGCATATATATATGTTAATTGATGTTCAATTTGATTATCAATTGGTTAGTTGATAATTGTTTATGATTATTTGATGAAAAATATGAGTAATGCAAAAAGAATTGTTTAAATTGGTTGGAAAATGAATTTACAGAGTTTAATTTCATAAGAATGGTTAAAACTTGAATATTTGGTTTTAACAGTGAATTTTTGGTTTTAAATTAGTTGATTATGTGTTTTATAATAGTTAAATTAGTTAGAAACATGTTGGATACTTGTTTTCTAACATATTTGATGTCTGGGTATATCTAGTTTGTGTACTGGATGGTACAATTCGGAAAATTTTGGCCAAATTGGCCTAAGTTTTCACTGGTTCGCGAGCTGGGGAAGACGACAGTCAAGTCTATCGCCCCGGCGATAGAAATGAACTGGTTTCTTCGCCCCAGCGACAGAGTCGCCCCGGCGACAAAATTGTTAAGCCAAACGCCGCCCCGGCGACGATTTTGTTAAGATTTTTCTCGCCCCGGCGAGAAACGCTACTGTTTAAAAAAAAATAATTATTAATTTATTTTCTTTTCTTGGAAGTTATGATGTATAATTAAATTTATATTAAAGAAATTCCTAGATAGTTGAAACTTGTTTTGCTAAATGAGGTGTTTTGATAAAAGAGCAAGTTTAGAATACTTTTAATCTTGTGACTAATTATAATTAAATGTTTAGGTTGTTAAGGATCGTGAATTACTTAAATTTGTAATCTACGCTTGAGGCAAGTTCCTTATCTCAACTTATTATTTTATGTTGAGCAAGTTTTCCTATCTTAAACTTGTTATTTCATTTAAAGCAAGTTTATTTTTATTGAGCAAGAATATTTACCTTAGCTTATTGTTAATCAAGCAAGGTTACTATCATGATTATATACTTGAGCTTTACTCCAATCATTGATTGTTATTCAAACTTCGAATATAGTCTCTATTGAGCAAACTCTGTTGATGAATTAGACTAGCAAACCCTTATTGATTCAGCTAGTCCTTAGTTGATGTGCGTTTCAAAGACTTAGAATATTTTCTATACTTGTTCCAAGCCAATTTCCTTTTTGGTATGGATTCAGACGATAAACTGAGATGAACAACCCTAATATAGGGGATTACTTACGCGACAGCGTTAAAATGTTTGTGCACAATACATTGTACAAAGGGCTGATCCCCCTGAGTACGAGATGTTGGTCCATAATCTATATGACTGTTAAAGGTTACAGTAGAAATACTTGTTAACCTAGGACATAGTTCGAGGTCTTGTGACCCTTAGATATAAATTCTATATTTTGAAATCTATTATTCCTTGAATCGAGCTTTCTAACGAGCTTTTAGACTTTGATCATTTAATGACCGAGATTCAGAAAATTGTTATTCCTCAGTTGAAATTCAGTTCATTTAAATATTATTGTTATCGAACTTGTGAGCAATTGTTTACTCACTCTTGCACTAAACATTGCAACTAAGCCCGAGAAGCAGGACGAGCCGTCCACCAGTAAGGGCAAGGGCAAGATGCAGAAGTAGTTCTAGATTTATTATTTATTTGATTGATATTTGTAACAAGACTTGTTCTAATTATGTTTTATTCCGCATTTGATGTATTAAGGTTAAAAGAACCTGGGATTTGATTATTTAATAGTTTGGAGATGTAACCCATTTTGGGAAGATGTTTCTTTAAGTTTATCTAATTGTTATTTTATTGGATAGTTAGTTTGAATGTATGTTATAGTGAGCACCAAATCAGTGGGAATTAAGTACCTGGATTTGGGGGTATCACAGGTTGGTATCAGAGCTGTAGGTTATGAACCTTTAGGTGGGAAAAACCTTAGGTAGTAGCCTTTTAGAAGATAGAGAATATAGTGGTGATAAACTCTTATCGAGTTCTAAGGAATGAATTACGGAAATTCATTAAAGACAATAAAATGATTATGTGCTATGTGCTTATTTGATAATAAACTTATGTGCTCGCGAGTACTATCGAGTATTATCGATTAGTAATTAAAACTTAAAATTTTGTTGTCAGGATGACTGATAGAGGAGAGCCCAGCCAGATTAGGGAGGAGGAGCCCCGAGATATTCACGTAGTTCACGAGCAGCTAGTGCAGAGGGAGCCATCCCCATTGATCACAGTTACAGGTCACGAGTATGAGCCTGAGACTGATCCTGAGGAGGTCCCTGAGGAGGATCCTGAGGAGGACCCTGAAGAGGTTGAGGAGGAGGAGGAAGACCCTGAGGGGATATCACTATCTACTTTGGGTGTTCAGATGTACGAGCAGATGTATGATCGCAACATAGAGTTGCAGGATAGAGTGGAGGAGTTAGAGGGACGGCTGGCTGAGCGACAGACTGCTTTGGATCAGAAGAACAGTGAGATAGAGGAGCTAGATATACGTCTTGGAGACGTGGAGTGGAAGCTGGTTCATGTAGAGAGTGAATAGGAGGAGTTAGAAGAACAGTCTGCAAAACGTCAAACCACTCTAGAGCAGAAGGATGCTGAGATCCAAGACCTTTCTTCACGTCTTGCAGAGGCTGAGCAGAGGCTAGCACAGTCTGAGTATCGACGAGGACAGCTGATAGCCAGGAACGAGATGGTACGAGATGAGTTGAAAGAGGAGTCAGCTAAGCGGGCGAGAGCAGAGATAGCTTGGCTGAGGGAGGCTGATCACGCAGATCGTGTTGAGTGTGAGATGCGGTCAAAGAAGGCCAAGATTGATGAGATGGAGTATATTTTTCATACTACCATAGATAGAGCTCAAGATCGAGCTAGTCGTCATCCAGATGTGATGGATCGTAGGATTATGACGCGCATTATGGAGCAGGAACGCCAGGAAGCTGTGCGTCGTGGGATGTCATCATAGATTATGATTAATTATGTCATTATGAAATTTATGAGTTAATAAATTGTAAATCCCAGTTTCTATAATGGGATAGAATAATGATGTAATCCTGAAACTTTGTGACTTCAGGATAGATGATGTAAATAACTACGATGTTATCTCTATTATGTTTTAAAGCAGTTAATGAATAAAATGTGAAAAGTTTATCAGATGTATTATGTGTTTCAGTGTTGTTTATAAATGTTTAAGTTGAGACTTAAATGTTTGAGTAATTGAGCAATAGTCTAATAACAAGAATTCTTAACAGTAAAATGCCGCCAAGAAGACAACCAACACGTCAACAGACCCCAGAGGGATCTACCAATAATGAAGAAGCCAACGCGAATCCGATGCAGCAGTTGGTGAATCTGCTAACGGGAGCCTTTGCAAATCAACCACAAGCTCAGGCCACGACCTTCAAGGATTTCAAGGCTGTCGGACCTCCGGAATATCACGGGTCTATGAATCCGATAGAGGCTCAAACATGGGTCATGGAGATGGAGAAGGTGTTTGATGTCGCCAGGGTCAATGAGGATCAAAAGACGGCATTTGCAACCTTTATACTGAAGTCAGAAGCTAGCTACTGGTGGCAAGCAAATAAGACTCGAGGTGGCCTAGGGATTATTCCGTGGGAGTGATTTAAAGAGATGTTATTCGAGACCTACTTTCCGGCAAGTGCTCAAAATCAAATGGAGGTGCAGTTTCTGGAATTGAAGCAAGGTACCATGACGATACCTGAATATGCTGCAAAGTTCAATGAGCTGGCAAGGTTTGCGCCATATCAGGTTAACACGGATGAGCGGAAGGCTAGGAGATTTGAGCAGGGACTGAAACCCTGGTTATATAGTAGAGTTTCGTTGTTTCAACTGAACTCGTTTGCGACAGTGCTGGAAAAGGCGATTATCGCTGAAGGGGGCAGTGATGCTCTGTCCAAGTACAACCAGGAGCAGAAGAAAAAGAAGAATGAGAATGAAAACAAGATAAGTGGTAGCCATGGGGGCAGTGGCCAGAAAAGGAAATGGAATGATAGTAACTCTGCGGGAAGTCAGCAGGGTAATCAGAAAAAGAAGATAGAGGTGTGCAGCAACTGTGGAAAGAGCCATATGGGTGTTTGTTTGAAGGGTAAGCGGGTGTGCTTCAACTGTGGACAAGAGGGTCATATTTCACCAAATTGCTCTAATCCGAAGAAAGGAGCATGTTTCATCTGCGGGTCGAAGGATCACTTTGCCCGAGAGTGCCCTAAGAAAACAACTACAGGAGGAACTGGTGCAGGAAAAGGGAACAACGGTGGAGGCAATCTGACTATCACCGGACCGACACAGCCCAACCGACCTACCGCTCGAACATTCAACATGACGGTGCAGGATGCTGTGCAGTCAAAGGATGTAGTGTCAGGTATCATTCCAGTCAATAATGTTAATGCTTATGTATTGTTTGACTCGGGTGCTACTTGTTCATTTATATCCGATGATTTTGCTAAGAACTTAGAATTACCCCAGGAAGAACTAGATTACCTTATGAACATAGAGATTGCGAATAGGGAAATAATTCCTGTTAAACTTATCCACAAGAACTGTCAAATAGATATTAAGGGTCAGATAACGACGGTAAACTTGATCCCAATTCGACTTGGGGAGTTTGACGTTATATTGGGTATGGATTGGTTGTTTAACCATGGGGCAGTTAGTGACTGTCAAAAGAAGTGTGTAAACCTTATGACCCCGTCAAAGGTAGTGTTTTATGGCAGCAAGTCGCCTAGACAAACGAGTTATCTGACGATGATGCAGGCCAGAAAGATGTTGAGACAAAGGTGTGTAGGATATTTAGCCTACATAATTGATACCCGAAAGGTGGGTGTAAAACTGGAGGAGATACCAGTAGTCAGGGATTTTGCGGACGTGTTTCCTGATGATTTGCCAGGATTACTGCCAGACAGAGAAATCGAGTTTGTAATTGATTTAGCACCGGGAACGGCCCCTATATCGAAAGCTCCGTATAGAATGGCTCCGGTAGAAATGAAGGAGTTAATGGTGCAGCTGCAAGAATTGCTGGATAAGAAATATATTCAACCGAGCGTCTCGCCGTGGGGAGCGCCGGTATTGTTTGTGAAGAAGAAGGATGGGTCGATGCGTCTTTGCATTGATTATAGAGAGTTGAACAAGGTCACGATTAAAAATAAGTATCCGTTGCCTAGAATCGATGACCTGTTTGACCAACTGAAGGGAGCAAGATATTTTTCAAAGATAGATCTGCGAAGTGGGTACCATCAATTGAAGGTGAGAAAAGAGGACATACCAAAGACGGCGTTTCGAACTAGATATGGTCACTACGAGTTTTTGGTTATGTCATTTGGTTTAACGAATGCGCCTGCAGCATTCATGGACTTAATGAATAGGGTATTCAAACCATTTCTGGATAAGTTTGTGGTAGTATTTATAGACGACATTCTGGTCTACTCCAAAACTCAAGAAGAACACGTGGAGCATTTGAGAGTGACATTGGAGGCGTTAAGGAAGGAGAAATTATATGCAAAATTTTTGAAATGCGAATTTTGGTTGGAGCGTGTTCAATTCCTTGGGCATGTTATTGATAAAAACGGGATTTCGGTGGATCCAGCGAAAGTCGAAGCAGTCATGAACTGGGATCAGCCGAAGACACCGTCAGAAGTGAGGAGCTTCCTAGGTTTGGCAGGATACTATAGACGTTTTATTCAAGATTTTTCCAGAATCGCCACTCCGTTGACGAATTTAACAAGGAAATCAGTAAAGTTTGTTTGGACGGAGAAGTGCGAAGAGAGTTTCCAAGAACTAAAGAAGAGATTAAGCTCGGCACCTGTGTTGTCTTTACCAGATGATACAGGAAATTTTGTGGTATACAGTGACGCATCACATAAAGGACTTGGTTGTGTGTTGATGCAGAATGGTAAAGTTATTGCATATGCATCGCGCCAACTAAAAGACTATGAAAAAGGGTATCCGACCCATGATTTGGAGTTAGCAGCTGTGGTGTTTGCTCTGAAAATTTGGAGGCACTATCTCTATGGGGAGAAGTGTGAAATATATACAGACCATAAAAGTCTGAAGTATATTTTTACACAGAAGGACTTGAATATGCGGCAGAGGAGATGGATAGAATTGATTAAAGATTATGATTGTGAAATTCTATACCATCCAGGGAAGGCTAACGTGGTTGCCGACGCTTTGAGTAGAAAAGGTCGGGAGAAACTGTTTATGTTAACTGCTCAGGAGAAACTTGTGGCGGAAATGGCTAAGTTGGAATTAGAGGTGAAGAATCTAGCAGAGCCTAATGAAAAATTGTTCCAGATAGAAACTAAACCAACTTTGGTAGAAAAAGTCAGGGAAGAACAACTTCAAGATGAGGAATGTGATAAGATTCGGCAAAGAGTGCTTGAAGGTGAAGAGCTTAAATACAAAATCGATACTGAAGGGTTGCTGAGATTTGAAGGCAGAATTTGGGTACCGTCAGTATTGGCAATCAGAGAGGAGATTTTGAACGAAGCTCACAGTTCACGATTTTCAGTTCACCCGGGAAGTACAAAGATGTACCAGGATCTTCGACAACATTTTTGGTGGCCAAACATGAACAGAGAGGTTGCTGAGTGTGTTGCGAAGTGTCTCACTTGTCAGAGAGTCAAAGCGGAGCATCAACGACCAAGTGGTTTGTTACAACCCTTGGAGATACCAGAATGGAAGTGGGAGCATATCACAATGGATTTTGTGGTAGGGCTTCCAACTACTCAGAAGGGATATGACGCTATATGGGTCATAGTTGATAGATTGACGAAATTAGCGCATTTCTTGCCGATCAAAATCAGATTTACTTTGGATCAGCTGGCGAAATTATATGTCAAAGAGATTATTTCAAGGCACGGAGTTCCAGTATCAATTGTATCATATCGAGATCCACGATTCACATCAAAGTTTTGGAGGAGTCTACAAACTTGTTTGGGAACGCAGTTGCGAATGAGTACAGCCTATCATCCTCAAACCGATGGTCAGAGCGAAAGAACAATTCAAACGTTGGAAGATATGCTTCGAGTGTGCGTCATGGATTTTAAAGGCAACTGGGATGATCATTTACCTCTGGTCGAGTTTGCTTACAACAATAGTCATCACGCGAGTATCGGCATGCCACCCTACGAAGCATTGTATGGAAGGAAATGCAGAACTCCATTATGCTGGGATGAGGTTGGTGAACGACGACTATTGGGACCCGAGCTGGTACAACAAACTGCTGAAATTGTCAAGGTGATAAGAGCCAGACTGATAGCCGCTCAAGACAGACATAAGAAGTATGCTGATTAACACCGACAAAATCGCGAATTTAACGTCGGGAGCTTTGTGTTTCTTAAAGTCTCTCCCTGGAAGGGAAAGATCAGATTTGGTAAAAAGGGTAAGTTGAGTCCGCGGTTTATTGGACCCTTCGAAGTGCTGAAACGAATAGGCGAGGTGGCTTATGAGGTAGCTTTACCTCCCGAGTTAGACCATATTCACAATGTATTCCACATATCGGTGCTACGACCGTATAAGTCTGACTATAAACATGTCATACAGTATGAACCGATACAGTTTGAAAAAGATTTGTCTTATGAAGAGATACCTGTTCAGATAGTGGACAGGAAGGAACAAGTACTTAGAAATAAAGTGATACCCTCTGTAAAGGTAATCTGGAGGAACCACAGTGCTGAAGAAGCAACGTGGGAACTCGAAGAGCAAATGATGCAGAATTACCCTCAATTGTTTGTCTAATTATATCTTACGATTCTGGGGACAGAATCTTTGTAAGAAGGGAAGAATGTAACAGACGATTTAATTGCGTTGTGATTCTGGGGACAGAATCCTTTTAAGGAGGGAAAGATGTAACGAATGCAAATTTTTGTGATTGAATAAAAATATTTGTTGTATTATATAAATATTTTTATTAATTTATTGAGTTTAATAAATAATTTATTAAGTTTTGTGGAATGGGTATATGTTACGTTTAATAATGTTAAATATTAATTTGACTGTGATTTGTTATGTTTATTCTAATTTAATTTAATGATTAAATTAGATGATGAAGAGATTTATTTAAATAAATGATTTATTTGAATAAAAGAATTTATTTGGTATTATTGTTATTTGTTAAATGAAATTATTATTTGAGTTGGTAAGGTTTAATTGAATAATAAGTTCAATTAAATTAGAAGTGTGACATTTTTAAACTATATGTTATAATGTTTTATTAAAATAAATGAGAAAGTGTTTAATTTAGTTTTACCAAACAAGGCCCTATGATCTTTGTTTGGAAATAATGAGTTATTTTATTTGTGTTTTACCAAACAAGGCCTTAAGACCTTTAGATAGAATAATGGGTTATTTTTAAATTTAGTTTGCCAAACAAGCCTTAGAGGCTTTTGAAATTTTATAACTGATGATACGTTATTATTGTATTAAGTATTAGTTTTTATTTTGTTTTTAATTTGCATCAGTTTTATTTTTATTTTTTTAAAAAGAACGTCAGTTGTAGAAAGAAAAGAAAGAAGAAGAATATCAGAGTTTGAGAGAAAAGAGAGAGAGCAGAGCTTGAGAATTTGAGAGTTGAGAGAAAAGAGAGAATTTGAGAGAGAAGCTTGGATATTGGAGAAAGAATTTCTAAAACCAAGGAAGCTTAATTAAATTTCTAAGAATTTGAAGGTATAAACTGTTTACTATGTTTTATTTCTCTGTATATGAATTTATGTGCCAAATATATGAATTAGTTGTTGTAATTAGTAGTAATCATGTGTTAGATGATTATATGTTGATTAATAATCAATTTAGGGGTATTAATTCATGAAAACATGATTTAGAGTGAAGTCTTTGTTTTTACAGAGTTTTATTTCATGTATGGCATATATATATGTTAATTGATGTTCAATTTGATTATCAATTGGTTAGTTGATAATTGTTTATGATTATTTGATGAAAAATATGAGTAATGCAAAAAGAATTATTTAAATTGGTTGGAAAATGAATTTATAGAGTTTAATTTCATAAGAATGGTTAAAACTTGAATATTTGGTTTTAACAGTGAATTTTTGGTTTTAAATTAGTTGATTATGTGTTTTATAATAGTTAAATTAGTTAGAAACATGTTGGATACTTGTTTTCTAACATATTTGATGTCTGGGTATATCTAGTTTGTGTACTGGATGGTACAATTCGGAAACTTTTGGCCAAATTGGCCTAAGTTTTCACTGGTTCGCGAGCTGGGGAAGACGACAGTCAAGTCTATCACCCCGGCGATAGAAATGAACTGGTTTCTTCGCCCCAGCGACAGAGTCGCCCCGGCGACAAAATTGTTAAGCCAAACGCCGCCCCGACGACGATTTTGTTAAGATTTTTCTCGCCCCGGCGAGAAACGCTACTGTTTAAAAAAAAATAATTATTAATTTATTTTCTTTTCTTGGAAGTTATGATGTATAATTAAATTTATATTAAAGAAATTCCTAGATAGTTGAAACTTGTTTTGCTAAATGAGGTGTTTTGATAAAAGAGCAAGTTTAGAATACTTTTAATCTTGTGACTAATTATAATTAAATGTTTAGGTTGTTAAGGATCGTGAATTACTTAAATTTGTAATCTACGCTTGAGGCAAGTTCCTTATCTCAACTTATTATTTTATGTTGAGCAAGTTTTCCTATCTTAAACTTGTTATTTCATTTAAAGCAAGTTTATTTTTATTGAGCAAGAATATTTACCTTAGCTTATTGTTAATCAAGCAAGGTTACTATCATGATTATATACTTGAGCTTTACTCCAATCATTGATTGTTATTCAAACTTCGAATATAGTCTCTATTGAGCAAACTCTATTGATGAATTAGACTAGCAAACCCTTATTGATTCAGCTAGTCCTTAGTTGATGTGCGTTTCAAAGACTTAGAATATTTTCTATACTTGTTCCACGCCAATTTCCTTTTTGGTATGGATTCAGACGATAAACTGAGATGAACAACCCTAATATAGGGGATTACTTACGCGACAGCGTTAAAATGTTTGTGCACAATACATTGTACAAAGGGCTGATCCCCCTGAGTACGAGATGTTGGTCCATAGTCTATATGACTGTTAAAGGTTACAGTAGAAATACTTGTTAACCTAGGACATAGTTCGAGGTCTTGTGACCCTCAGATATAAATTCTATATTTTGAAATCTATTATTCCTTGAATCGAGCTTTCTAACGAGCTTTTAGACTTTGATCATTTAATGACCGAGATTCAGAAAACTGTTATTCCTCAGTTGAAATTCAGTTCATTTAAATATTATTGTTATCGAACTTGTGAGCAATTGTTTGCTCACTCTTGCACTAAACATTGCAGCTAAGCCCGAGAAGCAGGACGAGCCGTCCACCAGTAAGGGCAAGGGCAAGATGCAGAAGTAGTTCTAGATTTA
The DNA here is from genome assembly GCA_034770075.1 of Aralia elata. Lineage (NCBI taxonomy): Eukaryota > Viridiplantae > Streptophyta > Magnoliopsida > Apiales > Araliaceae > Aralia > Aralia elata. Next base: position 173,774 of record JAVJAP010000103.1, read on the forward strand.
TTATTTATTTGATTGATATTTGTAACAAGACTTGTTCTAATTATGTTTTATTCCGCATTTGATGTATTAAGGTTAAGAGAACCTGGGATTTGATTATTTAATAGTTTGGAGATGTAACCCATTTTGGGAAGATGTTTCTTTAAGTTTATCTAATTGTTATTTTATTGGATAGTTAGTTTTGAATGTATGTTATAGTGAGCACCAAATCAGTGGGAATTAAGTACCTGGATTTGGGGGTGTCACAATTTCAATTAAAATAAAAATCTTTATTTTATTCCAACTCTAAATCAGAATAAACACCTTTATTATAATTTAGAATTTCTGGAAAAAAGTAACTAGCAGTCCAAAAATAAAATTTATTATTATTATTTTTTTTAGACCTTTTATTCTTTTTCCGAAAAATAAAATTCTTTACCAAAATATTACCCAATAAATTATTCTAAACACATATCAACATATATAAGAATTAAAACAATTAATAATACGCATAAGGATAACTCTTCATACTATTGTAAGTTTACAGAAACACGATTAAAGATACAATCAAATTACAAAACGCAGCGGAAAAATAAATTAAAATTTTTTCTTCAACTTCCCAGGAATCACCTTATGCATAACTATTAATTGTAGAAGAATAATAAGAAATTATACCTTTGAAGATTCAACTCTTGAACCGCTACAAGATCAATTCCTTAATTTCTTCAAGCTCCTCCAATGTCTTTGAAGATTCAACTCTTTAATTTCTTCAAGCTCTTCCAATGTCTCTAAATTCAAGGATTAACACACAAGCTACAAAGTGTATCTAACACTCTAAAGGTGATCCACCAAGAAAAATGATTATTGAAGAAATAAATTTTCATTTTCTATAAATCAAGGATGGCTAATCCAATGTCTTTTCTTCCTAACTCTTAAGATTGCAAGAACCATCTGTAAGCTTCAAAAATCAATTCATCTTATGAAATGATACATGTAAGTCTTCATATTCTCCTAACCATTAAGAAACATAAGAATACTTACAAACTCACTTAACACATTTTTCTTACATACTTATCATTTATGCATGAAAGTTACATTAGTTTTTAATTTGGATTTCATTTGCATTTGTATTTCACTTGCATATTAATTTGTATTTCACTTGCATTTGCATTTCAATTAATAAGACTAATTCTTATTCCTAAACTCTTTAGGAATTAATGTATTAATTCAATTCTCAATCAAATTTGTAATTAAATAATAATAATAATAAGAAGAAGAAGAAGAAGAAGAAGAAGAAGAAGATTTCTCTTATTAATTTATAATTCAATATTTCTCTAAATAAAAAATTATAAATATTAAGCTATTCAATTTATTCTACTAATAAATTAAATACTTAATTTATTATCATTAAGCCAATCATTTCTAAAATAATATTTTTCTTTTGCGTTGTGACCCTTTAGGTTCAATATTATATCGGTAGTAGAATAAATATATTAGAACCATTCTAATATTATTTATAATGAATTAAAATCCTTTAATTCATATATAAATAAATAATATTTAATCTACATCATGAGTGACACCTTATGATAATGTATCATGACTATCCGTATAATATGAAATCAACGTTTAATCACATAGAACCTATTCAGTAGTAGTTACAGTATAATTCAATCCTTCTACCATGCAATGTCCCGATTAAATATAAGACATGGATTTACTGACAAATCTTATTTATTTAATCATATGCATTTCAATTTAAGAATACACAACTCTGATTAATGTAAATTAGAAACTCCTTTCTACTTTTCATTCAACCCTGGCCAGGGATTTCTGAGTTGTTATTGATCTAATCGCATAGGACATTCTTTCCCTTTATCAGAAGTGGTAGATCCTTTGTTGATCATTCACCTACCTCCATGTATACTTTATTATACGCGAACATACCCTATAACACACTATAAGGTATTAAGGAATATCACAAAGTATAACTCAGAATACACAAGGTACTATGATGATCTCAAGTCCAAGGACCACTTGTACTACTATCACTTTAAGAACTCTTATTGACAGGTGAATAAAACTCCATTAAGGTTCTGTAAGCGAGTCACGTTCAGTGAACTTATTTTCCAATAAGCACCTACATACTTGTTTTAGTGTCTCCACACAAATGATTATGAGATCAATCATCATCTTCAAAAGATCAAGCATAGTATGTACTAATATATCTGGAATCAGTAATTCCAAATTAATGATCCAACGATTAGGAACATTTTAGTTTTGAGCTATCTTGAATTTAGATCTCATTAGCATGATCTCATCATGATTCTAAAAGCATTGCTCTAAAACTATGGGTTTATCACATTTATTAATTCAACCAATTAACATGGATAAATATGTCTTTACTTTATTTATTAATAATTGAATAAGATTACAAAATAAATGCTTATCACATCAAATGTGATTGACTTGAGGGCATATTACTTTCATAATGGTGGGTATATGTTTAAAACTATAATAAATGATACAATCCTGATTAGGGTCACATCAAACATTAATCACTCAACTCAAGTTAGGGGTGTTCAACCGGTAAAAACCGAACCGAACCGAACCGAACCGGTACCAAAAAAAGGCAAAACGGCGTACCGATACCGGTACCGGTTGGACCGGTTCGATACCAGTTCGGTACCGGTTTTTACCGGTTATACCGAATATTATTATTTTATTATTATGTTTATTATTTTTATTATTTTTATTATTATTTTATTATTATTATATTATTTTATTATTATTTTTTTTATTTTTTTTATTATTATTATTATTTCTATTATTAATAATAATTAAAAAAAATAAAATAATAAGAAACCGGTACAACCGGTATGTACCGAACTCTAAATTGCCGAACCGGTACCGAAACCGGTTGTACCGCTATACCGAACCGGTCATTTTTGTACCGAACCGATCGGTTCGGACCGGTCCGGAATACCGAAAAAACCGATTATACCGAAAAATTTGAACAACCCTAACTCAAGTTCGAGTGGTTCATCAAGTAATTCAAGAAATTTGGGCCGAAAATTATTCAAAGATTACTGGACTGATCCAATTGACCAATTTGATTCAGTTCATGCAAACCATTCAAATCAGCTCTAACCATCACGTGGGTCTTATCAAAGTGATTAAGCATCAAAGTGATTTCGCATGGACATGCAAGGAAGGCCTAACTAATATTATATGCAGCTATTCTCACATGTGGGCCACGGATTAAGCATATTCATGCCGCTAATTGGGATTTGTTCCATGCGGCCACGTAATCACTTATTATTCCTATCATGTGGGCCTTTTAACTTAATATTCATATCATGTGGGTTCATTAATTCCTAACAGCCACGGATTGTTTTATTAGTAGCCCATGGAGTCCTTATTCCAATTCATATTATGAAGACTTCACGTTCACGCTATTCAGCAAGCTAAATTAGATTTACGCGGCAGGAAGGCTTCACGCGACATGAGATTCTAGAATCAGCTACGTTACACGATTTGGGAATATGGATTCTTGGATTCTATACAAGTTGATTTCAATAAGGAACAAAAAGAATTAAATTCTAGAAGAGTAGTTTTTAATACTTATGTAATTAGGATCTTATTTATTTAGGAATTCAGTTCCAATTTTAAATGTGATTGTTATATAATTTTTTTTTTTTATTTTTAGGATTAGGATTACTTTGAGTGGCATAAATAGGGGGACAAAGTTGATGAAAAAACAATTCAGAATATATAATAAAATTTCTCGTGAGATTATTTTCTCTTTGGTTCTTTTGAGAACTCTCGAACTATTCAAGGTTTTTCTATGAGGTTCAAAATTGACTTATCATACAACAAATCATAGTTGTGTGTGGCGTCTTCTATCGCATCAATCGTTGATTGTACCAATATTACCGCTTACATATAATTGAGTGGTCAAGGAATCATTGATGTTCCATTTAACGCAAATTTCCTTGCGCAAACATTGTACCAAGGTTCTCGTCTCAATATAGGCGAATGGTTGAGGTGTTGTGAGCACCTTATAACTTGTTGAAAACGATCCGGGTGACGATCACCTTACCCAAACGTGTCGTGGAGTTTATCAGTAATATACATGAAAGTGGAAGATAACTTAAGTAAAGAACCTCAAAAAGAAAAGCTAGTAATCTTGTTTATTTGCTATTTTTAGAACTAGCATAACTCATGAACCATAGCTTGTTTTTGAGTTCTGGAAAAATGGGCTGATGCTCTTAAACGTTATGTAAACGAATCAATTAGAACGAAGTAAAAATAAGCTATAATGAATTTATGGCGAATTTTCTAGTAAAACATGCTAAAAGTTAAAAACCTATGTCTCGAGTGACTTTTGGGATATTATTTTGGTTAGTGATCTATTCTGAAAAAAATGTGATTTTCTAGGGTTTTAATAGAGCATAGAGTAAGTGAGTCGTCGGCTCAAGAACGAACTCATTCCGATTTCTGATGAACGAGTTATGAAGCTCGGAAGTAGGAGCATTAAAACTTGAAAATGTGCAAAAGCTGAAAATATTCTGTAGGAGTGAGGCTGCAGCGCCGGGGATCCAGTGCGTATAGTTGGGGTGCTGGGGTGCAGTGCCTGGGTAGGCGTGTGGGGAGTGCATGGGGGCGTGCTACTGGGCACTGTGCACATTGATGGGGTGCGTGCACACTGATGGTGCGTTGGGCAGACGCCGTCGAACGTGTTGCTAGGCGTTGGGGCTGAGCGTGCTGTTTTTGAACGTCGCGTTGTTGTGTCATATGATTGTCATGTTAAGAGTTCCGAGTTTTAAAATGCGATCATCAGGGGACTTCAAAGTTTAAGTCTAGATTATAAATTAAGCTAAACGAGAAGTAAACCAATGCGTGCTAACTTCTGAATGTCATGCTGATGCGATGTTTTTGGAGTTATGTAACATTGTTTCGAGTTGTAAAACACGAACATCGTGAAATATGAAATAAGTTAATGTAAACCAATATGTAGCATCAATTTTGTTGCTAATTGGTATGTCGACCTTAAAATTATTTTGTAGGTCGTTTAAAGAGCAATTTAGCGTAAATTGTAAAGAGCGTGCCAGACAAGTTTTCTAACATGTACAAGATTATTATTTGTGCAAGTTTTCTGTTCTGATGCGCACTTCGTGAAAAGACGTGTGTTTAATTTGGAATTTTATTTGTTATATGAAGTTCATCTTACTATGTGAAATAATTTATGAAAAGGAGTTATAGCCACTTGATTCAGCTTAACTCAATTGTTGAGCTATTCCAGTTAGAATATTCATTGTTAAGATATTATCTGTGATAATTCTTGAATTGAGATAAGTTGATTATGCCAAATCAAATAAATTTGGGCAAATATTGTTAGGATTGTGCTCCGTGTAATAATGTGTTATGTGAGCAAATATTACTATGATCACACTTCGTGCAATGAAGTGTATGTTAACTGTTATGTGAAATGACGTGTTTTGCCAATATCTACACTTATGTGCAAATTAAGAAAAACTGTTCTATTATTGAACTATGTTAAGAAGTATATCTATGCTATTTGTTTTGGCTACACAGATGTTAAGATGAGAAGTTGAATTATTAAAAATTCTTTGAAGATTATTGATGCTACGTAGGGTTAATCTAAACCAAACCGTTTTGGTGTGAACTGTAAGATTAAAACTTAGATAAGCAACCCTGAGATTAGGGGAATATTTAATCAGGAATCTCCGATAAGACACAAGTGGTGTTAAGCAGACATAAGTGGTGTTAAATAGACATAAGTGGTGTTAAGCAGACACAAATGGGGTCAAAGCAAACGCGTATAGTCGTTTACAATGGGGGTAGAATAGGTTGAGTCCTACAGTGCTATGAAGAGAATATTTTCTCTTAATAGTTATGAGAAGATAGATGGTCCTAGAGACCTCTCAATAAGAAAGTTAAAATGTTAAATGAAAGGAATTTGATTTGTTTCTATTATTCTAGTTGCTACATAATTATTGTTCAATTGTTTAAGTTTTTCAGAGAAAGTATATTCTATTCATGAATGTTATTTATCCAACTATTAATACTTGTTGAGAAATTAAATACTCACTCTTGCTTGAAATAAATATTTTTCAGCTAAGCCAGAGCGGACCGATAGATCCAATAAAGTCAAAGGAAAGGAAAAGTAAATGAGTAGAAGATTATATGTATTAATTGTAATATTGGTAATAATGTAATATTCATTAATATTATGATTTGAAAATGTAATGGCCATAGAACCTGAGATTAGATGAAGGCATATTGTAATAATATCATAATTACACTTATTTCGTCAAGATTATGTTGAATGGGTAGTACTGTGGGGTACTGGACCCGGGTTATAAGGTATCCATTCCTTTGATTTCCAAAACTATAGGTTGCTAGTTTTTGTGCAGATTAGTCTGAGAACTCGTCTATGAGCTAGGAAAGTAAAAACTCTACCTCTCAAGATGTCCACCTCCGAGACACCAACCATTGATGTTGCTTTCGTATCTCATGGAGAGTTTGACAATTTTAAAAGATAAATGGCCAAGATCCCTAGCCTTAGGAAAGATGCAAACTCACTTAAGAGTTTAAATCTAGTTTGCAGCTAGGGTTGTTCGCTCCAAGATTTGTCCAAATCCCATCTAGAGTCAATGATCTCTGAGTTCCTAGTTATACGGGCTCTCCAACACCTGTATTCCAGTTCGGTAGTAAGCAGGCTATTAGACCCTCAACTAACATTGCAGAATGCTCAACCAATCCCTCTGCAAAGGAAATAATTCATATCCCCGAAGACAGTGAAGGTGCAGTGCTTAAAAAGAAGATGCCTCAAATGGAAGATACCTTATACTCCATCAAATATGTTGGTTCTTACGGGAGTGTAGCTTGTCTTAATCTCTATATCTATATCGAGAGACACTTACACCAACTTGAAAGTATACATCAGAGAATTAGGCTCTTATGTGGAGGATGAAAGCCTAACGATGCAACTGTTTCGAAAGAGCCTGATAGGAGAAGCCCGAACATGGTATGTCAAGCTAAATAACTCCAAAATCTATAGATGGGAGGATTCAGTCTATATGTTTTCTTGGCCTAATATAATTTTCAAACTTAGATGACACATGATCAATATCAGATGTCTCGGGTCAAGAAATAACCCAATAAGTCTTTACAAGAATATGATCAGTGTTAGAGAAAATAGACAGCTCAAGTTCACCCTCCTACGGATGAGAACGAGATGGTAATGACCTTTATAGAGACCCAGGAAGTGTAATACTATGAAAAGGTCTTCGTACGGATCGGGAAGCATTTTCAGAGATGATCAAACATGGGGATATGGTAGATATTGGAATGCAATTAGAAAAGATCAAGGATTTTTTGGCCTTAGAAGTTATGGCAAAACTTATACAGTCACGTGATTATAGGAATAACTTTGAGATAAATAGAAAGAAGAAGGAAGAAATGGTGTCTATGGTGCTACAGAGTTAAAATGGATGGGGTCTAAACAATGCTTCCCCCCATCAGAGCACAAGGTAGCAATCCACCACTTCCTCGGAAGTTGGAGAAGAATAGAAATAGGAAATTGACACCCTTGAGGAAGCCATTAGATAATATTTTAGCTTGGTTGATAGTCTAAAAGAAAATCACCGAGATGGCCCCGCCTACAAACCCAAAAGGAAGAAATTATGATCTATCAAAGAGGTGTGTCTATTATTCAGAAGCTCCAAGCCACTCGATAGAGAAGTGTTGAGCTTTAAATCACAAAATGCAAGACCGGATCGATGTTGGAGAGAACATGGTACAAACCGAAGAGCAACCAAAAATGACCAATCTAGGTGTGAATAGGTGGAAAAGGAAATTAAAGTAGGGATAAGAAGTATATTCAGATGATTGAAAAATCTTCAAGAGTGACGAGGGCAAGAATTCAAAGTTTGGCTCAAATGGTTGTATCTACATCATCACCAACTAACAAGACTATGGTGGCCAAAGATGGCTTGAACCTGAAAAGGCTAAAAGAAAGGGCTAATTAGAGGAATTCAATTTTGAAAGGAACAAATACAGGAAAGCCCAATTCAATGAGTAAGGAAGAAAGGGAAAAGATGGTAGCATGCAAGGAAGGAGAATCCAAGAATGGAGCTGGAGGAAAAGGCGAAGAAGTGATGTCTTATGTCAACACTACTCAAGCCCTAACAATTGAGCAACTGAATGTGGAAGATCGCATTGCCAAAACAAATAATTCAAAAATGGACTTCGTAAAGGTTTTGGAGGATGTTAAACCATGGTAAGAGGAAATTCAATTCCGATCCAATTCAAGTCAGCAAGGAACTCTAGTGAAAGACTAGGAACTTTAGGGGATGAGGAATGTAATGCCCGTGAATTTTTAAGCGTCATTATTAATTAAATATATAATTTAATTTCTAATGAGTTAGTTTGTGTTCTTATTTAAACCTTTGTGTGCATTGGTAGACTACGTGACTAGGTGATTAATTGGATTAAATTGATTAAAGGGAGTCACTAATAGTATAGTCAAATTAGTCATCAAGCCCTAAGGTTTAATATCAATAAAATTGATAAAGTATTTACTAATTAAATAGTCAATTAAATTGAATATATTTAGTAAATTAAATTGAGTAAATTAATTAATAAAAGTATTAGTTAATGAAAATATTGTCAAATTGAATAATAAAATTTAATAGTCCAATTAGTAATCAATTACTAACTGATTAACTTATTTAATTAATGGACTAAGACCAATCATTTATTTGACCATGGATGTATTAGTTAATAGTGTGACAAATTAATTAATCAATCATTGGGTTAAATTAAATGATCTGATATTGCATTAAATAGATTTAGTTTTATTAGTCCAATCATTGAAATTGAAAGCCCTTTGTGTATTTAATATCTAGTCCAAAACCTAGCCCACTTAGTAATTTAAGGGTGTAACATTTAATGATTAATTGTAACATGTTGGGGACAACATTTTTGGGACAAAACTCCTAGCATTTTCGGCAATGAGAGAGAGAGGGAGTGCAAGTTGCTTTTCAAAATTTATTTTATTTAATTAACTAGCTTGTGTTGGAGGTTGTATGCTAGACTTGATGGTGTAGACTCCTAAATTGTCAATTAGCCACCCTAGTGACACGAGGCTACTCACTAGCTCCATGATGACAAAAAGTAGACGTTTCTTGCTATTATTCAATTAGTAAGACAAAAAGTTGATCATTTGCATCTCCATTTTTCGTAAGTCTTGAGAGAGTTCTAGAGAGAGTTTGCGAGAGAGCAAGAGCAAATCCTTGAGAGCTAAAGGAGAGAGGGGTGATCGAACCTAGTATGAAGAGAAGGAGGAGCTTGGTTGTCTATGTTATCTCCATTCACAACCTACTTTGGAAAGAAGAAAAGAATAGCCATTAAATCTAGGTATAAATCTTCATTCCTTCAAACCCTAGTTTTCTTGTTGTTATTATATAACTAACCATTATTAGTAGTAGTCACTTATTGTGTTACGATTTTTAATGTTGTAGGTTTATGTTTGTGGAAGAAATGGAGTATTTATAGATCTAGGTTTTATCTTGTTAGATCTATGTTATTTTAAGAGCATGCTTAACAAATATGGTTTTAAATCTAAGTAATAAGATATAATGATCTGATATACTTTATTAATACCATGTTTAAGTTTAAGATGCTTGAAGCATGTTTTGGTGGGTTCAGTATGCTAAAACATGTGTATCATTGTTTATTCTAGTATAATATTTATTGATGAAAAATGTTGATTTAAATCATGGGTATTTTGTTTTTAATGTTAGTTATTTTTGTTAAGTCATGGTAATTATTTGGGAATTTATTTTAGAGTTTAATGCTTGCTTGATGGTATTAAAACTTATTTGGTGTGCTAGAAATTGACATGGAAGCTCACTACCAAAAGAATTCCGGATCAGGCCGGCAGCGCATGACGCGCTAGCATGTTCCCGTCGCCTAGCAACAATCGAACGACGCCGTTTGGGCCCGTGTCTAGATGCTTGCGCGCAATGCACAGGGAGGACAACTGTCGGGAGTTTACGATAATCCCCCTCCGTCCGAATTTCACCCTAATTACAGAGTTGCCATCCAGATTTAGTTTTAATTAATTTAAATGCTTAAGACGTTATTATTATTTTTATAAAAATAGTATACATACAAAATTAAATTTTGGGCATTTATTATTATATTTTTCAAATATAATAAATTAAGTAATTGTTGTTTAATTACTATTAAATAATGATTAAGGATAATTAAGATAAATAATTTGATTATTTATTATTTAATTAATAATTAAATAATAAGTAAACCTAATTTGTTCTGATATAGATAATAACTATAGAAAATTAATTGATTTCCATTTAATTAATATTAAATGGTAATCAAATGAGAAATGAGCTATTTGAATATGAGGTGTTTAATAATTCCTTAATTAAACAAGTAAACTCAATTGTTTAAAGGCTTAAAAGTGTTTAACCCTTAGGAAAAATATTCCCAAGTTAATCTATCATTAACCTAAGTTTGATTAGGGTTAATGATAGTATGTTGTGCTATGTGCGTTATGTGATTAACTTATGTGGTAGATAAGTTCCTTAGAGAACGTATAGACGCACAACTACGCAATACTAATTGATAGAGCGACTTTATCAGTGTTAGGTCCTTCAAAGCCAATTAGTTAAAGTTAGAATTATTTGTAGCTGAGTAGACAAACAAGTTTCCTATCCTTACTCATATTGTATTGAGCAAGTTCCTTAATCCTACTCAAATTATATTCAAGCGGGATATTATTGTATTACAAGTTATTTATTTAAGCTTGAACCTTATTTCCAAGCAATCTTTAAGTGGTTTAATTACTTTACAATTATTCCACATCAATTTTATTGATACTCACACTTGGTGCACTTAAGTTCATACAGTTTTAGACTTGTACATTATTTAAAGTTCTATAATTCACGAACTATTTCAGATTGAGTCTGGACCCTTGTTTGGTCAGACAATTGCATGAAATTTTTATAAAGGCTATCTAAGCCAATTGATGGTATAGATTCTTAGACTGAAGTGAACACCCTTTTTATTACAAGGGAGTACCCCACGTATCTAATATAAGATACAAATAGTAGAGTTGAATGTTATGCATATACATAGCATACGCGAGGCTGATCCCCTCAAGTACATATTATGTAGCCAGTAACCAAAGGGTCAATCGGCTATTGATTCTATTGGAAGTTTATTATTCAAATTCTACTTGACTATCATTTATTCTAAAAGCAATTATTATTCTTGCTTCCGATATTCATATTGTTGAATATTTTTTTTATATTCCGTTCATCATGATATATCCGTTATTGTTATATTTAAACTTGCTGAGCAAACTAGTTGCTCATCCTTTCTATATCATGACTTTTATTGCAGTTAAACCCGAGACTTCAGGGAAGGGCAAGGGTAAAGAAAAGATGAAGTAATAGACTTCAAGTAGCTGACTTTGTTTTATGCTTAGTTTAATTTACTATCAATGTAATTTGAACCTTGATTAATATTTAGGGTATGTTTTGCTTTATGTATTAAGGCTATTGAATCTTGGGACTAGTAACACTTTTGAATGAACAACATATGTTTATTATATTCCGTATTTAGTCATTATACGTTGGGGACGTCACAAGGAATTTGAGGCATGTTAACTACCTTAATGTTAATATGTTATTTCATTTGTTATCTTAACTTAGTGTCGCTATTAAAAAAATGAAAAAAAAAAGAAAAATAAAAAAGGAACGGAAAAAAAAAATAAAGGAATTTTTTTTGTTATTTTACCCCTATATCCATGAACTACGTAAGACCTGATCTCCATACCCATGAGGAGTACGTAAGCAGTCGATCATGGCACAGTCTTACTACAATCTAACTAACAAACCAAATATGTTTTGTATCTTTATATCTATGAACTACGTAAGACCTAATCTTTTCACCCATATAGGAGTACGTAGGTAGCCGATCATAGCGCGGTATTACCCTTATAATCCACCCACAAAGTAAATACTTTCACATCTCTATCTCTGTGAACTATGTCAGACCTAATCTCCTCACCCATATAAAGTACGTAGGCAACCATTCCTAGTAGGATCATAAACCTTCACTAAACCATACCTTTAAGTGACTTTCGCCCGTAACAAGAGATCTGAAAGTGCCTTATGATCATACATGGATCCAACAACAATGTACCTGAGATGACAAAAATAATGAAATATTGAAGCATAATCATTGGCAAGGACAAAAATAACCCAAGACAATAAGAAATATAAATACAAGGAAGATCACAAACAAAGCTCAACTCAACAAGGCAGAGTAGCCATCTGAAGATTCCTCTCATGACCCTTAAAGAATTGGTACCTCTCAATCACAACCTTCATTAGATTAAGAGAAAAGAGGCCATTAGAGCCAAACACACCTCCAAATTAGAAACAATGACAGACAAATGAGATGGCTGGGGCAACTAAATCTCAAAGCTTGTAACCTCCGCCTGATCTCCAGATAGGACATATGGTGAAGGATTCATAGGATCTCGACATTTTATCAACTCACCCTCCAACCACACAAAGTAAGTATGTACAATCACTTAATCTCTTTCGACCGTAATTTTTTTGGAGTACAGTACCCCACGTCTAAGTTATAAATTTTTCATCTCTTTATTTTTTTCTCTTCATTTGCATACATTAGAGATGGTAGATAGTTTAAGTATAGATAAATCTTGCATTATATCTAATAAAAAAAGAAAAAGAAAAAGATAGATAAGAAATGGATTTTTAGAAAAGAGGAACATTTTATTTGACTTGTTATGAATTAAATTAATTTTGGCAAGGGTTTGTGGAGCAAGAATTATGAGCATGATTAAAAGATTAAGACTACTTAACCTTTTAATTAGGTATACAATCCTAGTTTGAAACACCATTTGGAGCAAAGTTGGACTTCATATGCATATCTGCACTTCATGTTTGCACTAACTCTTAGTTGTGAGGTATGAAGCTATGATGATAGTGATTTCAATCAGCATAAAATTAGAGGGTAAATAACGAACAATTCAATGTCTCATATCGTGGCCTGGGTTACTTAATTAATTAAGCCCGAGGGATATCTTTACACTTGGTGCCCTAAAGCCAACTTGTTTGAAAGTTACCGAACCAAGGCTCATTATGTGACAACCCGAATTTTCAATAATAATTAAATAAAAATTTAATAAATAAAATTCTTATTATGAGAAGTGTCAAATTCGAATATATATATATATATATATATATATATATATATATATATGTATCATATATTTTGAAATATATGTTTTGGTGTGAATATAAAAGGGGAATATACGTTTGTATATTAGAAAAATGAGGTTTAATAGTTAATTAAACCATTGAAGAGATTAAATAAAATTGTTACGAAGAGGAAATTAGCTGAATAATATTAGTTAATTTAATTAAGTTAAAATTATATTGTGAGATGATATAATTTGATTGTTATGTATTGTGGACAATGGAAATTATTATGAATTAAGTTCCATAAATAATGTGAGTGAATTAATGTGTATATATTTGTTTTAATAAAGTGAGAGATTAATATATATTGTATATAGATGTAATATGTCTATGTAGTACGACTGTGAATTTCGTAAATTAAAATATTTACCGAATAAATGTTTGGTGGAAAATGTTATGGGATAACTTATGTAAGTGCGGTAATATTGATTAAATTAAATTAGAAGGTTATTATTTGTTTAATAAAATTATAATTGTCTAATTAGAGTTTATAATTTTGTTAGTAAGATTCGATTAGATTTATTAATAAAATAGGTCTAATTAAATTAAAGTGTGACGAAAATGAATTATATTATAAGAGGGTTATTAAAATAAATTAAAAAGAATGTTTTAAAGGGTTAGCCAAACATGACCTTGTGACCCTTGGTGTTTGTAACTGCTGAGCCCCATGATTTGTATAACTGCTAAGCCTTTTCGTTTATATGTTAAAAAAACTAAGAAGAAGGGAGGAAGAGAGGAACTGAGAGCATTCTTTGTAAATTGAAGAAGAAGAAGAACTCTAGAGAATCAAAGAAGGAGGATAATCAAGCTCCTAGTTGTGTATCTAAACTTAGAAGGATCAAGGTGAATTCTAAAATTTCTAGTTCTTATTTTCTAAAACTAGTTCTGTGTAATAAGTTTTGAAGATAAGTTAGTGGAGGATTCTATTATATATGTTCTTGGGTACATATAATTTGTTTTATGTGATTTATAATTGAGTTTCTAGTAATCAAATCCATGTAATCATGTTAAACAAGAAGGAATTGAGTTTTAGATGGTATATATATATTATGACTTATTTTAGAGTCAAAAGTAAAGGTTAATTCGTGTATAGAATTTGAAATTGACGGTGGATATTCTTAATACGTTGAAATACGAGAACAACGTTAAATGGATCAATTTGGTTGAATAACAAATTTATGGTAAACGATTTCGCTAAACATGTTAAAATATGAAAATTTAGTACGAACTCTGAAATTGGGTCATTAGAATGGTTTGTTAATATTTATGAAAGATGTATGTAATAATTGAGGTTGTAAAATTGAAGAGAAAATTGGTTTTAGTTATCTGGTATAATAAGTTAACATCTAATAAGCATGTTCGAAAGATTTGAGTCTTAAGTTTCAAGATATGCTGAAACAGACCATGTCTGCGTCTGAACCTGAAGTGGCGCGGCCGCGCCACTTCCAAGCCTAAAACCTGTGACTCCCCCAAATTCGGGTCTCCAACTACCCAGATTCGGTCATCACGATCCAATACAATATTCACCTCCAACAACATACATTGACTAAAATGCAGAATATAACAAACATATGTTGTTCATTAGAAAGGTGTTACTAGTCCCAAGATATAATAACCTTAATTACATAACACAAAACATACCCTAAATAGTAATCAGGGTTTAAGTTACATTAGTAGCAATTTCACTAAACATAATCTAAAGCCAGCTACGTGAAGCCTATCACTTCATTTTTTCTTTACCCTTGCCCTTTCCTGATGTCTCGGGTTTAGCTGCAATGAAAGTCATGATATAGCAAGGATGAGCAACTAGTTTGCTCAGCAAGTTTAAAATACAATAATAAAGGATATATCATGATGAAGGGAATATGGAAAGAGAATTCAACAATACAAATATCAGAAGCAAGAATAATGATTGCTTTTAGAACAATTAATAGTCGAGTAGACTTTGAACAATAACTTCCAAGGGAGTCAATAGCTGGTTGACCCTTTGGTTACTGGCTACAGAATAAGTACTTGAGGGGATCAGCCTCGCGTACACTATGTGTATGCATAACATTTAACTCTACTGTTTGTACCTTATATACGGTACCTGGGGTACTCCCCTATAATAAAAGGGGTGTTCATTCAGTCGAAGAATCCTTACCATTGATTGGTTCGGATAGCTTTTATAAATTCTCACATACTTGCCTGACCGAACAAGGGTACAGACCAATTCTTAGATAATTCGTGAATTACCGAACTTTAATAAATGTACGAATACAAGACTGTACGAATTCAAATGCACCGAGTACGAATGCCAATAACATCGATGTGGATTAATTGTAAATTGATTAAACCACTTAAGCATTTCTGGAAATAAAATTTCATGCTACGATACAATAGTAGCCTGCTCGAATATAAATTGAGTAGGGTTTAAGGAAACTTGCATTAAGTATACATAAAGAACGAAGTTAGGGAACTTGTCTGTTTGCTCAGCTACAATAAATTTTAGCTTTAACTAATTGACCTTGGATGACCTATCATTTGATAAAGTCGATTTATCCATTAGCATTGTATAGCAGTATATCGATGCACCTACTTATGCTATTTATTTAGCAGATAAGCAATTCATATAGCATATAAGTCAATAAGTCACCCTCAATCCTATAAGACGCTTAATAGATCTATAGACTGAGAAATTATTCACTAACAATATTTCTCTGAAGTGATAACACTCTCTTACAGTCACTTATAACTGTTTAGTTCATTTACATTACCTTATTAACTCTATCAACATTCAATTATTATTTAACATCAGCTAAACAGAAATTAGTTAATGACCTCTAGCTATTATTTAGAATAAATAATAGTTAATCATGGTTACTTATCATTTGAATATTCAAATTATTACCCTTAATTGTCTCTAAGTATGGGTTAATAATCCTTATTTATTATTTATAAAATAAATAATAAATTTATTATGGTTTAATAGCAACTAAATAATAATTGATCACTTATTTAGTTTTATTTGCACTTAATTACTATTCACCTTTAAGGATAATTAAGTACTTATGACCCCTTAGTCCTTATTTAACATTAGTTAAATAATTAATGTATTATCTCTACCCAAACTTAATTATTAATTAATACTAATTAAGGTACCATTATCTTTATTCATTAAGGTCCAATAATAAATAATTAATTTATTAATCTTCCTCATACTTAATTATTATTTGATAACAATGCAATAATAATTAAGTAATTATCATCTTTATTCATTATTTAATGGTAAATAAAAATTAATCAACTTACTTACCTTACTCCTACTTAATCATAATAATTAAATATTTATCTTCTTTATTTATTAATAATTATTTCATTTAATTATTATTTAATATTACTTAAATAATAATTAAATATTTATTATCTTTATTAATTATTAAATTTATTCATACTTAATTATTATTTAATATTAAGTAAATAATAATTAAATATTTATTATCTTTATTAATTATTTATTAACGTAATTATTATTTAATATTAATTAAATAATAATTAAATATTTATTATCTTTATTATTTATTAACTTTATTCATACTTAATTATTATTTAATATTAATTAAATAATAATTAAATATTTATTATCTTTATTAATTACATTCATACTTAATTATTATTTAATATTAATTAAACAATAATTAAATATTTATTATATTTATTTATTATTTAATGCTAAATAATAAATAATTATTTTATTAGTGCATTATTAATTTAAATAATTTCCAATAATTAAGCCAATAGTATTACATTTGATTATTATTAGACAATAGTTAAACTTCACTTGTTAGTTGTTTTTGTTTGAATAAACCAACGAACTACACAACCCATTTGGAAAATAATTCAATTATTGTTTATTAAGGGTAATAATCCTATTTTATTCTTTCCTGCCGAAATCAGTAGCCATAATATAACAAGCTCGTGAAATTTCCATTCAAGTTAACCCGAATCATTATCCAACACAATAAGAAAATTTCCCAACAAATTCATGACATAGCTTCGGTTAACAATTAATATGTATACATACTACCGGTTTTCAGCTATTGTGAATGGCCAAAAATTGATGTTTATACCAACAATGTATTGACATAACGCTAAACACTAAAATGAAGCAAAAATCCGGTTTGGGCATTACCGCAAACACCTGGTGTGCATCCTACAACACAACACTAGCCTAATCACGGTACACAACCAACATGCCAGAACCTTAAGGTTCCCTTTTACACAAAATTCCCAATTCAAGAACAACACAACCAATAACAGAAAAAGAAAAGAGAAGTATAATCCAAACGCGATCACAATCCAATAACAGAAAAATTTTAGGAAAAAAAAGAAAAAGAATCGAACCAAAAGGTACCACCACGGCAGTTGGGTTATACCTTAAGGTCGTCCGGTGGGCTATCCTCCTTCTTCTCCCAAAGTAATTGATGAACTCGGCAGACATCCACGGACCAGCCTCCCCTGTTCCCTCTTTTTATTTTTCTCTCTCTAATTTGGACTTGCAACTATTCGGCAGCTCTTGGTTAGGTTTTTTTTTGCTTCAATTTATAGTGAAAGTTTTACCCAATTGTTGGGCAATACCCTACCTGACCGAGTTAATAACCAATGGTAGGAGAGGAGTAGCTATCGATTGGTTGTATGCGTCAAGCCCATCCAAGCCAACTGTGAAATTGCCGACAAGCCCTCGAGCCGCGTACCCCCCACCGGTCAAATCGCCGATCGCTTTGAACCCTTGGTCCATTCGATGGTTGCTCGGTCGCTGCCCCGTTCCAAGTCATGCCGCCTCGATCCTTGGGTAGCCATCGGTCGACGAGTTCTTCCCAATCAGCCGACCTCTTCACGCCATCTCGCCGACCGACGCACGTCTGGTGTGGCCCTTCTCCTCTGCACCCATCCCGTCTGATTGAGAGATTTGGTCTGAGTTGCAGTCTAGGGCCTAGAATCCCTCCCTTGCTCGGTTATCCCCAATTAAGCTACCGTTTTCCCAAATCAAATTAGAAATGGATCCGACCCGTTGCCCTTATCCAACCTGATTGGCCCAACAGGAAAAATAAAAAGGAAATTGATCCAACACCAATGATGTTGGGCCAATCGAAATAAAAATGGCCCAATCCACTAACTAATATTAATAATAATTATATTTCTAGCACCTAAATTAAATGACCAACTTGATAATTTATTATTTAAAAATATCTATTTTATCAATAAATCCCCCATTCGAATTATTTAATTCGATAAATTTAATGCAACATCACGATAAAATTATTTATTTAGATTCTTCCCAATTTTCTTGCCAGCCAACACTTAGGGTTGCATCACTAACTTATTCGAACTATTAGTGGATCCCTTTAAGGGAAATTAGTAGGTCATATAGTTATATAATTAAATAATAATACCTACATGGGTCCAATTAAGTTCGTAAAATTTAAATAAAATAGTTTCATATGTCAAAATAAATTGATAACAAGGTTCAAAATTCCTGGACATTACAAAACCAGCGCGGTCGCGCTGGTCTGCAGAAGTCCCAAGATGTTTTCTTTGTGTACTAAACCTTTAAGAATGCATGGTTAAGTCTTCTAGGCTCTAATATGTGTCTCATATGATGATCAAAATAGCTAAGCATGTAATGAACTATCTTAGTAAGTTTTAGCATAAGTGTTCAAATGAAAACTATACGATTTTGTAAAAAAGCTTAGTGAACCTAACTTGGTTTAAATCACTTAAAAGTCCTGTGCATATGGGAAGTTTTTAGTTGTTGAAAGAGCCTAGTATGTTAAGCATTGAACAGAGTTGAAAAACTCAGTTCTGGGCTGAACAGGGAGTAGTGCAGTCGTGCCACTCCCAAACTTAAATGTAGCGCGGTCGCGCCGTACTGCAAAGTTGCCAAGAAGCTTTGCTTGTTTAATTAACCTTTGGGGTATGTTTGTTGAAGTCCTATTAGTAAGAATGCATGTCAAGTATGGTGCTAGCATGCCTAAGTATAAAGTGACTATGTCAAACAAATAGTGAATAAGAAATTTCTAAATAAAAGCAAGCTAGAATGTAAATGCAATTATATGACTTATGTGTGAAAGTATAGAATGTATCTATGATCAGGTTTGATATGCCAAATGAAGCAAGGTTTGCAGGTTTCAAATGAAAACGAATAAGACAAGCTTAGAAAGAATGTAGATTGTAGATACTTTAATAGTATGACTAATTAAATGTTTTGAATGTATAATTGATGTTTAGTATGCGTGGTCATACGCTGTGTAGGATTCGTGAAACACAGGTAGCGATAGTTGTAATATACTCACAAGGCAGGTCTTTCAATTCTTATTTGTTATGTGCCGTGAGTTGAACAAAGTTACGATTAAGAATAGGTATCCGTTGCCCAGGATAGACGATCTGTTTGATCAACTCAAGGGAGAGAAATACTTTTTGAAGATTGATTTAAGGACGGGCTATCATCAACTAAGGGTGAGGCAGGAGGATATCCCGAAGACGGCATTCAGAACTCGTTATGGACATTTCGAGTTTCTGGTTATGTCATTTGGACTGACAAATGCACCAGCGGCATTCATGGATATGATTAACAGAGTGTTCAAGCAGTATTTGGACAAGTTCGTGGTAGTATTCATCGATGACATCTTGGTGTATTCAGTAACGGAGGAAGAACATGTTGAACATCTAAGGATTGCCTTGGAGGCATTAAGAAGGGAGAAACTGTACGCGAAGTTTTCAAAGTGTGAATTTTGGTTGCAGAGGGTGCAGTTTCTAGGACACATCATTGACAGTAATGGTGTTTCGGTAGACCCAGCAAAGGTGGAAGCCATTATCAACTGGGAGCAGCCAAAGACGCCAACGGAGATCAGAAGTTTCCTAGGGTTAGCGGGATACTATTGGAGGTTCATCCAGGATTTCTCAAAGATAGCATCACCGTTGACCAATCTGACCAGAAAGACGGTAAAGTTCGTTTGGACAGAGAAGTGCGAGGAGAGTTTCTTGGAGCTGAAGAAGAGACTTAGCCAAGCACTAGTGTTGGCATTACCGGACGACACTGGGGGTTTTGTAGTATACAGTGATGCGTCACACAAGGGCCTTGGTTGTGTACTAATGCAGCACGGCAAGGTCATTGCGTACGCTTCACGCCAGCTGAAGGACTATGAGAAGGGATACCCGACTCATGATCTGGAGTTAGCAGCAGTAGTGTTCGCCTTAAAGATTTGGAGGCACTACTTATATGGAGAGAGGTGCGAGATATATACAGATCACAAAAGTCTGAAATATATCTTCACTCAGAAGGAGCTGAATATGAG
The DNA here is from genome assembly GCA_034770075.1 of Aralia elata. Taxonomy (NCBI): domain Eukaryota; kingdom Viridiplantae; phylum Streptophyta; class Magnoliopsida; order Apiales; family Araliaceae; genus Aralia; species Aralia elata. The sequence continues at coordinate 194,433 of JAVJAP010000103.1, forward strand.
GCAGCGCCGATGGTTAGAATTGATCAAGGATTACGATTGTGAGATTCTGTACCATCCGGGCAAAGCAAATGTAGTCGTGGATGCCCTAAGTAGGAAAGGCAAAGAGAAATTGATGAGGCTTACAACTCAGGCAGAGCTGATAAAGGACTTTGGACGCCTGGAACTGGAGGTTAAGTATCCGATAGAGACGGGCAAAAAATTGTTCACCGTGACAGTGGGTCCGACTCTACTGGATAAGATAAAGGAGGCTCAAGAATTTGATGAAGAATGCATTGGCATTAAGAAGCAACTATCGGAAGGAAAGACGTTGAAGTTCAAGGTTGACAGCACAGGTCTGCTGAGGTTCGAGGGAAGGATCTGGATACCCTATGTACCAAACTTAAGGGAAGAAATATTGCAAGAGGCCCATAATACGAGATTTTCGGTACATCCGGGTAGCACCAAGATGTATCAAGATCTTCGTCAACATTATTGGTGGCCGCATTTGAAAGGGGAAGTTGCAGAATTCGTCAGCCGGTGTTTAACTTGTCAGAGGGTCAAGGCAGAGCACCAACGGCCGAGCGGATTGTTGCAACCCTTAGAGATTCCCGAGTGGAAGTGGGAGCACATCACTATGGATTTTGTGGTACGACTCCCGACAACACAAAAGGGTCTAGACGCCATCTGGGTGATCGTAGATCGGTTGACCAAGTCTGCCCATTTTCTACCGATCAAGATCAGGTACAAATCGGAGCAGTTGGCGAAACTCTACGTAAAGGAGATAGTATCGCGACATGGGGTGTCGGTTTCTATTGTGTCTGACAGAGATCCGCGCTTCACGTCAAATTTTTGGAGAAGCCTACAGGAGAGACTGGGAACACAGTTGAGAATGAGTACGGCGTATCATCCTCAGACCGATGGTCAGAGCGAGTAAACTATTCAGACCTTAGAGGACATGCTCCGGGCAGTTGTGATGGACTTAGGTGGCAGCTGTGACGATCATTTGCCCTTGGTAGAGTTCGCTTACAATAATAGTTACCACGCTAGCATTGGTATGCCACCGTACGAAGCATTATATGGAAGGAAGTGTCGAACGCCGTTGTGTTGGGATGAAGTTGGTGAACGGAGATTGTTGGGACCAGAACTGGTACAACAAACCATGGAAATCATTAAAGTAATAAGACAACGGTTAGTAGCAGCCCAGGATTGTCAGAAGAAGTATGCCGACCTACATCGTCAAAAACGAGACTTTGAAGTTGGTAGTTATGTGTTCCTGAAGGTATCTCCCTGGAAAGGGAAGATCCGTTTTGGGAAGAAGGGCAAGCTGAGCCCTAGATTCATAGGACCTTTTGAAATATTAAGGAGAATAGGCGAAGTGGCGTACAAGGTAGCATTACCTCCTGAACTTGAGCACATTCACAACGTGTTTCATGTATCAGTGTTGTGTCCGTATAAGCCAGATTACAAGCATGTCATTTCCTATGAGCCAATTCAAGTCGAAAAAGACTTATCGTACGAGGAGATTCCTGTCCAGATACTTGATAGGAAGGAGCAAACACTGAGGAATAAAACCATTCATTCTGTTAAAGTTCTTTGGAGGAATCACGCGGTGGAAGAAGCCACATGGGAACTCGAAGAGAAGATGAGAGCGAATTACCCCCAGTTGTTTGAGTAACCTTAGATCGAAATTTCGAGGACGGAATTTTTATAAGGGGGAGAGGATGTAATGTCCAGGAATTTCTAAACATTGTATTGAATTATTTTAATATGTGAAATTCGTTTTATTTAATTTTACGATTTTAATTGGATCCATGTGGGTATTATTATTTAATTATATAAATACGTGGTCCAATAAATTTCTGTGCATTAAAGGGACTCACTGAGAGTTTAAATAAATTAGTGAGTAACCCTAAAGAATTTATTTGCAAGAAAATTGGGGAATTAATAAATAATTTTATCATTATCGGATTAAGAATTATGGTTAAAAGAAATATTTTAAATAAATAATTAATTGGTTTGGTTATTTAATTTAAAATATTAGAAATACAAGATGGTTAATTTAATTGGGTCATGTTTATTTTAATTGGATTGACCCATTTTCCATTTTGTTAGTTGGACCCATTTTTCTCTTATTGGGCCAAACCCATTTCCTTATTTATTTTTACCTTGGGCCATCCCTTCTCCATTTATTATTCGGCCCAACCCTATTGGGTTGAGCCCAATTTCCCTTCCAGCCAAATAGAACCCATTTCATTTCTTTTGTTAACCGGCAAGACCAATTGGGGAGGGGTTTCAATCAGAGAAATCGAATTAGGAAGAGATAACCGAGCGAAAGAGAAGGGGGAAAACCCAAACCCTCAATCCAGCCCCATCAATCAGTCCTAGCCTCTCAATCGAATGGGACGGATGAAGGAGGGCTGGCGCCGGCAATGGCAGGGGATGAGCTACCGACCGGCGGCTGTCAAGGACCAACCGGTGGACAAAGCGGGACAGCCAAGGAACGATCGAGCGGCACCAAACGAACCAAGGGTTCCAGAAAATCCGGTGACGTGACCGGTGGGGGCACACGACTCAAGGGCTGCCGGCGACGTCACAATCGGCTCGATGGGAATGACCGGCCGACCCCTCTCTCCTACCGTCGGTCCTTAGCCGACCAATTTAGGTAATACCCAGTTCATTGGGTAATCGATTTTCTATAAATTGGGCACCCAAACCCTAAATTAGGCTGCTAGGATTTTTGCAATTCGAATTAGAGGGAAAATAATCACAGAGAGAGAGAGAGAGAAGGGAAGTCAGCCGCCGGCGTGAATTGGGAGAAGAAGGAAGGTGGCAATTCGAACGACAGGAAGGTATACGAGCTGTGGTGAATTAGTTAGTCCATTTCATTTTTTTTCTTTCTTCTGTAGATTGGACTATGCTGCTCCCCTGTTTTGGGATAGTATTAAATGGTTGGGATTTAAACATCTTGTATTGTATTGATTCATAGTTGGGACTCTGTACATTGAAAAATCCTAATGGATTTTGGCAGTTAATTTGTACTGTGCTAGGCTTGTATTGTATGGACATTTGGGATTTATTTGCAGGCATTGTTTTCGTTTGGTGTTGATCCTGTAGTCAGTGCATATTGCTTATAGGAATCAAACCATAGTCTAGGTTGGTATTAGTTTATATTATACATTGTTTTGGAACTGTATTGTATGGCTTGATTGGGAAAAACCTGGTATTGTGTTGTTTTGGTAATATGAATTTACACTGCAATTAGGACAGTTTCGTGTTGTACAACGCATATCACATGTTTGTGGCAATGCTCAATCGAACTGTCCTCATTGCTAGGTATCAATTGTTTGACCAGCAATATGAATTGTAAATCAAACTTTGGTTTCTTTTGGGTGTGATAACTAGTGTTTGGGATTTGTTGTGTTGGGTGGTAATTTTGTTAGCTTGAAATGAAAGTTGCAGGGTTTGATGTACTACTTGTGCTATCACTGGCTCAAATTTGGTTATTAATTTGGAGCTAATATTATACTTGTGAATTGATTAGTTATTATAACAAAACAAAAAATATATATATAATAAAATCAATCAAATAATTATTTATTATTTATCAATAAATAATAAATAAAGATAATAAATATTTAACTATTATTTGATTAATATTAAAATAATAATTAAGTACAAATAAATTAGTAAGTAATTATTTATTATTTATCAATAAATAATAAATAAAGATAATAAATATTTAATTATTGTTTAATTAATATTAGATAATAATTAAGTATAATTAAATATTAACAAAGTAATTATTCATTTTTAATAAATAAAGATAATAAATATTTAATTATTATTTGATTAGTATTAAATAATAATTACATATGAATAAAGTAGCAAAATAACTATTTAATATTTGATTATTTTAACTAATAATTTAGTATGAATAAAAGTAATAAAATAGCCTTACAAAATTTAAGTCCGGAATATGCTAATATATTTTCCATATAAAATAAATTGTTTATCTATTTTAAACAATGATTTAGAATTGTGAATTAATTATTTATTATTGATTAACTTTAAATAATGAATAAATCTAATTGGTTATTATTATTAAATAATAACTAAAGATAAGTTCATTAATAATTCTTTGATTAACTTTAAATGATGAATAAACCTAATTAGTTATTATTTATTATTAGATAATAACTAAAGGTAACTCTTACTCACTAATTAATTATTTACTATTTGGTTAGCTTTAAATAATAACTAAACCTAATTAATTATTGTTTTAAATAATAATTAAAGGCGATTAAAGTTGATGATTCGATTATTATTTAATAATAAGTAAATATAATTAGTTATTAATTACTATTATTAGTAACTAAAGATAATTAATTACTATTTAACAAATATTAAATAGTAATTAAATAAAGATAAAGTTAATATAATAAGGAGATGTTAAATAACACAACAGTTATAATTAATTGTGTAAGGGTTAATAAATGAATATTACTTAAGAAAAAGTAATGTTAATTAATTAAACAATTATAATTAATTGTTTAAGGGTTCAATCAGTGTTTATTACTAAAGGGATTCATGATTGATTTATTTAAACCATCAACCTAAAAATCAATTAAGTGTCTTATAGGATTTACTATAGTTTATTTACTGTATGTTATGTGAACTACTTAATTGTTAAATAAATAGCATAAGTAAGCGTATCGACGTACCACTACGTAGTAATAATTGATAGACCGACATTATCTATGTTAGGTTCTTCAAGGCCAAATAGTTAAAGCTAGAATTATTTGTTGCTGAGCAGACAGGCAAGTTCCTAACCCTAAACTTCCTACATTATTGCAAGTTCCCTAACTCAAACTCGAGTTATTATTTTCGAAGCATGTTAGTGAATAATTATTGTCGATTATTCACATCTATACTGATTATTGAGATTCGCACCTTGTGCAATTGAATTCCTATCCTATTATGATTGAACTGTAAATTTAATTAAAGTTCTTTCAAGCATGAATTGTTCATGAGATAGATCTATGCTATTTGTATCAGCTAGATCTAGCATGTCTAAATTGGTTAAGACAATGGTATTTTAAAAGCTGTTCTTATTAAATTGTTATGGTAAGAACTCTTGGCTGAGAAAAGGATAAACTTGTTTAAGGCATGATATCAATGTTGGTTATTAAGTGTTTATGCATAAATCACGGGGTATGAGAGGCTGATCCCCTCGATTACCAAAAACTTTTTAAGAGGTCCAACTTACATGCTGAGAACTTTGGTAAACGTCCTTGGTTATTTCAAACCACTCAGTAATTGACATTCAATTATTCGAATATTCAACTGTTGACTGATAATTCATAATTCTTCATATTGCTATACTGTTGTTGAACATTGAAAGCGAAATTTCCTTCTATCATGATATATCTCTTTGTGTATATACTTGCTAAGCAAATTAGTTGCTTACCCTTGCTATATCATGATCTTTATTTCAGCTAAGGCAGAAACGTCTAGAGGAGACAAAGGAAAAGGGAAGGTGCAAGATTAGACGCCCGATAGTGCCTATGTACTAGTTATTCTTGAATGTTGTTTGATTAAGGGAACCTTGTATTGTATTAAGGGTACGTTTTAGGTTAAGGTTAAAGAACCTTGGGACCAAGATTTGCAAGACCTTATTATTATTTCAATAAACAATGTATGTTTATTATTCCGCATTTAGTTAGAAAGTATGTTTGTCGTTGAGTATCGTGAGCACCGAATTCGAGGTTAGGAAACCCGGATTTGGGGGCGTCACATCAGGTCTAGTTTTGAATACCACCTAGAACCATGCAATTCATCCAAGAGTTCATCAATAGCTGGTATGGGAAACTTATCTTTGACTGTCATCTCATTGAGGGATCTGTAGTCTACACACATCATCCAGGTGCCATCTTATTTCTTCACCAACAAAACTGGAAATGCATAGGGGCTATTGCTGGGTTATATTATACTAGAAGTCAACATATCATTAACAATTTTCTCTATTTCTTCTTTCTGCACATGGGGATACCTGTATGGCCTAAGGTTGACAGGTTGGCTTCCCTCCGTCAGGTTAATGTGGTGGTTTTGAGCTCTATCTGGTGGCAATCCATGTGGCTCCTGAAAAACCTCAGAATACTTTTGCAGCAGATTGTTCATATGTGAGCAATGACTGCCTTTTTCCTCAAATGTTTTCCCTTTGTCTCTGCCAGTCTGGTCCTCTGATAGGTCTGATGAATTGGAGCTCACTCCAAAAAGATAGCCAAAATAACCATGAGTGGCTGTGTTTAAAGCCTGTTGGAACTCCCCAGAAGTCATTAACTGCACTGTAGGGGTAACTAAATCTGTTTCACCCTTAAGCACAATAGTCGTGTTATCCTTAACAAAAGTTAATTGGAGCTGGTCGAAATCTAAAGTGACTGGGTTGAATTTCTTGAGCCATTGCACTCTAGGACTGCTGCATCTATCCCACCTAGAGGAAGAACTCTGAAGTCAGTAACAAATTCTTCTCCCTGGGTTGTCCAATGAAAGTTGTTGCATTCTTGGAGGCTAGTCACTTTAAATCCATCTGCTACTGAGACAGACATGGGTTTGGTGTTCTAGGTAACTGCCCCGATCCTCTTAGCAGCCTGAGGGTCCAAGAAATTGTTGGTACACCCACTGTCAATGAGTATCCTGAGTTGTTTACCATTAGCCAGTCCCACAATTCTGATGGTGTTATTCACTTGGTGTCCTGATAGAGCATGAAGGGATATATGTGCATCATGAACCTTGCAGTCCTGCTCTCCTTCTAAGGTCTCCATTTTACAACAGTCCTCCAGTTCTTCTTCCATGTCACAGTTTCCATCAGAGGGTGTCATCAAAAATAAGTGTGGCTTTTTACACTGATGGCCTACAGTGTAAGGTTCATCACACGAGTAACACAATTTCTTCCTTCTCTTTTCTGCAATTTGCTCCCTAGTTAAGCCCCTGATTGGCAAATTTTTTCCATCTCCAAGTTTGTTGGTCCACTGAAACCAGACCCAGCAGTGCCACTCACTACAGCTCTAGTATTTAAGGATTGACCAGTCTTTGTCTGATGACTGGGGATCCCAAGTCTCAATCCCATTCGACTTCTCTTTACCCATGCCTCCAATTTAGCTTCCTCTACTCTAGCCATTCTAATGAGTTCCTTAAGGGTGGAAATTTTTAATTCTTGGATTCCCAACCTTATTTCCTCCTTCAATCCCCCAAGGAAGCAATCTATGAAGAAAGCTTCATTCAGAGAAGGATTTCTGAGCAAGGTCCAACCCCTTAATTCTTCAAATCTCTTCCTGTAGTCATCCACCGAGCCATTCTGCTGTAAATTCTTCAGTTCACCTATGGGATTTACATGAGTTTCAGGGCTGAACCTAGCCACTACCTCTTCTATAAACCCCTCCCAAGTCACTTCAGGTCCACCATGAACAAAACCAGCATACCACTCTTCAGCCTCTCCTTCCAAGTTCATAGTGGCTAAATGAAGTTTATGGTTATTAGCCACTGAATGATAGGAGAAGAGTTTATTGCATTTCCTAATCCAATTTCTAGGGTTACTACCATCAAATTTGGGGAATTCAAAATTGATGGATTTGAATATTCCTCCAGTACCTTTATCATCAAAATCCACCTTCTCAAAAGTCCCCAAAATTGAACCTGTTGAATTTTCTGAATTACCTGTGTTGTTCAGTGGTGGCGGTAATCTTACTGCAAGCAGTGCTTCAAAACCTTTCATCATTTGCTCCATCTTCTGATTGAGTTTGTCCTCAAAATCCAGCTTCAAACTACTGACAGATTCATTTAGCTGGGTCTGCAGCTGCTGAAGTGAGTTGGCCTGATTACTGACGTAGCCTTCCAAATTAGTGATTCTCTGGGTATTATTAGCCATGGTTGGGATCGGTAGTATCTCTGATACCAATTTTTAACGAACTGATGGATTTCAGTTGATACAAAGCTTCCTTTACTTCAGTTTTACAGCAAAGCAAGCAACGAAATGGGGAATAGGAAGAAGAATCAGAAGAGGGGAAGAAATGGGGGAAAGTTTTAGACAGATTTAGAGATATTTTGAGAGAGAAAACAATAACAACTTTATTCATAAACTCTTATCAGCTCCATTCAGTACATATATGATGACCCATGTGAATCTAGATTTGCAACCCAGCAGAGCACCGATCCTGTGATTACATAACAAACTCCCAGCTGGACTAACATGCTGAAGGAATGAAAATAAAAATGAAAAGACTACCTTATCCTTGTTTAATACTAATGAGTACTAAAATGCCCTTAGACGAACAGATTTTACTTCCTTACAGAATCCCCTCAATAAAAAAAAGTTTGTTGTAATTACTCTTCCACCTTCAGATAATCCCTCTTTTGGAAAAACAATTTCAGATTTTACAATCTCTGATTCATCTTCTTCATCAATTTCATCTCAAGAATAAGAATCCCACCAAAACCCACAAAACCCACAATAAAATCTTCCAATTCAGTTACCATCCAGCCATGAAAATCAGTTTACCTCACTCAAGGAGATTTCAATTGGGTGCCCCAAAAACTTCATTGAGACTTTTGGGCATCTTTCTTTTTGCTTAAATTTTGTGGGTTTCTTCATCCCCCAGACCTTTTTTTCAAACTCGTAATTTTGTGGGTTATTGGAAGGGACGATTTTATCCCTCAAAATATGTGTGTGCCGCTCACACACAAGGTAATTCCGCTAAAAAATTGGAGATCCCGTCTAAATTGTCTAAATTTACTAAGATTAAAAAAATTTAAAAGCATGAGGACTGAACATGTAAAATAAATTGTTTGAGGATTAAACATGAAATTAACGATAAGTTCAAAAACGTTTGAAGAGATTATCCCAATAAGATTCAAAGTAAAACCGCCCGAGTTCATACGTTTGCAAGCAAAGCGGGGTTTTAACTCAAAAGGCTTAACTTAATGCAATTAATGTAATTGATTGAAGAGTGGATCTACTTACTTACTGTGAGTCGCAACAAGTCAGTTATAGACAAATGACACAAGAATAATGAAATGTGTCTAGCTAGTCGCAATTTATTCGGCAGGGTAAAATTCGGCATACAAATTATTTTCCTTAATTGAAATGGAGCTTGATCTAGCTAGGTTGGAGTTCGGCTCGTTATTCGAGTTTGTTTTCTTCATGAGTTGAGCTTGAGTAATAATAATTTGTTTTAAAATATAATAGTATTAATTTTATCTTTTTAAAGTCAATTTTAAATATTTTTAAATTTAAAATTAATATAATTTATTTAATGTAAAAAATAATAAATCTTGTAACTAGATTACTATTTAAATAAGTTATAATTTTTATAAGTGTATGATCATGTGTCTATGAGTTGAGATTTTTTATTATTGTAATCTTGTTTGAGTTAAATTTTAGTTCTTTAGACATTTACTTCATTTATTTTATTTAGCTTGATAATATTTCATTTTATATGAAAAATATAATTGTTACGTAAATTATTTTGGTTTATGTCATACTCAGATTCCATTTCAAAAAACTTAGTTAAATTTAAGATAACTACTTGTTTTGTTTTAATTATTTGACAGTGTGGGGCAGAGCGGTGGCGGGCGCCAATTAATGCAATTTTGGTATTCCCTGTGTTCTTTTTTTTAATTGATGTTTTAGAAGAAAAATACAAATATTAAAAAATAAAATTAATATTTTATTTGATTGGCCAAAATGATTAAAAAAATCTCAATATTATCCTTCTAAAATTCATTGAAAAAGATGAAAGAGAAATACGTTAGTAATTAATATATAGATAATATGAAAAATCAAGTCATTATTTTCTTAAAATCTACAAATGACAAATAAAAAAAATAAATTTTACTCGAAAAAAAAAACAGAGGGAGTAGTAATAGTTATTTGAATCAAAGCCGGTGTGATGCAGTTTTAGCACAAATTTTATTGAAAAAGATGCAATACTGAATTATCTAATAATCGAAACTAAAACTGCATTGTATCATTGATAACCCTACAATTCCCTCTCTTGATATAATAATTGACTTGCGGCATTATCAAATAAGAGTCGCTTGAATTAGGACATATGGAACTCTGTTTTGTATCATATCATATTAAGGTTGTGTTTGATAAAATTAAATGTTAAGATTTGAACAATTTAGATATCTAAATAATATAAAATATTTGTCTAAAATTGTATCTGAATAAATAAATGTTGTTTGATAATTTTTTTTTTAAAATATCTGAATAACAGTGTTTTACCATTTTAACCTTTTCTTCTCTTTTCCTATTCAACCACAACTTCTTGTCTTCCACCGTAAACACCAACCTAGCTATGTCACCTTCAAAACCTACCATACCAGTTGGATCGAAGCTTCTAAGACAAACTCAACATACAATATATGAATCCAAATTGAAAATAGCAATTAAGTTTCCAAACCCAGCAACAACACCAAATCAGATTTGTGCATAAAATCTATCAAATTGATAATTGATAATGTTATTTGGACAAATTGAGTACCAAAATTTGATTCTTCTTCCTAAGAATTCAATTTGTTCAAATGTAAATATATCAATTTGATAAAATCATTTAGTTCTGACATATACATGCATACGCCTCTAATAAAGGAAGAAGATGAACTTCGATCAATTGCTAAGCAATCCGCTAGCGACGCAGATGGATTCCTGCACAGCAAGGGGGAACCATGAATTCTGCATATAAAAGCAACAAAGATATTTAAGTTCTTATCCTTCAAGTTTCATTTGTACAACCTCCAAATGATTCACCGGTGATTCCGAAAAATCCATTTCGATCAATCCATTCAATCTCTCCCTCTTCGCACTCATAATCTCGATCAATCCATTCCCCTTTAAAAAAAATTCTCCACATTGCATCCAAAATCAAGCCCTAACTCACAAATCTGGTGTTGAGTGGCACAGATCTGTTGGGTTTGAGGGTTGGTAACAGTAATTAGGGATCCAAAAGGAATTTTGTAATATTGAAGAGGTTATTTTGGTCCAAAAAAAGACAACTTTCATTCAGATCCACATCTGAATAGTTTAGATTTAATTTTTTATCTTAACGATTTAGAAGCATTTAGAGGAAAAATTACTAAACAAGTTTAGCCTCTGACCGAATCAGAGGCACATCTATTAAGACCGAATCAGAGGCACATCTATTAAGAGATATTCAGATGTAATCAAATACAGCCTAAATAAAATAAAATTTTTATTTTTGATTTCATGTTTTGTCTTTATTTTTAAAATACTAAACAAAATTTTGGTAAAAAAATACTAAACTAATCTTTAAATGAGACCAGGGACGACTTTACACTAGGGGTAGGGGTGGTTGATCAACACTTAATGTAATAAATAAATAAATAAATAAAATAAAATTTTGGAAAATTTTATCTTTCACAATTTATTTATGATTTCTTTATACACAGGGATAAAAAATTCTTTTATTTTTTGATTTAAAATATGACCTACTTTATAAAAAAAATTCGCTCTCAGAGTAAAAAAATTTTGCGTCGGCCACTGATTGAGACAACATATAATTTTTACAATGTAGAAAACATGGAGTATATTTTTTAAAAAGTGCTATTAACTTATTAAGGACTGCAAATAAGGATCACGAACATGGATCACAAATAGGGTTCGTGAACACAACTCAATTATAGGCTAACTCAATTATGGGCTCGACCCAACATGTTTATACGTTAAATAAGCAAAAGAAGGGGTTGGCGTTGCTATGTTTACTTCTTAGTTTAACATAAATACCCTTTACTTAATTAATTAATTATAAATACTATTAATGTAAAAATTTGTAAGTATTCATTATTGGTTTCTCTATCCGAACTTTCTTTTTTCTTTTTATAATTATTAACATTTTAAGTTATAATTTTTTTTAAATACACTCCTTTTGTTTGGAAATAAAAATCTTATTTTTCTTGTAGTTTCTTTTCAAAATATAAAGTTTTCATTTGGACATAGACTTTTAAACAATTTTAGAAAAATATATTTAGTTCTAAAATGTATTATTAAAATATATTAGAGTTCTTAGAAAAATTTCTCTCTACATTTGAACTACTCCATAAAAGATATCTTAAATTTATTTTTTATGCAGATTAAACAAAATCAAGGTAAATAATAAAGTAGTTACATGTTCCAAATTTACTTATAATGGGCATAGGTATATTCACTTTGTCCTTAAAAGAATGTCTTCAAATATAAAATATTTTGTCCACAAAAAAATATTTAAAAGTACACAACTTAAATATAAAAATAAATTTAAAAATTAGTTTACCCTCAAAAGTATACTACAATGGAGTTCACTAAATTCAAAATAGATGAAAATTTATTAGTGTATTTGCATGGAGTCCATTATGGATAAAATTTTTATTTTTTTATACTCTCACTCCTTTAATTTATTATTAGCTCAGTTTCAAAATTAGAGATGCACTCTGACTTTTTAAAGTCACTTCGCGAAATTCTAAAATTCAAAATTGATATGAAGTTATTTAGTTTTAATACAACAAATAAAACAGTTGTAAACTAACTATAAAGCACTACTAATTATCATATTTGTTGTTTTCAAAACTTAAACGAAATTATATCAATTTTGAGTTTTAGGATTTTGTTAATTGACTCCAAAAAATTAAAATGTATCTCTAATTTTAAAACAGATGGAATAGTATATTTGCATGGAATCCACTATCATGTTGGACTTCCATGAGGTTTTCGTAGTAGTTTATGTGGTCACGAGGGTCTCCCGTTCCGTCAAAAGATTCTGGTGTTGGTATATTGAGGTTGGGGTTTATTGCTGTGATCTCTAGTTGAACTGCTAGAGGGGATGCTCCAATAAGTTCTTGGTTCGGGGGTTGGTTAGCCATTCTTTGTTCTATGTTAGCGATCTTTTCTCGGAAATCAGATCGGGAACGTTACGAACGATTGTGGCACAAACGAGATTGATGAGAGCGGATTAGTCTCGAGTTGGCTAAAGATGTCTCAAAGTGTAGGTCGATGACGGGTTCTCTTTGCCTAGTGGAGATATGGGGGTATGAGTTGCGATGGTGTGAGGTCTCGGGGTTGCGGCGAGACAACTCTTTTCGATTTGTCTCTTCGACTCGTTGCCTTTTGTTTTGAGGGGTTGGTTCTCGTTCTTCGCTTTTGTGATGTTGTGCCGAAGGGTCAGGGCCTTGTCAATGAACGTTAGCGATACTACAAGAAAATTGACTTTTAAGGGCATTCAAAAGTGCCTTAATACGTAGACTATTGGGGCATTTTACTTAATGGCCTTGGTTACTCGAGTAATTAAGCATGATGGGTATCTTTACACCTGATGCCTTAAAGTTGACTAGTTTGGGAGTCATCGGCCCAACGCTCATTATATAGGTAACCTAGAAAGCCTAAAAAAATGGACCTTGCACAAAGGCCAGGAATAAATAAAATAACCACTTAACTAGTCTCGTATCGTGACCTTTGTTACTCGTAAGTAAACCCGATGGGTGTCTTTTCAGCTAGTACCCTAAAGCCAACTGGTTTGGGAATCATTAGTCAAAAACTCATTACATAGGTAACTTTGAATAGCCTAAGAAAATGAGACAAGCCAAGTGAGAGAGAAAAAATGAGAAAAAAAGAAGAAAAAAATGAAAAAAAAAGAGTGGATTGGAGGAAATAAGATTGAAGTTATGATTTTTGAAATAAATAAAGCGAGTATATTATTTGGAACAATTACTTATATCTTTATTACATTAGCTAAAATTTATTTGGAAAAGAAATCCCTACCTTTGATGTAATAGAAAGAAGAATAGTTAGGTCAAGAGAGATTATTATTTTGGTCTTCTTTTGATGTAATAGAAAGAAAATTGTAATGACTTTTGAAGATGAATTAAGAGAATTATTGAAGGCTTTGATTAGAGATGTATTGTTTACATTCAAGCTAGTAGATGTAGAAGTCATTTAACTATGCCAAATTAACATTATTAACAATGTCTAGAATGTTTTGTCAAGGAAAGGGGTTGTCTATTTGAGCACCATTTTAACGGAAAGTCCCTTCTTTCCTGGAAACTGACTGGTTGTTAATATTGAAAGTTTATGATAGATAAATGATATTGAAGTTGAGAAAAAGGGTTTAGTGTTGGATATGAGTCATGGGTTGGTAAGGTGCTATCCATAGTGTTGGATGGGAGTTATGGAATATTCAAGAGGATGTAGGGTTGGAGGAGTTATGACGCCCCCAAATTCGGGTTCCATAACCTCGGCATTTGGTCCTCACGATCCATTATTTTCATACACATTCTATAAACTAAGCGGAATAAATAAACATAAATTGTTGATTATATAAGGTTCTACATCAAACTCCCAAGGTCTAATAACCTTAACTTAAAACAGACGCTTAATAATACAAAAGGTTTACATAATAAATTACATCAGATAACTTATTAATTAAACATTAATAGAAAACTACTCTTCGACTTTGCCCTTGCCTTTGTCTTTCTTCGAACACTCGGGCTTAACTGAAATAATATCATGATATAGCAAGAGTGAGCAACTAATTCGCTTAACAAGGTTAAATACAAGAAAGATATATCATGATTGAAAAAGAATAAGACTTTGAATTATCAATAATAGATAATGATTATGAAAGAATCATGAATCAAGTTTCAATAATTGAATAAATAATACTAAGTGGTCGGCAATGACCATGAACAAGTATGGAAGTATATCACCTCTTAATAAGTTTTGGTAATCAAAGGGATCAACCTTTTATACCTGGTGAATATGCATAACACTTAAGTAAACGGGAAAATAATTGTTTTCCGATATAAAGCCTTATTAGAGATTGTTCTTTTTCTTAGTTTAAGAATCCTTACCAAATTGGTTTGGAATGACATTTAAAACGTATTTGATTTAACAAATTTAAACATGTTCGATCTAGATATGTGACACCCCCAAATCCGGGTACTTCATTTCCTCAGGATTTGGTGTTCACAATCCAAAAACATCACATCACATCTAACTACCCATTCAAATATAAATGAAAATACTTGAATAGAAATAGAAATCTCCCATTATAGGGTTACAACATCATTCATAAACAAATCCCAGGTCATCTAACTTTAAATAAACATCAGTGCGGAAAACATAAATCAAGTCTATTACATAAACGACAATAAAGCAAATACAACAAGTCTTCATCACTTGTTTGCTTTTCCTTTGCCCTTACTAGTGGATGACTCATCAGTTCTTTCAACTTTAGCTGTAATGTTATTATGCAAGAGTGAGCAATGATTGCCCAGCAAGTATAACAACAATGACAATAATAACATGCGAAATAATCAACGGATATTGAATAATCGAAGATTTAGCTTTGAGTCAAGAATGTAAGACAAGATTCTAAAGAATGTCTGAGGGTCTTAAGACCACGAACTATGTCCCAGGTTATCAAGTATTTCTACTTTAAACCTTTAACAGTCGTAAGACTATATGGACCTTGCTTCTCGTACTCAGGGGGATCAGCCCTTTGTACCATGTATGTGCACAACATCTTAACGCTAACGCGTAAATAAAATCCCCTTTATAAGGGTTGTTCATCTCAGTTTGACATCGGAGTCCGCACCAAAGCAAGTTTGGTTTGGATTTACTTCAATAACGTTTCTAGAATTTAGAACGCTCATCAACTATGGACTAGTCGAATCAATAAGGGTTCGCTAGTCAATCAAGGTTCAAAAGGTATAATTCGAGAATCAAAACTAAATCTCACAAAAGGTACGATTGAATACGTTCTATATAACTGAAGCATTACAAAGAGGAAATTAAAAACATCTCATTGAATCCATGAAATGGAATGGAATAGAAACAATAACTTGCTCAAGAAGTAATAACATTATGAAGCTTGCATTCTATGATAATGAAATTTAGAAACTAGCGTAAACGTAAAAGTAAGGATAAGATACTTGCCTCGTGCATAGACTATAAATTTAAGACTCACGTTCTCTAATCAACCTATACATTCCGTTTATAAAACAGTAACAATAATTAATTACAGTATTATAAATACGTCAAAACTCATTCTCATCAAATCTCATTTTAATAGCTCAGTTGACCCGAACAATCAATGGGCTTATGCTACCACCTTTCATAGTAATTTAACATTCATTTTATACGTTAGCCTAAGCTTTAGGTATAACCACGATTTCATACCATGATCACAAAGAAAGAATAAAATTTTTACTCTCGTCTTTTTACTCTTTTTTTTTAATTCTCGCCGGGGCGAGGAAAACTCTTCACAAAAATCTCGCCGGGGCGAGGAATTGCTTCACGAAATTCTCGCTGGGGCGAGAGATCCCTTCACAAAATTCTCACCGGGGCGAGAATTACGAATTCCAGTTTCTGCAGTTCGCGAAGAACGCATAAACAGGCCAAAATTTCCCATTTTGTTATTCGTACATCAAATTAAACATGCCCAATTATCATATATGATATGAAATCAAAACCCATTCCATAAACAGTGATTTTAACATCACAGATAATCTATACAACCCAATTAAAGACGAAAAATCTAACTGTTCATACTTATTATAGAGTTTTGATATAGTTAACAAAATTAATCGCAGTAAACTCGTTTATTGGCCAAATTAATCCGTTTGAACTCTGTATTGTTCATTTAAACATGCATAATTATACCCAACTATCAATTTCAAGTTACATAAACCATTTAAAGCATATAATTTGTACATGAGGACCAAACATACAATTTTCATACTTTGTAACTCTTGAAAAACTCAATTGAGCATAATTACATGGATTTAATCACTTTAAATCATGCCTACATGGTATCAATCATGTTATAATCACATAGTAACATACATATATAATCATATAATGCGTTAATCGCCAATTTAGTCTTTTACAGAAAACTCAAAACACGTATAATCATGGAAGAACTTTCAGAGTATGAATTAAAACTTAAATTAGAAGAATTACCTTTGATAATTATGCTAGATTATGCAAGATGATGACAAAGAACTTTCAATTCTTCACTTCTCTTTCTTCCCTCACAGTTTTTCTCTAAATTTCTCTCTAAGTTCTCTTTGTATAAACTTTTGGAAACTGATGCATAAAATAGAAATACGTATAATAAAAAGAAACTGATATAATAATGGGTGTCAGTTAATCCATAATGGTTAACTGACCCCAACTCCCTTTAAAGCCTCGTTTGGCTTGCTTAATAATTCTCCCTTCTAATTTATTTTAATAAAGAGCTTATTACATAGTTTCATGTCACACTTTAATCAACTAAATAATCTTAATAAAATCAAATATATAAAGTAGAATAATTCTACATTAAATCACATAGTCATATAAATAAAATTCTCATTTATTAAAAAAATGACAATTTACTCATTTAAATAATTAGGAATAACATTATACTCATTTAAATAATGTATTTAATCAAATAAATTCAATTAAACACATATTTGAAATATAAAATTTCTCTACATTAATATAATTAATGTAACACATATAATTAAATTAATCTACCACAAATTCATCGATTAATCAATTAACTCAAGAATTAAATCATCGAAAAATATTTATTTAATTCAATAAATATTTAAAATAAGTTACAAAAATTCTCGTTCGTCACAAGCTAGATCTAGCTCATAAACAGTTCATAAATAATAGAACTTAATTTTTTTCACAGTTCTAATAATAGAACAGTAAATCAATTGCACTAAATGTGAATATCAATAATCATTATAGATGTGGAATAATCAACAATAATTATCTACTATCATGTTTGAAAAATAATAACTCAAGTTTGAGTTAGGAAACTTGCCTCGTCTGCGGACTACTGCTACGCAATTTAATTTAACTTCCTTTGAAAAGACCTAACATTTATATTTCAATTACCATATCATATATTTATTTATCGTGCTTCTATTCTCATAACATATTGTCTAAAATTTAGCCACATAAATAAATATTAGATATTATATTAAATTCTTTGTAATATTATCATCCCTTGATAATATTACTATCAAATAATCATCATCATAAACATTCTAATATTATTAATCCTTTAATAATATTTTATTTATTTCTTAGTATTATTAATCAATTAATAATACTTTAATCACTTACTAATATTATTAGTCATTTAATAATATTTTAATCATTTACTAATATTATTAACCCCTTTAATAATATTTTAATCATTAACTAATATTATTAATCATTTAATAATATTTTAATCTTGTAACGCCCCCGAATCCGGGTCTACCTTCAAACCCGGGTCTGGTGCGTCACGGTACGTCCCATTCAATATATTTTTAATGACATGAATGTAATTAATATATTATTACAACATATCTTTCTCTTATCCCAGGTTCTAAGACCTTTATATCTTCCTATCATATAAATAATGAATAATACAACAATTATCTATTACAATAATACATCTATGACTTATATTCGTCACCATAAACACATACAATTAATATGTAATCTTCTATTCAGATACTAGGTCTCTTCATTAGTCTCCATCGAGTTCCACATTTCGCTCTAGCGTTGCTAAAAATATTTTATTTAAAGCAAGGGTGAGCATTTGATTGCTCAGCAAGTTATAGCAGTTGAATAAACAACAAAATCAAGAATCAGATATTCGTTCTTTGAAAACATCAATAACTGAACGATAGTTATGAAGCAGCTTGAATAAATAGGAATAAATTAAATTCCCTTTTTATTTTTAAACATCGACAACATTTACACACATAACACATTATTACACGGGGTGCAATACATCCAAATTATTTGATTTGGCATGCACAACTTATCACCTTTCATAGAAATATTACAATTCATATAACTTAATACGTTGAATTTTATATAACAAATAAAATTTCACAGTTTAAAATAATGTCTTGCGCAGAATAATAAATTTGTATAAGATTATACAATACTTGCACAATAAACAACTTGTACATGATAGAAAACTTGTAGTCAATTCAAAAATTGAACGAAGTTAGAAAACTTGCACAGATCTGAGTAAGTTTAGGAAACTTTCCAGGCAAGCGTTCGTTAATAATTTACGCTAACTTGCTCTTCAATCGACCTACATATATCATTAAGGTCGAACATACCAATTAGTCAAGTATTGACCCCAAATATTGGTTAACTTTAGCTTATCATAACTTATTTCATAATTCATGGTGTTCGGACTTTATAACACGACATAAGTACTTAACTATTTATACCCCGTTATATTTCTCTTTTACCTTTGTTTATAGCTTAGACTTTAATTCTAAAGTTTCATGATACTCACGTCACATAACTTAAAACATCTTAAATCATCTTTAATTAATATTTATTACGCTTGTCTTATATAGTTCAGAACAACGTAGCATAACGTTGCCTGACTACTCGGCTTTTGGAAAACAACACACTTTTGTTTACTTTACAATTTTTCTCATTTTAGTTCGTTCGCGTTTTATAAATTTAGTCAACGCGACCAAACTTTTAAAAACGTCTCACGGCGTCGCGGTGTTCGAGAGCACCACGACCCTCATAATGACCCTCTATGGTGGTCTATATTAATATTAAATATTATTATTTTAGAACAATGTCAAAAATATCGCATGTCGCTGTGAAACGGCACAACGACACGTTCGTGGCACCCCCGATATGCACGACGCCGCTCGGCGTCGCCCAACTCGCTCTGACGTGCACCACGTCGCTCAGCGTCTCACAACGCGTCCCGGCGTGCATCACGTCACTCGATGTCCCACAGCATCCCATGGCGTCCGAAAACAGCCCACGACACGCCGGTGCATGACAACACGCTCAAACAGCCCAGCGGCCCACGCAGCGAGGCCCCGATGCCCAACAATGAGGCCCCAGCGTCCCACCGCGCGCCCAGCGTGGCCCGCGCGCGCCCAGCATGTGGCCAGCGCCCCACCGCGCGTGCCCATCGTGCCGCCAACGCCCAACCGCTCCCCCAGCAACCCCACAACGTGCATAGCATGCGGCTAGCACCCCACAGTCAGGCTGCCTGCTTTGGTAGTTTTGACCTACATTTTTCCGAAAGCCATAACTCCCTCGTCCCATGTCGAAATTCGTTCGTTCGTATGTCTATGGCTTCATTATTCAACGTACTATGAGACCCGAATAAAATAATAATTTTTCATCAATTAATACAAAATAGATTTTGGCTAAAAATAGGCAGAACTTAATTAGAATTTTCTCCCCCTTTTCCTAGTTTTATAAAAACAATCGCCATGACTTCGTTTCATAGGATTTTCCTCCATTCCAATTGGAACATTTCTTACACTTTACCAAATCTAATATTTCTTAACCAAGCATATAGCAACTAACTTATACACGATGGTTTTCAATTTGTCCATCAACAACAAGCTCTAATTAAGATGGTTTTCAATTCGTCCATCAACAACAAATTCTAAGATGGTTTTCAATTTGTCCATCAAAAATTTGTTCTTCGTGTTCTTTGTTCGTTTTTCGTTTTAAATCACCATTTTAATTATGATTTCACGTTTTCATGTAATTTGGTGTTATAACTCCCCAATCCTTACTTATTTCACTAAATCATTCATATTATTTGTTCGGGTCGTTCAATTTCATCAAGCAAATTCATACTTCCTTAAGGAAGCTTTTAAGAGAAATTTCTAAACTAAATTCTAATTTCTTATTTCTTCATTTTCTCATGATTCTAACCATATGAAAATCATTTTTAACATTTTTACGTCCATTTTCATTAAGTTATATGATTTCCATATAAAGCCTTAAAGAAAATTAGATTATACTAGGTTTTAGGGTTACCTTTCTTCTTTAATCTTTTTCTTTTGGACAAAGCTTGCTCACGAGCTAGCTTTTTCCTCTTCCTTTCCTTCTTTTTCCCCATCCGAGTTCTCTCTCTCTCTCTCTCAAGTGTTGGTTGAAACTTTCTAACCAAACAAATGAGCTTAAGCTCTCCTTTTATAAGCTTTTCAAGGCTAGGAGTATTTTGGTCATTTGGCGGCTTTTTTTTTTTTTTACCCTTTTTGCCCTTTCTTAGCCCTTAAGTTTCATCAAGCTTCTCCTAAAAGCTTCGCTTAGCTTCTCCTGGAAGCTTCGTTGTTCCGTATTTCGGAATTCTTCCAATAGTTTGAAAAACTGAATTCTCCGAAATCTAAATATTTTTAGATATTCCGTTTTTCCTCTATAGATTTACTATTACGCGTTCTTCGAAATTTTGAAAAACTGAAACACTTTTTGATGAATAGTGTTTTCTGTCATGTTTTCCCAAACCATGGTTAAACGATTGATAAATCTACAAAAATATTTTTCGTCATTTTTATTTCGTCCAATTTCTACATGTTTTTCGAGAAAAACTTTTATTGGCTATATAACCTTTCACGGCGTATTACCGATAAATCTTCAGATAGAATGTAATTCTGATATCCCGATCTCTTAGAAAGCCCCAGGTTATTCAAACCCTAACCCTTATGTTTTGTAAGGTGAATAGTCTATTTCGTGTTTTTCTCAGAAATATTTTTTTGTTCCCGAAAATTCTTTATTTTTGTCTTAAAAATTCTTACTTGTTCATTCTAGGTCGTAACCAGAATACTCCCTCTTTCTAATCATCCTACGCCTTAGAATGATTAATAAACACATAACACATAATATCATTAATAAAAATTTATTTTATTAATTAATAATTCTTTAAACTTAATTTCTGGACAATCCGATTTTCTGGGTTGTCACAAATCTAATATTATTAGTCATTTAATAATATTTTAGTCTTTTACTAATATTATTAACCCTTTTAATAATATTTTAATCTAATATTATTAGTCATTTAATAATATTTTAATCTAATATTATTAATCATTTAATAATATTTTAATCTAATATTATTAGTCATTTAATAATATTTTAATCCTTTACTAATATTATTAACCACTTTAATAATATTTTAATCATTAACTAATATTATTAATTATTTAATAATATTTTAATTAAAATTTTAATCTAAATATTATTAATTACTTAATAATATCTTAATCTAATATTATTAATCTTTGAATAATATTTTAATTAGTTATTAAACTTATAAACAATTTAACTTAATTGTTTACCCTATACTATCTCATTTATTTAATAAACATAAAATGCCATACACATAACATTTTATCAACAATGACCAAAATACCCTCCAAAAATCTGATCATATCATATTAAAGGTCTCTATGTAATAAAATCATATTTACATAATGTATAACATCACATAGCTTATTTTATCCATTTATTCATAACTTAAACATAGACATGAAAAATATGAAAATAACATTTTATTTTTTTCTTTAATGGGAATATCAATATGTAATATTTTAGTAATATAATATTTTTCTTGTAATTTTTCAATTTTGTTTGCTATTTTTAAAGTGTCCAAAACTGTTCAAAATTGTAACATTTATCATAAATTATTATTTTGTTCAAAACTTACGAAATTTACTCGGTAGACACCTGTTATCATAGATAAGTCTTGTAAAAATTTCACATTTTTCTGAGTTACACATTAGGGGTATTACAGTTTATTTTTTAAAAAATACACTTTCTTGTAAAAGCCATAACTCCCTCTCAGTTCATCGAAAAATTTTCATCTTTGGACAGCATCTAGTTAACTGGATATACTAACATATCGCAAAAGACAGAATTTTTAGAGCATAAAAAGTGACCAAAACAGCCTTTACGAAAAGTTGACAATATGCTCACTAGATTTTCCAGATTGTTTGCTGGCAGGGAGTGTTTTGCAAAAAATCATGCTAAGGTTTGCTCATTTAATCTTTTTAAATTATTCTACTTGGATTCATCAGATAACTCATGTATCCAACTCATGCCTTTAACAGATCACAAATATAATTTACAGATTTAAAATGGTAAATGTCCAAAGTGGACTGAAAAATAAGGTTTTAAGTCCAAAAATTGTTTTTATTCTTCTTTGCTATTCAAGGTTATCAACACTTAAAATGGTATGATCTAAACATGATATACCCTACAAGATAAAGATCTAGTGTTCTAAGGTTTAAAAAGATAAACTCATTATTTATTACAAAACATCCACAAGAAATTATTTAACTAACTAGGATTAAGGTTTAAAGGTTTTTATACCTTGTTCTAGTTGCAAACCTTCTTCTTCTTCTTCTTCTTCTTCCACAATAAGTGATAAAGTTTAATGGCATGGAAAAAAACTTTCTCTTCCTTCTCTCTTTGTGGTTTCCGAAGCTCTCTTGGTTCTCTCTCTCTATTTTGTTTCTTTAGCTAATTTAGAAGGAAAGAAAAGAAACTTGCTTGCACATGTGATGGAGGCTATTTTATAATTAGTAAAGTTATATACATATAACTCTTATATGTATACACAAATCTCCCACAATCTCTACTTTTTCAAATGTATGGATTTTATTATTAATGAGCTAAGAGGTTAGGGGACACATGAGCTTAAGAGGTTGGTGACTAAGACTCAATTTGTGGATTAAAAATAAATTCCTCCATGTGCTAATACTCCTTCCTTTCACCCAATTCATCCTCCCAATTATTGCCCAATTTTATTTATTTTTTATTCCATTTAATTTCTTGTTTAGTTATCTAGAAGACCCATTTTATTTGGGTTCAAGTTTGGGCCATTTCCTTTAATTGTTTGGGCTCTCTAATAAATTGCTTGGGCCATGTAAAAATAATATAGGTCCAACACACAAATTTTATCTTGCCATAATTATTTAATTAGGGTTTCTAATTCACTCATTTTGGATTTTAAATAATTACTTACATAAATTTAATTATATAACCCAATTAGGTTTTCTTTAATTAGATTTAAAATAAATAATCAAATTGAGATAATAAAATTAATCTCTTAGCTTAGTCTAGTAGTATATAATTTAAATACTAAGATTTTTTAATAACTATAACCTTTAGGTTATTTAATCCTTATACCTAATAGGTAATATTAGGCTACAAGGTTTTTTTTTAATGTTTAACATATAATGAAAATATATATATACATATTCATTTACTCACATATTCATTCCACATATGTCACAAAGTTTTCAATATCATTAATATTTAATTAATATATTTATTTATAATGTGAAATATTCTTGGTTATTATAAGAGTTGCATATCAAATGCATTGAAATAAATTGTAATGTTTATGACTTTGAGTTGTAATAGGAAATTGTAAAGTATATGATTCTGGAATAAAGATTGTGTTAAGTTTTTAATTAAATTAACGAATTTTTACCAAGTATATTATTGGTGAATGTTATGGAAGAGGCTGGAAGTCAACACTAGGTCCGCCGTGGAGAGCAGACGGATTTGGGGGCGTGACAAAGAGTCTTGCATAACATTTGCATGTTTGGCTCGATGAGAGTCTGACCAACTTAAGAGTCTTACATAACATTTGTATGTCTGGCTAGATAAAAGTCTTACTACTACGAAAAAAAAACTATTTGAAATGGCTAAATAACTGTGGTAATTAGCACAAAAACGTTGACTAATGCTATTTGTCACAATTTATGTCACGTTTTCCCAACCAGATCATTTACAGGGGTCTCAAAAAGGGGTGACGGTCGGGTAAACCGTGACAAATACTTTTTGTCACAGTTTTAGCAACGATTTAAACCGTCTAGAATAAGAAGTCTCATTTGCATGAATTTGTGGATATATAAGCTTGCGATGCATAGGAACCGTAACAAAAGATCTTTGGACACGATTGTTTAGCTGATACAAATATACTAAACAAACACTTATATGCACATTTACGATAATGAGAAACAGTGACAAATGACACTTAGTAACGATTTCAAAACTGACACAAATTGTGTTAGACAATCAATTATCTTCCATTATTAATAACACCTCAAACCATCTCAAATAACAAGTATTAAATTTAAATATTTTTGTGCATATACACAACTTATTTGATTATAGATTTTTTAACTAACAAATTTTTATGAAATAATAACGAACAACAAACAAATAACAAATATCAAAACAAACATGTTAAATAAACCCATAAGCTTTTCAAACTAAAATATTTTATTAATCCAAATCTTCAATCTATAATTCTCAATAATTTAAAGTTTAACCATAATGAAATAAAGTAAAGTTAATTGTCCCAAATAATAAAGTGTATTTACTATTTTAATTCTTAAACCATGTATTGCACTAAGTCCAAGTGACATAACAAAATCACTTAGAGATCATGTTCATCTTTTTTTATCTTTCTTCCTAGTATTTACTAGATATAGTATCAGCCTATAAATACAAAAGTATTAAGTATAAGTTTTTATAAATATAAAGAGCAAAAATATATTTAAAATTAGCGAGATCAATATTAGCCACTTGATTAACACTAGAACACACACGGGGTGATTCTTGCAAAGGAATACCTACCCGAAATTTTTTTTAAATACTAGTTCTCTGAAGCAGAAATATCCTCGGCTCGGGGTTTATCAAGCTTAACCATCCTAACAGCTACAACCTCAACTTCTTGGTCGCGTCGAGCCTTATACGTTGTATTTTGGTTGCTATTACACTTTCAATCATTCAAAAAAAAGACCTTTCCATCGTTGGAAATAACAGCGATCTGTGAGGACCTATGCTCCCTATGAACAATCTACTCTACCACCTCCCTCCATAAGTAGTGTAACATAATCCTGCAAATTAATAAAAACAAGAGACAATCTTATTAGAAAATAAATGCATCTCTCTCGTATAATAAAGTGAAATCTGTAAGTATCAACACCAACTAATAATCAACAATTAGTTAGGATTTTGTTTTTGAATTTTCATAATTATCTCTTGTCAATTCTTGATTTTGTAAATCCTTAATTTAGTCAATCCCTTGATTTTTGTCTATACCAAATGTGGTAGTCATATCTGTATATATAGGATACCTGATAAGTATATAATATTCGATAATTTTGATTTTTTTTATGTTTAGTTTTATTATTTGTTTTATGTGTATATGAGCTTATTAAGATATTTATTGATTTCAAGGGGAATTGGAGTTAAAAGAGAAAAAGAGGAAAAAAAGGATCAAAATGGGCACAAAAAGAGAAAAAGAAGAAAAATTGGATAGGAAGTATGGGCCGCAGCGCTAAAAAGCTTGAGCCGCAGCGCTGGACTATGGGTCGCGACGCTCAGGCTTTGCACAGGCGCGTGAGGTGCGTAGCTTCAGCAAAAGATTTTCTTTGTGTTATATTTTTGGAGGCACTCGAATGTAATTGGGATTGTTATTTCTTAGGGTTTTAGGATTTTGTTCTAGGAGTATAAATAGATAATATTAGCCAAGTTTTATGGATCTCCCAGCTCACAATTGTAAACCCTTGTTTTGGAGGCAAGGTTTAAGCATGTCAAGCTAAGTTTTCTATTTTAGTTCTAAGGGATGTTGAACTTTATTAATAAATAATGGTTTAATTGAGTATTCATTATTTATTACTTTTTATATGAGATTCATTCTTGATAATCTGATTTAATTGTTAAATGTTATTTGGTTTAATTGATTTGATTTTTGCAGAATTGAATTGATTAACTAATATCATATGCTAGATTAAGGAATAGTATTACGTGTAATTGATATTGTTCCTAATCACAAGTAGTAATTAGTAATATTGATTGTGTTAGAACTTTTGAGTATTACTAAGATTATCAGAAGACATGTAACAACCCCAAATCTGGGTCCCTTGAACTTCAGACCTGGTGCGTTATGATACATCATCTTCTTACACATTATACAATTAACGCAGAATATATAATATACATTGTTTATTTCAAATGATTCTACAACATTTCCCAAGGTCTACAACCTTAACTCAATATATACTTTAACAACCCAAAATGTTTACATAATTATTTTCATAAGATAACACAATAGTTAACACATATTAAGTTACTCTTGAACTTTTTCTCTTGGTTTTGTCCTTCCTGAAGCACTCGGGCTTAACTTAAATATTATCATGATATAGCAAGAGTAAACAACTACTTTTCTCAGCAAGTTTAAATACAAGAAAGATATATCATGATTGAAAAAGAATAAGCTTTCGAATTTTTAACAATATATAATGATTGTGAAAGAACGATAATCAAATTTTAATAAATGAATAAGTGAATCAGTAACGCTGAGTGACTAACAATGACCATGAACAAATTTGGTAATCAAGGTGATCAACCTTTCATACCAGGTGAACATATGCAAATTTCATTGATGTTGAATAATTAACAATAATTAAACCACTAGCGGTTGAAGCATAATAACTCGAGTTTGAGTTAGGAAACTTGCCTTGTTCGCTGATTATTGCTACACAATCTAAGTATAATTTCTTATGAAAGACCTATCATTAATAAGATTGATCTCTCAATTAGCATAACATATTTAAATTCATAACAGTACTACTCTTATAATAAATTATCTAATATTTAGTCACATAAATAGATATTAGATATCACATTAAATCCTTAATATTATTATAATCCTTTGATAATATTTCTATCACATAATCATCATCTTAAACTCTTATCTAATATTATTAATCATTTAATAATATTTTAATTCACTTTTTATTATCAATCACTTAATAATATCGTAGTCACTTACAAATATTATTAATCATTTAATAATATTCAATTCATTATCTAATGTTATTAATCATTTAATAATATTTAAATCACTTCTTAATTTTATTAACCATTTAATAATATTTTATTCCCTTTCTAATATTTTATTAACCCTTTGATAATATTTTGATCATTAATATCATTTATTAATGTCTTAATCATTTTCAAATATTATTAATCTTTTGATAATATTTTAATCACTTAATAATATTATTAATCATTTAATAGTATTTTCATTATTTACTAATATTATTAATCATTTAATAATATTTTATTCATTTATAAATAATTTAATTTAATTGTTTATCTCTTACTATTTAATTTATTTAACAAACATAACATACCATTCACACAAAATTTTGTCAAAAATAACCAAATTATCCTTTTATGATCTTAATATATCATATTAATGATTATTAGTCACTAAAATCACATTAACAATTTTTACAAATTCATATAACTCAATTTTCTCATTTATTCTTAATTCAATCATAGGCATGAAATATATCAACCCAACTTATTATTTTTATATCTTCTGGAAAAATATCAGCATATGATATTTTAGTGATAAAATAAGTTTCTTATAATTTTTAAAATTCATTTCCTATTTTTAAATAGGCTAAAACTTTCCAAAGTTGCATCATTTATCATAAATTATCCTTTTGTTCAAAACTTCTGAAATTCATACGGTAGTCTCCTGTTATCATAAACTGATCCCTGTAAAAATGTCACATTTTTTAGAGTTATAGATTTCAAGTTATGACATTTTACCTTTAAAATTACAATTGCTTATAAAAGCCATAACTCGCTCTCTGAATATCAAAAAGTTTCCATCTTTGGATAGAATCTAGTTAACTTGATATACTAACATATCACAAAAGATCAGAATTTTTAGAGTCTTCTAAGTAGATGAAACAACCTTTATAAAAACTAGACAAGAAACTCAATTGTTTTTCCATGTTTTTGGTCGGCAGGAAGTGTTTTGCTAAACATTACACCACGGTTAGCTCGTTTAATCTTTTTAAGTAATTTTACTTGAGTTCATTAGATAACTCATGGATCTAACACATGTTTTTGGCAGATCTCAAAAATAATTTATAGATTTAAAATGGTAAATGTCGAAAGTGAACTGAAATTAAAACTTTTTGGACTCAATAACTGTTTTGGTCCATCTTTGTTATTCAAGCTCTTCAACATATAAAATGACTTCATCTAACCATGAAACATTATATAACACATAAATCTATTATCCTAAAGTCTAATAACATAAGTTCTTCATTTAATACAAAAGAACCATAACAAACACATAGATCTTCACTTAGGGTTTGAGTAAGAAAACTGTTGAACCTTTGTGTTGGATGATCTCCTTCTTCTCCTACCAAGTTATGATATGAAGCTTGAAAATAAAGCTCTCCTCTCCTTTCTCCCTCCTTAGAATCTCGGCAGCCCCCTCTCCTTTTTCTCTCTCAAGTATTTTTTTTAGCTTTTAGGAAATGGTAATGAACAAAACTTCTTGCTAGCAATGAGAGAGGTTCTATTATAACTAGTAAAATGTATAGATATAACATATATATGTATACATGATATCCTAGCAAATCTACCAATATCTCTTACAATCTTTCCAAATCTCCCATATCTTTCGCTTTCAAAACCTATCCTAGCAAGGCTATAAGAGTTGGTAAGTAGCTTAGCAAGGTAGAAAAATTAAGTACTCCCATGTGCTCTCCTCTCTTCTATTCATGCCCGGTACATCAACTCTTTCTCTTCCTAAATTATTTATTTTATTTGTTGATTTATTCACTCATTTTGGATTTTAAATAATTACTCATGCAGATTTAATTATATAACCCAATTAGGTTTTCTTTAATTAGGTTAAAATAATTAATTAATTAAGATAATAAAATAAATCTCTTAGTGTTGATTTACTATTATATAATTTATTTACTAGTATATTTCAATAATTATAACCCTTATGTTATTTAATCATTCACAAGGAAATTCCTAACAATTTCCTCTTAGGACTCATTAGTATAATCACTTTCTTTTGGATAATATAGTCATTTCTCACAATTTCCTACATTTAACTCAAATATGATTAGTTCATAACCATAATTATTCTACTAGCACATGTCCTATTATTTTGGGCTACTAAATTAAATTCTCATTGGGCTTCTTGATTGGACTTGTCACAAGTTTTTAATTAAATAACCTGGGCCATCTTAATTCTCTAAAATTATGTTTGACACTATAATTCATTGGACTTTTCTCATATAAAGTTGGACCAAAATTTGGGCCTCCACAACTATTTTATACATTGGGCTTGCAACCTAGATTAATTTCTTAATACATAACACACATACTAGCAAATAAATATATATCACACATATTTTTTTTACTCATCACACTTACACAAAATGTTATCCATATAAACTTTATTTTGTTAGAATAAAATACATACATTAACTTACTAATTTTAACTAAGTAAATTAATTAATTCATTCGTGAATTTTAAATCATTATAATTTATTTAGTTGCCACACAAGACATATTGATCAAATTATAACAACTTAGAATATAACTTATCTTATCCATATATATAAATTAATTAATCTTCTTGGCTCTCTTTATTTCATTTTATAGTTAATTTAAACATTTAACTTAATAGTTAAATTAACTATTAAATATTAACTCTAATACATAAATCACATAAATATATATAATACATATATATTTATACCTTTAAGCCTAACACATCCCATAATAAGAATTTTATACATTAAATTCTTTTTTTACTATTAATAAAAATAATTTCTAAAACTCCGAGATATTACAAGATAGGTTAAATAACTCGAGCTTGTGTGATTATTGCTTGGAATAGTCTAATTTTCTAGTTCTTAATGTTGCTATTATATTAAATCTAGAGAGCTTGTTCTAGGTTGTATGATAGTTAGAATCTTGTGTAAAGCTTGTTTCATTGATTGATAATCTAAGCGGAGTTTCGGGTAGTAGATCTTATTGTTACCTAGAGCTATTAATTTCATTGAAAGATAAATAGTGTTATACTTGGTTAATTTGTTGTTGTGAAAAGGTGAAACTGAACTGAAGAACTGAAGCTTTAATTCATTTGTTATTCATATTATTTTAATTTTTGTTTTTATTAATTAGTTAATTAACATTCAAAACCCCCATTTTTACTTATTATTTAATTAGATTTAGAAAACGGTAGAATAAATTAGGATAATTTCACTCTCTGTGAGATCGACCCTTACTTGTTACTATACTGATTTCTGTGTTAGTAGAGTAGAAGTAAGGATTTAATTTTAGAGTGTAAACGACAGCTCCTAAATTTTGGCGCCGTTGCCGGGGAGTGTTATTTGTTTTTATTTATTATTTGCTTTATTTCATTTATTATTTATTTTCTTTTATTTTTATTTCTATTTTTGGACTCGATCCTCTCACTCTCTTGAATTGAAATCTGATCCAAAGTTACAAAAAATTGCACGAAGAGGTGGCTACTCTCGACAACAACCAGACTTTGAAAGAATTAGCTTCTCCTAATATTGATCAACCATCATTGTGTATTGAATATCATACTTTAGATGCTACTTTTGAGTTACAATCATATCTAAATACACCTTTTACCTACTTTTCGTGGTCTTACAGGTGAAGATCCATATAAGCATCTAAACGAGTTTCATGTCGTGTGTTCCACAATGAAGCCACAAGGAGTAGTAGAGGAACAAATCAAACTTAGAGCTTTTCCATTCTCATTAGCAGATTTGGCAAAGGACTGTTATATTATCTTCTTTCGGGATCAATTCGATCATGGAACGATATGCAAAG
This sequence comes from Aralia elata, assembly GCA_034770075.1. Taxonomy (NCBI): domain Eukaryota; kingdom Viridiplantae; phylum Streptophyta; class Magnoliopsida; order Apiales; family Araliaceae; genus Aralia; species Aralia elata. The sequence continues at coordinate 225,949 of JAVJAP010000103.1, forward strand.
GTTATTCTTGGAGAAGTACTTTCCTGCTTCAAGAGTTGCCAACCTAAGGAATGGGATATGTACAAGAAGACAGTTTAATGAAGAGACACTCTATGAGTACTGGGAAAGGTTTAAGAAGTTATGTTATAGCTGTCCACCTCACCAAATAGATGATCAACAATTGATTCAATACTTCTATGAGGGACTGTTGCCAATGGATAGGAGCATGATTGATGCAACAAGTGGAGGAGCACTAGTTGATAAGACACCTGAGGCTACACGGAACTTAATTGCAAATATGGCAGCAAACTTATAGCAGTATAGAACAAGGAATGATCATGCACCAAAAAGGGTAAATAAGGTAAACGCAAGTAATATTGAGCAACAAATTTATGCTTTAACTATTATGGTTCGTCAGATGGCTGTAGGGAATATACAAGTAGCACAGGTGTGTGGAAAGGGATAAAGTTATTCAACAAGTCAATGCTGTGGGGACATTCGTAGGACAACATCAAGAGAAATATGATCCTTATTCCTACACTTATAATCCAGGATGTAGAGATCAACCCAACTTGAGTTATGGAGGTTTTTAGCCGGCTCAACAACAATACCAACTTTGTCAAGCAGTACCTGCAAACTCTGGAATATCTATGGAGGATATGTTCAAGGAATTCATGAGTCATACATAATAATTCATGAATCAAACACAACAGTTCCAGCAGGAGACAAAAACCTCTGTTCAAGATTTAAGAAATCAAATGGATCAGCTCACCGCCACAATAGGAAAGATGGAATTTCAAGCCTCAAGGCAATCACTTTCTTAACCTGTTGTTAATCTAAGAGAGAATGTATGTGCGATTACCTTGAGGAGTGGTGAATAGGTATGGAAACAAGAAAGGATAGGATCTACATTACAAAGCAAGGCAGACGAGGGTGAAATAGGCATTAACGTAGTACCCAAGCATAAATTTCCACCTTTTTCAGCTTGTAAACCAGTGCTTTCTTTTCCTCATGCTTTAACAGTGAACAGGAGATTTAAGAAAAAGTTATATTTAATTGAGTATAACTTTTTGGAGGAATTGTGTAAATACAAGAGGGAATATGAACTTAAAAATGATGAGGAAGAAAGTGTTGGAGAAACTGCTAGCACTATAACATTGAGGAGTGACACACAGTTGGAAGTACGCAACACCGCTGATGAAGTTGATGAGGATCCAAAGTTTATGGAGGAGGAGTAAGCAATAGAGGTAGATGAATTGATAATTCCTTCAAATTTCTACAATTAGAACATGGATGATACATCTTCAATACTTGTACATGTTCGCTTAGAAAGGCCATTCTTGAAAAAAAAAATCAAAACACTGATTGATGAATACAAGGATACATTGGCTATGGAGTTTGATAATGAAGAGACCCAGATCAATGATTATGAGGTTATGAGGTATCTTGGTATTATTAATTCTGTTTTTGTTATTGATATTTTTGACTCAATAACGTAGAAATCTTTTGAGCAAACAAACAAGGAAAGTTTGAAGGCTGCAATTATCAAGGGTTGGGAGCTATCTGAAGGCATGAAGCACAGTTAAGATCTGTAGGATGTTGCTCCTAATTTTAAATTTAAACTGTTACCAGTCCACTTGAAGTACACAAGTCCAATTACATAGAATGAGAGGATTGATGTCGGACAGATGACGTTAAACAAATGCGCTGCTTGGGAGGCAACCCAAGATCTCAGATTTGATTTTTCTATCCCTTTACTTTTTAGTATGTTAGTTGCATGTTAGTTAGTAACTTCATCTTTGCATGATTGTCTTACATTGGGGACAATATAAGGTTTGAGTGTGGGAGGGTTTTAGGTTATATTTAAGTTTACTCTAGGGGATTATGATCCGAATGTGGTTATTTTTAAAAAAAATTGAAAATTTTTGGCCTTCAATTTTGGCTCAATGACTATTTTTGGCTGAGTTTTCAAAGGTTGTTGGTTAAAAATAAAAAATAATGCTAATTTGATAGAATTTGTTTGATGTGAAATTGGTTGATGAATGATGATAACTAAGTCATAATCCATAGTAACTGATTTGAATTGAATTTGTATTGCATGAGTACTTAATTCAAACTGTTTGTCCCCATAGTTTGTAATTTAGAACTGTTTATCTGTTTGGTTTGTTTGTAGGACCGTGTGAAAAGGATAAGAGAAAAAAATTAGATTGAAAAAATTTTAAAGAAAGAAAATTGCAAAAGAGGAACATGTGGTGGGTTGAGATGGAGCATAAAACGCACTCACCCATAAACACATACAACGAGAAGGAGCATAAAACACACTCGTTAGTGAGGAGATAAGTGAGATAGAGTATAAAATACACTCACTTAAGAAGGAATGAGAAAGGTGAAATAGAGCATAAAATGCATTCACCTGGAAAATAAAGTAAATCTGAAGGTTCTGGTGAAAAAGAAAAAATGAATAGCTGAGAAAACATGTTTTGAGTTTTGAGTTTTGAGTCAGTGTGTACGGTTGTTGTTCCATGATAACTAAGTTGAGTATGTGTGTAGATCATAATAAGGATACTTATGTGGATACCGTTTGAATTTGAAGATGTTTTAGTGGTGAATGACAAGGTTGGTATTGTGAATTGATTAATGACGTATTGATCAGATTTCTGATGATTGGTATTGATATTCATGGTTGGTAATTGAATTAAAACCTTTGGAAGTCTGGTTAAATAAAATTCAGATGAAGTTAATATTACCTTTGTTTTGGTTTACACGAGGACGTGTAAAGGCTAAGTGTGGGGGAATTTGATAAGTGCATAATATTCGATAATTTTAATTCCTTTATGTTTAGTTTTATGACATGTTTTATGTGTATATGAGCTTATTAAGGTATTTATTGATTTCAGTGGGAATTAGATTTAAAAGAGAAAAAGAGGAAAAAAGGATCAAAATGTAAGACCGTGACTTTTATGAAATACAAGTTTATTTTCTTTATGATTATTTTACTATAGTAAGTGCTTAGTTGATAAAATGTTATAATTATGGATGATGTGTACAATTTATCAGATAAACGGTATGTCGGGGAATATTTTTTTTGTCGGAGAATATTCTTTCTGTCCGGGAATATTCTTTTTGTCAGAAAATATTATATTCGGTAAAGTAAGACCAATCATTGGTGGACCCCTATAACGACTAATTGCCGGATACGAAAAACGATAGGAATAACTTTTTTATAACAAAATAGTCCACGGTACTATCACCTACAACTGTTGAAATACCCGGTAGTAAAAGAACAGTAAAACGCGTATTCTACAGTAGCACACGGTATTCCACAATAGTTCATATTATTAATCTAATAATTGTTACAGTAACATCTACATAGTATTTCATATTTTTGTTATAGTAGCAATTGTATAGTTTTTTTTTATATTATTGAACTCAATAATTGTCACAGTAGTATTTTCATAGTATTTCTTCAATAATTGATACAACACAGTAGCTCATATTATTTGATATGATATTCTTAAATTAGTTAACATTATTGACAATTTTTAGAATTTCTGTTCGACCAGTTACAAGGTGCCCAATTATTTTCAAAGATCGATCTTCGTTCTAGGTACCATCAGTTAAAGATTAAAGTTGATGACATTCCCAAAACTGCCTTCAGAACTCGATACAGAAATTATGAGTTCCTAGTCATGCCTTTCGGATTAACTAATGCTCTTGTTGCCTTCATGGATATGATGAACCGAATATTCAAGGAATATTTGGATCAGTTCGTGGTCATCTTTATTGATGACATCGTTATATACTCTAAAAGTCAAGAAGATCATTAACGACACTTGAGGATGATACTCCAAAAGCTTCGAGAAAACAAGTTATATGCCAAATTAAAGAAATGGGAATTCTGGCTTGAAGAAGTAGCCTTCCTTGGTCACGTGGTCTCTAAACATGGAATATTAGTTGATCCAGCAAAGATTGAAGGGGTATTAAATTGGAAACAACCCAAGTCAGTAACCGTAGTATGGAGCTTTCTAGGCTTAGCTGGTTATTATCGAAGGTTCATGGAAGGATTCTCTCAAATTGCCATTCCATAAACTCAGCTGACTCGAAAGATCATAAAGTTCGAATGGAGTGAAGAATGCGAGAAGATTTTTTAAGAACTCAAGAGAAGACTCTTTTCCGCACCTGTTCTGGCGATACCATTAGGATCGGAAGGATTTTTCATCAATCCAGTGATGCTTCAAGTAGAGGTCTAGGTTGCGTTCTCATGCAACATGAGAAAGTTATAACTTATACCTCTCGACAACTCAAGGAATATGAGAGGAATTATCCTACTTATAATCTAGAGTTAACAGCAATCATTTTCGCGTTAAAAATCTGCAGACACTACATATATGGGGAGAAAATAGAAATCTATACAGATCATAAAAGCCTCAAATATTTCTTCACCCAAAAGGAACTCAATATGCGACAACGACTTTGGCTCGAGCTGTTGAAGGATTAGGACCATACCATCCAATACCATCCTAGAAAGGCAAACATGGTAGCTAACACATTGAGTAGAAGATCATATGCCAGTACGAGTGCGATGCTGACAACATAAAGGCCCATTTTGTATAACTTATAAAAGATAGAGGTAGAGTTAAAGGCTCCAGGAACCCACTTGAAGATGGCACATATACAAGTGGTACTGGCTTTAATAGACAAGGTTAAAGCTGCTCAAGCTTTGGACCTAGACCTAGTGAGTATGAAGAAGAAAGTACAAGGTGTTATTCCAGAAGCAAGAATCGATGAAGAAGGGATACTTTGAGTTAGCTTTAGACTTTGCGTACCTGATGACCCTGACTTGAAGTATAAAATCATGATGGAAACATACAACACACAGTTTGCAATCCACCCTAGAAGTACCAAAATGTATTGTGACCTTCGACATACGTTTTGGTGGAGCAATATGAAGAGAGAGATTGCGAAGTTTATTTCAAGGTGTTTAACTTGTCAACGTGTTAAGGCAGAACATCAAGTACCAAGGGGTCCATTGTAACCACTTGAAATTCCAGAATGGAAGTAGGAACACATCAACATGGATTTCGTGATGGGTCTTCCTAAGGTTTCTCAAGGCCTAAACGTAATTTAGGTCATAATGGATAGATTGACCAAATCTGCTCATTTTATGCCCATACGAGAAAACTATTCGCTCGAGCGTCTTGCGAATATGTACATAAGAGAGATTGCGAGATTACACGGTATGCTAGTATCCATAATTTCTGATCGAGACCCTAGATTCACTTCACGATTTTGGGCTAGCTTATAGAAAGCTATGGGCACTGAATTACGATTCAGTTCTGCATACCATCCCCAGATAGCCGGCAATTGAAAAGGACCATTCAAACTCTCGAAGATCTGTTGGGTCTCTGCGTGCTAGACTCCAAGGAAAGTTAGGACAAATATTTACCATTGGTGGAATTCTCCTACAACAATAGTTATCAAGTAAGTATAGGCATGGCTCCCTTCGAGGCGTTGTATGGACGAAGGTGTCGATCTCCAGCATATTGGGATAAAGTAGGTGAGGCAAAGTTGTTGGGACCAGAGTTGGTACGTATGACTATAGAAAAGATTCAAATGATCCAGCAGTGTATACAAGTCACACAAGATCGACAAAAGAGTTATGCTAATCTTCATCGAAGACACGAAGCATTTAATGTCGGTGACCATGTATTTTTACTTGTTTCTCCATGGAAAGGAGTTATGAGATTCGGAAAGAGAGGAAAACTCAACCCTCGATTTGTTGGTCCATTTGAAATCCTCGACTGAATAGGAACCATGTCCTACAGACTCGCCTAACCGCTAAGCATGTCTCGCATTCATAACGTCTTCCACGTATCCATGTTGTGACGCCCCCAAATTCGGGTCTCCAAATACCCGGATCCGGTCATCACGATCCAATACATCATTCACCTCCAACAATATACATTGACTAAAATGCGGAAATAAACATATGTTGTTCATTAGAAAGGTGTTACTAGTCCCAGAATACAATAACCTTAAGTACTGAACATAAATCCATACCCCAAATAATTGTCAGGGTTTAAATTACCTTTATAGTAATTAACTACACATAAAATTAAAATCTGCTACGTGAAGCCTATCACTTCATCTTTTCTTTACCCTTGCTCTTTCCTGATGTCTCGGGTTTAGCTGCAATGAAAGTCATGATATAGCAAGGATGAGCAACGAGTTTGCTCAACAAGTTTAAAGTACAACAATAAAGGATATATCATGATGAAAGGAATATAGAAAGAGAATTCAACAATACAATTATCAGAAGCAAGAACAATAATTGCTTTTAGAACAATAGATAGTCAAGTAGACTTTGAACAATAACTTCCAAAGGAGTCAATAGCTAATTAACCCTCTGGTTACTGACTACAGAATAAGTACTTGAGGGGATCAGCCTCGCGTACGTTATGTGTATGCATAACATTTAACTCTGCTATTTGTACCTTATATACGGTACCTGGGGTACTCCCTTATAATAACAGGGGTGTTCATTTAGTCTAAGAATCCTTACCTTTGATTGGTTCGGATAGCTTTTATCAAATTCTCACATACTTGCCTGATCGAAAAAGGGTTCAGACTTAATAATTCGTGAATTCTTAGAACTTTAACAAGTGTACAAATTCGAATGCATCGAATGCGATAGTCAATAATATCATAGATGTGGACTAATTTCAAAGGTAGATAGGCCACTTAAAGCATGCTTGAAAATGAGATTCAAGCTTAAAGAATAACTTGCAATACAATAACACCCTGCTCGAAGATAGTTTGAGTAGAGTTTAAGGAAACTAGCATAAGTAAAGTTTCAGAAAAGGAAACTTGCTCAAAGTAAAGATTGAGTAAGAAGAACTTGCTTGTTTGCTCAGCTACAGATAAATTTTAGCTTTAATTAATTGATCTTGAGTGACCTATCATTGGATAAAGTCGACTTATCAATTAATATGGCATAGTTGTATATTGGCACACCTTACTATACCATTTACTTAGCAGGTAAAAATTCACCATCTACATTTTATTACCATTCAACATTAGCTAACAGAAATTAATTAATGATCTTTAGCTATTAAAATGATGGTAGCTAATCATGATTACTATTCTTCGATTACTCAGATTTATTACCCTTATCCGTCTCTAAATATGGGTTAACAATCCTTATTTATTATTTATAAAGTAATAATAAGTTTATTTTGGTTTAAAGACAACAGAAAAACAATTGATCACTTATTTAGTTTTACTCTTAATTACTATTCACCTTAAGGGTAATTGAATAATTATTATTCCTTGTTCCCTATTTAACATTAATTAAATACTTAATGTATTAATTCTACACACACTTAATTATTATTTAATATTAATTAAATAATCCTTAAGTATTTATTATCTTTACTTATTAAGGCCAAAAGTACATAATCAGCTTATTAATCTCACTCATACTTAATCATTATTTCATTAATGATTAAGTAGTTATTATCCTTATTAGCTTTATTCACACCTAATTATTATTAATATAAATTAGATAATAATTAGATATTTATTATCTTTAAATGTTAAACAATAATTATTAAATACTTGTTATCTTCATTTATTATTATTAAATAATAACAAATAATTATTTTATTACTCTTATTCACACTTAGTTATTATTACTTAATATTAATAATTAAATACTGATTATCTTTATTTATTACTTATTGATAAGTAATAAATAAATAATTTATTAATTCTATTCATACTTAATTATTATTAAATAATAATTAAATATTTATTTTCTTTATTTATTATTTAAATAATAAATAATTAATTTACTAATTTATTCATATTTAATTATTGATCAAATAATAATTAAATATTTATTATCTCTATTTATTATTTACTGATAAATAATTAATTTAATTAATTTATTAATTATTATTTAATATTAGTCAAATACTAATTTGTTTATTATCTTTATTCATTATTTATTGATAAATAATAAATAATTACTTTATTAGTTTTATTTATTAGTTATAATAACTAATCAATTTGCAAGTGCATTATTAGCTTCAAATTAATAACCAATATTTGAGCCAATGATAGCACAGTTAGTCTAATAGCTGTAACACAGTCACTAGTGATGTACCAAGCTCCTGCAATTTATTTTCAACCCAACCCAATATTATTATCCAGTACAACAGGCAACAGATTCATATGATATACTGTGTTTAGCCAAGCATTATCCCATACAAGAACCCAGAGTTTGCCCCTTATAATTCATATTGCCAATCGAACAATTTATACCCAAAAATGAAAACAGTCCGTTCAAGCATTATAACAAAAATACCAAGTTACCAGAACCTATGATCCCTTAATATACACAACTTCCCAATTCACAGGACCATACAATACAGTTCCAAAGCAATATATAATATGAACCAACACCATTGACTGCTAGAACCTTTAAGGTTCGTCAACAACAGTTCAATACCAGGGAGCAATAAAAATCCCAGCACAGAAAGAGAAAAGAGAGAAATATAAACAATACCAACCCAATGTGTCAACACAATTTAATACCAGATTCTGAATCAAATGAGCCAACACAGTACAATAGAATGTATAATATAACCACACAACACAATCGGAAACACCAATCCAAGTACAGAAGAAGAAAATTTGTACAGGACCTAACATAAAACTATTACAGTACCTTAATAACCCTATTGTTATACCTTGGGTTTGATCGCGTTGCAATCTTCCTCCTTCTACCGAAATAAATGGTATAATCTTGGGACATTTACCCCAACTGGAATTGAAACCCACGATCGGCCACCCCCTGCTTCCTCTCTCTCTCTTTAATTTCTCTCTCTATTTGAACAGCCAAAAATGGTAGCAGCTCGGTTTAGGGTTTGGGTGTCCAATTTATAGAGGTTTGTTTACCCAATTAGACTGGTTATTACCTTATTTGACCATTCAAGGACCATCGGTAGGAAGGAGGCAGTGACCGGCGTCTACTCCAACCCTTCTAAACCCAACTGTCGCCCAACTTCCGAGTCGTGCAGTCCCATCGGTCATGTCGGCAATCGATCTAAGTCCCTTGGTCCGACCAATGTCGCTCGATCGTCGATACCTTTCCCCACTTCGACCGCTGGTTGCTTCGTGCTGCCGCCGGCACACGTTTGGCGTCCCTCTTCCCCGTCACTCGCTCGCCTGTCAGTTTGATTGAGGGTTTGGGGTCGCTAGGTTCGGCTAATTGAGAGCCTAGGCTGATAGGATTTCCTTTTTTCTTCTTGACTGATCTCCCCCAAATCGATTTTGGCTGAATTGAAACCCCTCCCAAATGAATTGCCGGTTATCTCCTTAATCCCACCGGTCGCCCCCACCCGGATCTAACCCGGCTGAACAGAAATAAGGAATGGGCTCGAATTGGGCTAGAAGGGATTTGGGCTCAACCCAATAGGGTTGGGCCGGCTGAATTGATTAGGAAAATGGCCCAATTAGAGAACTAAAAAGAAATTGGGCTCAGCCCTATTAAATTTGGGTTAATTGGAATAAAATAAGGTAGTCCAACTTGTTTATTAACATTATTAACACTATGCTCCTAATATTTAAATTGAATAAATAATTCGATAATTACTTATTTATAATATTTATTTCAACAATAATTCCTTGTGCGAATTATTTAAATCCGATAATATTAAAATTATTTATTAATTTCCCCAATTTTCTTGTCAATCAAATGTTAAGGTTAACTCATTAATTTACTCAAACTATTAGTGAGCCCCCTTAAGGCAAGAAAAATTATTGGACCACGTATTTATTTAATTAAATAAAAATACCTACATGGGTCCAATTAAATTCGTAAAAATATATATAAAATAAATTTTATTTATTAAAATAAATTCGATACAATGTTTAAAAATTCCTGGACATTACATCCTCTCCCCCTTATAAAAATTCCGTCCTCGGAATTTCAATCTAAGGTTACTCAAATAACTGGGGGGAATTTGCTCTCATCTTCTCTTCGAGTTCCCACGTAGCTTCTTCCACCGCGTGATTTCTCCAGAGAACTTTAACAGAATGAATGACTTTATTCCTCAGCCATTGTTCCTTCCTATCAAGTATTTGGACAGGAATCTCCTCGTACGATAAGTCCCTTTCGACTTGAATTGGTTCATAGGAGATGACATGCTTATAGTCTGGCTTATATGGACGTAACACTGATACATGAAACACATTGTGAATGTGCTCAAGCTCAGGGGGTAATGCTACCTCGTACGCCACTTCGCCTATTCTCCTTAATATTTCAAAAGATCCTATGAACCTAGGGCTCAGCTTGCCCTTCTTCCCAAAACGGATCTTCCCTTTCCAGGGAGATACCTTTAGAAACACAAAGCTTCCGACTTCAAAGTCTCGTTTCTGACGATGTAGGTCAGAATACTTCTTCTGGCGATCCTGGGCTGCTACTAACCGCTGTCTTATTACTTTAACAATTTCCACGGTTTGTTGTACCAATTCTGGTCCCAACAATCTCCATTCACCAACTTCATCCCAACACAACGGTGTTCGACACTTCCTTCCATACAACACTTCGTACGGTGGCATATCAATGCTAGCGTGATAACTGTTGTTGTAAGCGAACTCTACCAATGGCAAGTGATCATCCCAGCTGCCACCTAAATCCATCACGACTGCTCGAAGCATGTCTTCCAGGGTCTGAATTGTTTGCTCGCTCTGACCATCAGTCTGAGGATGATACGCCGTACTCATTCTCAACTGTGTTCCCATTCTTTCCTGTAGACTTCTCCAAAAATTTGACGTGAAGCGCGGATCTCTGTCAGACACAATAGATACCGGTACCCCATGTCGTGATACTATCTCCTTTACGTAGAGTTTCGCTAACTGTTCTAATTTGTACCTGATCTTGATCGGTAGAAAATGGGCAGACTTGGTCAAACGATCTACAATCACCCAGATGGCGTCTAGACCCTTCCGTGTTGTCAGAAGTCCTACCACAAAATCCATTGTGATGTGCTCCCACTTCCACTTTGGAATCTCCAAAGGTTGTAACAATCCGCTCGGCCGCTGGTGCTCTGCCTTAACCCTCTAGCAAGTTAAACACCGACTGACGTATTCTGTAACTTCTCTTTTAAAATGCGGCCACCAATAATGCTGACGCAAATCTTGATACATCTTGGTGCTCCCTGGATGTACCGAGAATTTTGTATTATGGGCCTCCTCCAATATCTCTTCCCTTAGGTCTGGTACGTACGGTACCCAGATCCTTCCCCCGAACCTCAGCAATCCTGTGCTGTCAATCTTGTACTTCAACGTTTTTCCCCCGGATAATTGCTCCTTAATGACAAGGCACTCTTCATCAAATTCTTGAGCCTCCTTTATCTTATCCAGCAGAGTCGGTCCTGCTGTTACGGTAAACAGTACTTCGTCCGTCTCCATCGGATACTTAACCTCCAATTCCAGATGTTCAAAGTCCTTTATCAATTCCTCCTGAATTGTTAGTTGCATCAATTTCGCCTTGCCCTTCCTGCTTAAGGCATCAGCCACTACATTTGCTTTGCCCGGATGATACAGAATCTCACAGTCGTAGTCCTTGATCAATTCTAACCATCGACGCTGCCTCATGTTTAGCTCTTTTTGAGTGAAGATATATTTCAGACTTTTGTGATCTGTATATATCTTGCACTTCTCCCCATATAGGTAGTGCCTCCAAATCTTCAAGGCGAAAACTACCGCTGCTAACTCCAAGTCATGAGTTGGGTAACCCTTTTCATAGTCCTTCAGCTGACGTGATGCGTACGCCATAACTTTACCGTGTTGCATCAGCACACGACCAAGACCCTTGTGTGACGCATCGCTATATACTACGAAACCCCCAGTGTTGTCTGGTAAGGTCAACACCGGTGCTTGACTAAGTCTCTTCTTCAGCTCTATAAAACTTTCCTCACACTTCTCTGACCAAACGAACTTAACTGTTTTCCTGGTGAGGTTGGTCAACGACGATACTATCTTTGAAAAATCCTGTATGAACCTTCGATAGTATCCCGCTAATCCCAAGAAACTCCGGATCTCTGTTGGCGTCTTCGGTTGTTCCCAATTGATAACCGCTTCTACTTTTGCTGGGTCCACCGAAACACCATTTTTGTCGATGACGTGACCCAGAAATTGTACTCTCTGCAACCAAAACTCACACTTAGAAAACTTCGCATACAATTTCTCCCTCCTGAGAGCTTCCAACACAATCTTTAAATGTTCAACATGCTCCTCCTCCGTTTCCGAATACACCAAGATGTCATCAATGAATACAACTACGAATGTCCAAGTACTGCTTGAACATTCTGTTCATCATATCCATGAATGCTGTTGGTGCATTCGTCAATCCAAATGACATTACCAGAAACTCGAAGTGCCCATAACGAGTCCTGAATGCAGTCTTCGGGATATCCTCCTGCCTCACTTTCAGCTGATGATAGCCTGTTCTTAGGTCGATTTTTGAAAAGTACTTCGCTCCCTTAAGTTGATTAAATAGATCATCAATCCTAGGAAGCAGATACCTATTCTTAATTGTAACTTTGTTCAACTCCCGGTAGTCGATACAAAGTCGCATAGAGCCATCCTTCTTCTTTACAAACAGAACTGGCGCTCCCCACGGGGACACACTCGGTCTGATATAACCCTTGTCTAACAGTTCATGCAGTTGAACCATTAACTCTTTCATTTCTACAGGTGCCATTCGATACGGCGGTTTCGATATTGGTGCGGTTCCCAGTACCAAATCGATAACGAACTCAATTTCCCTATCTGGCGGCAGTCCCGGAAGTTCATCGGGGAAGACATCAGCGAAGTCCCTCACGATCGGTATTTGACTCATCTCATCCCCGACCTGACGGGTATCGATCACATGGGCCAAATAACATACGCCCCCTTTCTTAAGTAATTTCTTGGTTTGCATCATAGTAAGACAACAAGATTGTCTTGGTGACTTACTACCATAGAATACCACCTTCGACTTATTAGGAGTCTTTAGGTGTACACATTTCTTCTTACAATCAATAACTGCTCCGTGAATTGATAGCCAATCTATTCCCAGGATTACATCAAACTCTCCCAGCCGAATTGGTATCAGATCCACATTAAGCTTAAATCCTCGCAACTCAGCACAACAATTCCTATGAATGTATTCTACGGGGATAATTTCCTTGTTTGCTACTTCTATGTTCATAGGGTGTTCTAACTTTTCACGAGGTAAATTTAACTGACTAGCAAATTCTTCGAAAACAAAAGAGCAGGTAGCACCCGAATCGAATAACACATATGCATTTATATCATTGATTAGGATGATACCTGACACCACATCCCTATATTCCATTGCATCCTGCACGGTTATGTTGAATGTGCGTGCCATTGGTCTGTTGGCTTGACTGGCTGGTGCCCCGTAACTCGGCCGGTTGCTGTTTCCGCTGTTGTTGCTCCTGTTGCCACTCCCGACATCACCCTTCCTCTTCGGGCAATCCTTAATCTAGTGGTCGGGTGATCCACAAGAGAAACATCCTCCCTTTGACTTGTTCGGACACTAGGGAGCCATGTGCCCCGGTTGTCCACATCGGTAACAAACACTTTTCCCCTTCATGCACTCCCCAGGTGACTCTTCCCGCAGTTGCTGCACTTGCCACCCTTCTTAGCCTCTCCTCCGGGTTTATTGCTCCCGAACGATTGGCTTTCATTCCATTTGCTCTTATTGGGGTTGCTGCCTCCGTTGCTCCCCGCCTTGGCTACTTCCTGACTCTTCTTTCTGTCCTGATTGAATCGTACCACTGCTTCATTGCCCCCTTCCGCAATGATAGCCCTTTCCAGCAACTCCGAGAAGTTCTTAATCTTCAATATTGCGACTGACTTCTGTACCCATGGTATTAGTCCCAACTCAAACCTTCTTGCCTTCCTGGCCTCGGTGTCCACCTGATGTGGGGCAAATCGGGCCAATTCATTGAATTTTGTCGCGTACTCTACGACAGTCATATTCCCTTGTTTCAGTTCTAGGAACTTAACTTCCATGTCCTGCTGTGTATTCTCCGAAAAGTAATTTTCGAAGAACAACTCTTTAAATCTTTCCCAGGAAATGACTCCCTCACCTGCTCGCCCCTTATTGGCCTTCCACCAATAGTTAGCCTCGCCTTTCAGCATGAATGTGGCAAATCCTGTTTTCTGTTCCTCGGCCACCCGTGCAACCTCGAAGACCTTCTCTATTTCTTCGATCCAGGTCTGTGCTTCTATTGGGTTAAGAGTTCCCTTGAACTCGGGTGGTCCGACCAGTTTGAAATCCTTAAAATTTGCTAGATGATGCGCTGGCTTGGGTGCTGGTTGGGTCCCTCCAGGTGGCGGTCTTGATTGCATGGCTTCTGCCAACATTTCTGTGAACATTCTCATTGGATTGGATTGATTTCCAACCTCGCTTTTTGACTCTTCAACCTGCCGGTTACGTGGTCGTCCTCTTAGCGGCATGATTTGAATTCTGGCCGACTTTTATCTATAGTTTTATATTTTACACAATATGTCATTAAAATCAGCAATCAAGGGTAAAGACATCTATCAAACACATTTGATTTAAGTGAAACATCTGCATTTATATTGATATACCACTGTTTCATTACACCCGAATTCAACCTGTGGCATACTTCTATAAATGTGCCCTGGCATGTCCTATCAAACACTAAACATCCCCTAAGACACAAAGTGGGGAATCCTAACTTTCCATCCCTCAAGATAACAAAAGTTGGGGTTTAACTGCTGCCCCAAACATGAAAACAATATAGAGTTTCACAAGACAAACATGAATATGTCCCTAATATAACAAAAAGTGGGACTGACTGTACTAAAGACAAAACAACCATCATATCACGTCACGACACGTCATGACGAATCTGTGCCTGCTGACCAGAAGAGAATGCCCCACCCATGACCCTGCGACGAACAGAGCGGCTAGACTCCCCTACCTCAGTCCGGGGCCTCCTGTAGGCGGCATCCAAGGCAAAACCTAAGGTCTCGATCCTCACTGCTCTGGCCTCCAACTGGTCCTCCAACTGGTCAACCCTCTTGGCTTCCCTAACCCAGGCCTCTCTAACATGCATCCTCTCAGACACCTCCAACCCAAATTCGAACTTCATGGCCTCCTGTTTGGCCTTCAGGTGGGCGATCTGCAGATCCTTCTGCTCCAGCCTCTCTCTCAGCTCAGCGTTCCGGGCCACCAGCTGATGTAGCAGTGGTCCGATCTGCTGCACTGAGGACTCGTATCCCTGCAGCTGTATCTTCGCTACTCCCAGGTCATGCTCGAGCTGGTAAGCCAGATCCCTATACTGGTCCTCTCTAAACTGGTGGGTCTGATTCTGCTCCTCCAAATGAGCTATCCGATCCTCTAGCTCCTCGTTCCTGCTGGTCAGTCCCTCGATGATATCGTCGGCAGTGGACCCCATGCCATCAACATAAGCAGGTGGCACATCACCGCCAGTCTCCGGGTCCTCCTCACTGTCATCCGGGTCCTGACTACCGGATCTCATCACCTTACCTATAACAAGCTTTGGTAGATCCCCCTGATAGTCCTCCTCTAGGTCGGACTCCTCCAGCGGTACTCCTGGGGCAATAGGAGCATACCCCACCAACTGCTCAGCAACTACTGGTATATCTATGAATGTCTCCTCCCCCTGGGTCCCACTAGTTCCTTCCCTGTCAGCCATCCTACAAACATAGACAGACATCATCTGCTAAAATCTACTCTACCTTCTCTATAGCATTTCCTAGTTCTTCTAACACATGTGTTCTTCGTCTATCTATGGAATTGCATTCTCCATAGAAACATGATAAAACTCTAGATGTCTACCTTCATCGTCTAAAACAAATTTCTAATGAACTATCAGTTGCCGAACGTCCTGTCTCCCAATCAGATTTTATGGTCATTGTTTTAAATGTTCTTCATGCTAAATTTGTGTCTCTCAAATTAGCCTTGTCCATGATAGATACTCATCTGCCATGCTCTGTGTTACTCAGTAAATGTCATAGCCACGAGTTCATTAATGAGCCAAATGTCCTTGTTAATTCTCCTTTTGCTCCACCATCATCAGCCAATAATGCTGAACGCTTTAATAATAATGCTCAATGCTTCAACAACCACCGTGGTCGTTACTGTGGTACTCGTGGTCCTGGGCAAGAAAATTTTTGGCCATCTAATTATCAGTATTCGCCAAACTTCAATCGTCCACATTGTTTGTTTTGTAGTAGTTCCAATTATGACTCGCAGTAGTGTTATTTTCATCCTCGAATAACAACTTCTGCTGGTCTACTTGGTCCATCACTTGGAACCCCCTCTTCGGTTGCTAACTTTACTACTTCTCCAACCATCAATTCGTCAAATATGTCAGAGACCTCTATGTCTTCTCTATAGTGGTACCTTAACATGGGTGCTAATTATCATGTCGCACCAAATTTAATGGGTATCAACCATGTTGACGAGTATAATGGCTTGGATCACCTTCAAGTGGCTAACAGTAATATTGCTCGTATAAATTTCTCTGTTCCATAACATTTAATTCAAAAAATAAAAATTTTCATCTTTATCAAATTTTACATGTTCCATCTACTTTATAAAAAATTATTATCTATTAATAAGTTTTGTCGAGATAATCACGTCTATTTCGAATTTCACCCGTCTTGTTTTCAAGTTAAGGATCGCATCTCCTAGATAACTCTTCTCAGTGGACCAACTAAGGACAAACTCTACACTCTATAAGTTGAACCTTCCTTCACTGCCTTTTCTACTTCCCGAGTCTCTTTGTCTGATTGGCATCAATGCATGGGCCACCCCCATGAATGTTTCCTTCGTCATATTATTTCCAAGCATAGCTTAGATGTGTCTGTTGGTTTGCAGAAATAAGATCAAAGCATAAAATCTAATTGATACACATCGAAAACATGCAATAAAGCACTTTAAAATTTTCTGCAATCCTAGGAATCACCTTATGCAATATTATTAATTGAATAACAAAGAAGAAGAAGGATTTATACCTTTACGAATTCAACCTTTGAACAGCTACTAATTCACCTCATTTGCTCCTTTACGTTCTTCTCTAAATCCACTAATCAAACGTTTGTTACAATAGTGTGCAACGCCCAAAAGGTGATCCGCCAAGAGATTATCAATTGAAGAAGAAGTATTTAGGTTCTACTAAACCTTGGGTAGCTAATCCTAGTTTTCTCTCTCATAACTCTTTAAGGTTTAGAGAATACTTGCAAAACTGCATTAGTCTATTCCACAAAAAGATTTCTCCTATTTATAGACTAACCTTGCATCTTAAACCTTTTAGGACTTAGGGTTTCCTTTAATCCAACTCCCAAACTATTTAGGAATTAAATAATTATTAATAGAGTCCATTTCAAGTACATACTCCCTTAATTTACATACCCCCTTTAGCGACGGACTGGACGACGGTTCGGTCCTTCGCTATATCATAGAACCGTCGTCTTAGCTTTTAGCGACGGACAACATATAGCGACAGATTGAACTTAAGATGACAGATCGAACCTATAGCGACAGACCGAACCGTCACCCGGTCCGTCGCTAAAGGGGGTATGCAAGGTATGTAAAATCAAAGGTTATGCACTTGATCCTCTTCCATTATTAATAATAATAAGAAGAAGAAGAATACTTCTTATCAATTTATAATTAGTATTTCTCTAAATACTTAATTATAAATATTAAGCTATTTAATTTATTCCACTAATATATTAAATATTCTTAATTTATTATTATCAAACAAATTAATTTATAATAATAATAATAAGACTACTCTTATTAATTTATAATTTAGTATTTCTCTAAATGCCTAATTATAAATATTAAGCTATTTAATTCATTCCACTAATAAATTAAATATACTTAATTTATTATTATTAAGCCAACTACTTCTAAAATAATATTTCTCTTTTATGGTGTGACCCTCTAGGTTCAATATTAAGCCGGTAAGTAGAATAAATAAATTAGAACCATTCTAATATTATTTATAATGAATTAAAATCATTTAATTTAAGTATAAATAAATAATATTTATTCTGCAACAAGAGTGGCACTTTACGATAGTGTATCATGACTATCCGGATAATATGACATCAACGTTTAATTACATAGAATCTATTTAGTAATAGTTATCGTACAATTCAATTCTTCTACCATACAATGTCCCGATTAAACATAAGACACGGAATTAATAACAAGTCTTATTTATTTAATCATATGCATTTCGATTCCAAAATGCAAAACTCCGATTAATATAAATTATAAACTCCTTTCTAATTTTCGTTCACTTTGGCCAAGGATTTCTGAGTTATCACTTATTGAATCACGTAGGACATTCTCTCCCTTTACTCGAAGTGGTAGATCCTTTACTGATCATTCACCTATCTCTATGTACACTTTATTATACCCGAACATACCCTATATTATACTTTGAAGTATTAAAGAATATGGCAAAGTATAACTTAGAATACACAAGATATTATGATGATCTCAAGTCTAAGGATCCCTTGTACGACTATCACTATTGGAATTCCTATTGTTAGGTATGTAAAACTCCATTAGGTGTTCCTTAAGCGAGTCACGTTCAGTGAACTTATTCTCCAATAATCACCTACATAATTGCTTCAGTGTCTCCAAACAAATGATTATGAGATCAACCATCCTCTTCAACAGAGAAAGCATAGTATGTATCAATCTATCCAGAATCAGTAACCCCACATTAGTGATCCATCGATTGGGAACATTTTAGTTTTAAGCTATCTTGAATTTAGATCTCATTAACATGATCATCATCATGATTCTAAAACCATTCTTTCAAAACTATGAGTTTATCACATTTAATTAATTCAACTAATTAATCATGGATAAATTATGCCTTTAATTAAACGAAATCTTTTATTAATAAATGAATAAGATTATAAAATAAATGTTTATCACATCCAATGTAATTGGCTTTAGGGCATATTACTTTCAATCTCCCACTTGCATTGATGTTGGATAATGCTTTAGTAAATGGATCTACAATGTTGTTCTGAGAGTCCTGTTTGTCGATTTAACAATCAATAAATACGTACAAGTGTACACGATCAACAAGTAATAAAGTGATAAGAGAGTGTCGAACCCACAGAGAATTATTTAATAATAATTACCAATACTAACAAATAATCAAATTAATTTTATTTAAACAATTGATTAAGATTGTGAATTTTAGATAATAAAATACTAAACTAACTAATTACTAACTACCAAGAATTGAATTCAGATAAAAAGGCTTAAGATTACAATTTCCCTTAATGTTTCACTTGAATTAATACACTTCCTGTTAAGTTATATTACTTATTCCGGATTGTTAATCAAGAACTCATCAATATTTATAATCATCTCTCGATGTATCATAAACGAATCAACTTAAATCCATAAAAGATAGAATTAAGATGAACACCGTAGTTAACTAATTCACTATATCTCTATGTGAATTACAATTAAAAAGGATTTAAAGCACAGATTCTCTTTCAGATTACATGCGGCGTATAGGTATATCTCTATCCTAAACACAAATCATGAATTCCATCGACAGCAGAATACATAATCACATGCTATTATGATTAGGTCTAAATCTATAATCCATCTCTCGAGTTCATATAGATTACCACGGTAATTGTTGATCAAACAATTAAGCAATTAATCACAAATCATAATAGACAATCTGATAATAATCAATAATAATTAACAAGGAAGCATATCAATAAAAACTACGCAATAAGATCCATTATAATCTTAAAAAGAAATTGAAAGTAGTATGCACTCAAGCCAATCATATTTGATATGATGTTGCATATACTTTGTAATCTTATTCATTTATTAATAAAAGTATTAAAGGCATTTTACATTATCTACATGGTGCTGTTATATATTAAATGTGATAAACCCATAGTTTTGAGCAATGCTTTTAGAATCATGATAGTGATCATGCTAATGAGATCTAAATTCAAGATAGCTCACAAACTAAAATTTTTCCTGATCGTTGGATTACTAAATTGAGGATTAGTGAATCCGGATACATTAGTATATACGTTGCTTGCTCTTAGGAAGAGGATGATTGATCTCATAAGCATTTGTGTGGAGACACTAAAGCAAGTATTTATGTGCTTATTGGAGAATAAGTTCACTGAACGTGACTCGTTAAGGAATACCTAATGGAGTTTTACTCGCCTGTCAATAGGAATTCCTCTAGTGATAGTAGTACAAGTGATCCTTGGACTTGAGATCATCATAGTATCTTGTGTATGATGAGTTATACTTTGACATGTCCCTTAAGACCTTTAGGGTATAACAAAGGGTATGATTGGGTATAATAAGTTGTACATGGAGATAGGTGAATGATCAACAAAGAATCTACCACGTCTAGTAAAAGATGTGAATGTCCTATGTGATTCGATAAATGACAACTCAGTAGTCCTTGGCCAAGGCAGAATGAAATTAAAAAGGAGTTTCTAATTTGCATTATTTAGAGTTGTGCATTTGGGAATCGAAATACATATAATTAAATAAAATAAGACTTGACAGTAATTCTATGTCTTATATTTAATTGGAACATTGTATGGTAGAAGGATTGAATTGTACGGTAACTATTTACTCAAAGGTTCTTTTGTGATTAATGTTGAAATCTATATTATCTGGAAAGTCGTAGATCGCTAAGGGGGCTTACCCTTATTGTAGAATAAATATTGTTTATTTAAATGAATTAAATACTTTAATTTATTTATTTAAATAAGATTAGAATTGTTCTAATTGATTTATTCACAACCGGTTTAATATGGAGAACCTAAAGGGTCACACCGCAAAGGAAAATATTTATTGAAGAAGTAAATGGCATAATTGTAATAATAAGTTAAGTGTATTTAATTTAGTCTATGGAGATAGAATAAATTAAATAGCTTAATATTTATTATTTAATATTTTAGAAATATTAAATATAAATTAATAAGAGGAGTCTTATTATTATTATTATTACTATTACTATTATTTAATTCCTAATTAGAATAGAAACCCTAATCCTAAATAGTTTAGGGAAGGGTTTTCCTACATCTATAAATAAGAGAAGTCTTATCATAGATTAGGGTTACACACTCTTGCATTAGAATTGTGGAGAGTACTTACAATTTCTATAGAGATAGAAAACTAGGGTTTTGCCAAACAGCCATCTTCTTGAATACTTGTTCTTCCTTGGTGGATCACCTCTAGAGGCCAAACAATTGGGTAGCTAACGTTGATCAAAGGAAGGAATTTAATCGGTGCAATTCAAGGAGAACGCGAAGGAATTGGAGGTGAACTTGTACCTGAGGAAGCTAGAATTCTACAAGGGTATAATTCTTAGTCTCCATCTCTTTCGTTTAATTAATAATTGTGCATAAAGAAAGATCATGGTGATGGTTTGTATAAAATTTTAAAATCTGATTTTATCGCGCTTCCGCTCTATTTGTGTAATTTGATTGCATGCTCGCGTTATATACAAACCTAACTGAAATTAGTTCATGATTGAATTAAAATCCATAATCCACAATTGATAAAGCATTCAAGAATACAAAATAAGAGGTATAGAAGAGAATAGAATCTGTAATTGCAATCCTTGAATCTCTCATTTAGCTCTTGTGATGAATCCTTCTTGCTTGCTCAATTGCTTCAAGCCTCCCTCTCTTTCTCCCAAACTAGGGTTAGCAAAAAGTAGCAAAATCTCCCCTATTCTATGCCTCACATCATGTATTTATAGGTTATAAGTCAAATCCCAATCTTAGGAGGAAAAATAATCCAATTTGAAGTCAAAAACATGTACAAACGCGTCAAAACTAAGTCTGGCCGCGTCCGCTCTGGCGCGGCCGCGCTAGAAATGAACTAGGTATGGGCGCGGCCGCGCCCAACTGGCAGAGAACAATTTCTGCTGCGACATCCTTTGGTAAAATAGTCATAACGTTTGATCCAGGAGGATTTACGGGGCCTGCCACATACCAAATCAAAGATATCGACGAGATCTACAACTTTCCTTCTTTGAGCATTAAGATATTCGGGCTGGAGAATGGTTGAAATTGAGCTTCAAGTGACTGCTATGTAAATGACAACTCCAAACCTTGATCTCTGTTAATAAAAATGTCATAACTCTTGCATCTGAACTCCGATTGGGACGATTCAAGATGTTTCGGAAAACTAAGGAGTAGTTCTACAATAAAATCCAAGTCCAAACCAAAAACATGCATCTAACATAGTGTTGAAAACCTTTCAATCTTCCCTTCTCGCATTTGCTTGCATATTGTACTCCAAAAGATATCCGGATTGCATTTCCTTCCTTCTTCCTACAAAAGAACATAAAAACACTATAAATACCTAATATTAACTTAAAATACTTAAGAACTCACAAATTATTAAGCCAAACGTACTCAATTCGTAGGTGTAAAACTCACTCATCAAGTCCACTCTCTCTAAAGTGACTTCTCCTCTTTCAATGTTTTCTCTAATCAAATGAAAGTGCCACAACACCTGTTTGGATTTTAGATGAGACTTAAGAACTATTTCTAGTTCTTTAATGAACGTTTATCCAAACAATCAACTTTGTAGCTTCACTTATAGCTATATACTTTGTCTTTTGTTACTACATCAATAACTCTTTGCTGCTTGAAACTTTTCCAACTCACTACACCAACATATACCCTGAAATGGATTTGTTGTCGTCTTGGTTAGCCTGAAAAAAAAACTTAATTCTTTATAGCCCTCTAGTTTCGTACCAAACCCACCACACATTAGATACATCCTTAGTTCTTCTTAAGTACTTTTAGGATGTTATTCACTATCTTACAATAATCTTCTCTAGGAATGGATAGATATTTGCTTGTCATTCTTAGTGCATAAGCAACATTTAGTCTCGTACGTATCATTGCATGTGATCTCTCTCTGCAGGTGTCTTTGGGGACAAATTGTTAGAGAGATACAATCCATGGCTCATCAACATGAGACCTCTTTTAGAGTTTGCTATGCTAAACCACTTTAGCATCGAATGAATGTATGGTCCTTGGGTCAAGCCGAGTATCCTTTCAGATCTATCCCTATAGATCTTTATCCCTAAAATGTAGGATGCTTCTCCCAAATCTTCCTTGGAGGAATGTTTAGATAACATTATCTTTACTGATTGTTGCATTGGCGTGTCATTCTCTATCAATAGTATATCAACTTATAGTATTAGGAATGTAACAGTGCTCCCACTGACCTTCTTATACACCCTTGGTTCATCCTCATTTTTTTTTATAAAATCAAACTCCTTTGATTGTCTCATCAAAATGGATGTTTCATCTTCGAGAAGCTTGCTTCAATCCATAAATGGATCGTTATAGCTTACATACTCGATTTGCTTCAACTTTTAAAATAAATTCGTCGAGCTGTATCGTACATATATTCTCCTCTAATATTTATTGAGGAATGACGCCTCCACATCTATTTGCCAGATTTCGTAATAAGCTACAAGCAAGTAAAATCCGTATGGACTTAAGTATTGTTACCGATGAGAAGATTTAATGATGGACAACTCATTGCCATTATTTGAAATATCTTGCCATAAGTCTGGCCTTATAGGTCTCCACCTTGCCATCTATTCCAGTCTTCCTCTTAAAGACCCACTTACACCCTATAGGCACTATGTCTTTCGGTGGAGTAACCAAAGTCCATAATTAGTTCTCTTATATAGAATCCACTTCGAATTTCATGGGCATCTGCCATTTCTCTGAGTCTTTACAACTCCTCATCGTATATAACTGGATCATCATCCTCTATGATTCCTACCTCATCATCATCCTCTATGATGAATCCATACCTTTCGGGTATCTTCGATATTCTTCTAATTTTACGATTCAATTGTGCTACAATAGGTCTATATACAAGTTCTTATATTTGATTTATAGAGTTTTGTGGTTCTTGAACTTCTTCAAGATCTATATTTCCTCCCACTAGCCCCTTCAAGGATAAACTCCTTTATCAAAAAAGCAGCGTGTTTTGCAATAATCACCTTTTGCTTAGTAGGATTGTGACGCACCCAAATTCAAGCTTTTACTACCCGAATTTGTTCATCACGATCCAATATAAACATCCATCTCCAAACAACATACAATAACTAAATGCGGAATATAATAAACATATGTTGTTTATTCAGAAGGTGTTACTAGTCCCAAGATATGGAAACCTTAATACATAAGTCAATACGTACCCCAAATATTATATAGGGTTCAATTACATTGATAACTAAATCTAACTAAGCATTTAATGAAATAAGGTTCATGATATAACAAGGGTGAGCACTAGTTGCTCAACAAGTTTTAAATAGCAACAAGAATGGCATATATCATGAATGAAGGGAATATAAAGAGAATTCAACAATATGAATATCGGAAGCAAGAATAATAATTACTTTTAGAATAAATGATAGTCAAGTAGACTTTGAACAATAAACGTCCAACGGAATCAATAGCTAATTGACCCTTTGGTTACTGGCTCAGAAATAAGTACTTGAGGGGATCAGCCTCTAGTACCCTATGTGTATGCATAACATTTAATTTCTGTTCTTGTATCATATTTTTAGATACATGGGGCATTTCCCCATATTGTTGGGATGTTCATGCTAGTCCAAGAATCCGCACCTTCAAATGATTTGGAAAGCTCTTATTAACATACTTTTGTGTAGCCAAACAATGGCTTAGACTTATCTCTGAATAGTTCATGCAATTATAGAACTTTAATTATGGCACAAGTCAAAGACTGTACGAACTCAATTGCACCACTTGCGAATCACAATAATATCGATGTGGAATAATTGTAAAGAAATTAAACCACTTAAAGCTTTCTTGGAAATAACATTCCACCTTAAAATATTCCACTTCCTGCTCGAATGTAAAAATGGAGTAGGATTAAGGAAAGTTGCACAATTACAGCTTCGGGATAGAGAACTTGCAATATAAGAAGTTTAGAGTTAGGAACTTACACAATAAAATAAATACAAGGTTTGGTTCAGGGTAACTTGCATGATAGCTCAACTATAATAAACTAGCTCTAAATTAAATTGCGTGAAACGACCTAGCATTAATAAGCCGATTCCTTAGTTAGCACAATATAACTATCATGAGTTTATACTTATAAGAGGTTACACACCAAGTAATCCTAACACATAGACACGTAGATGTGACCATCATTACTAAGTCTATAAACATTACTTCCCATCTTAGATAGATGAGTTAACAAGTCTAGAATTCCTCAATTTTATGCATCACGTAAGCTTGAACTCGTAGCACATCAATTAAGTCATGCAATACAGCTTAGAACATACATACATACATGCTGCAAGGTTCATTTTACAAATTAAAACAATTGGGCAAAACTGGCGACCGGCGCGGCCGCGCTGGTTTTTGCCTTAGGAGTGGCGCGGTCGCGCCACTCACTGGACAGACCAAGAATGAGATTTCCTGCAGCAGGAATTCCAGCCTATTCTCTTAGCATACAAGCTATTGATATTAATCATATATACATGCTCATAAGGTTATTAACTAGAGTTTAAAACCTAGCATGCTCATTCTAATTCCAATCCAAGGTTATGAGACTTTAAGTCAAAAAATTCCTACGCTTTAGGCCAAACAAGTCCATTTCACCAATAGTCCGCTATTATGGTCATAATGTCCCATAATAAGACTAGACAATACTTAATACACATGCTCAGAGGTGAACAACACATGAACATGCTAAACGCATAGCTTACACTTGGAATTCATGCTTTAACCATGCTCGGACATACCAAAATCATATTTAGCTAAATGGTGCTTATGTCAATCATGTCGAGACGCATCATGAGTCCTAACAATTATGCTTGCATGGTCAGAACACAAGTTCCACAACATTTAATGATACTCATCTATAAACTCTATATTTTCCTTTAAAAAATCACACTAACACAGCCCACGCCACATAACTCATGCAAGACAACTTGGAAATCATAACTTGTATGCATTTGATAACATATATAAGCTATATACACATACTCAAATGGTCAGATTATAAAGAGATGCCCATTTGACAATTCCATTTCGAAATTCTTAAGTTTTACTTGGAAAATACATACATAGAGTAACATATGCAACTCAGAGTATTTACAGGGATTCTAGATACATAGCAACCTATTTTTATGCATGAAAGAACTAGGCTAGCATGCTCATAGCATCAGAACATAGCAGTTTTTTTCTAAAACCAGCGCGGCCGCGCTGGTTTTGGCCTTGGGAGCGGCGCGGCTGCGCCCCTCCTGCACTGCTTCAGGTTCGATTTTGCTTCTGCAGAACTCAAAAATTAGTATGGCCTAACCTTTCTAAATGCAATGCAGACAAATCAAAGGGTTCACAACACCCATACACAACCCAAAAAACATTATTACATTGATCAACAATCTAATTAGCAAGAATCATGGATTTAGCAAACTAAAAAAAATTCAATAACACAGTGTACCTTCTTGAAGCTGATTAAAATCCTAAAATGCTTATTAGAAGATTTTCCTCACTCTCAGCAATACTCACTCTCTATACTCACCTATCAGAAGTTTTTGCAATTGAAAACATGAATAATTGGTTCCAATTTATAGAAAATTCATTACCCAAACAATGTTCTTACCCAAATTGAAGAACCAATGAGAAAAAGAAGAAGTTATTGGATAATGGAGGTTTGGTGAGCTGCCCATTTTCTCCTTCATCATTCTTACCATCTAATACAAGCAAGCTTAAGCCTCATGCCTATACATGGCTAAAGATGGGACTCCACTGTGCATTTACTATTTGGTTTCTCGCTCTCTCTCTCTCTCTCTTAATGCAGACCACAGTTTTGAAATATATGGGATATGTCCCATAACTCTTGTCCCAATTTATGCTACTTAGATAACTAAATCATATAATTAAAACCCTATTAATCTAGTATTCATTTAATACCTAATTCATGAATACATAAAAGATGGAATTAATAACTTATATATTCTAGTCCACTTGGTATTACATTACTAATAATATCGATAGTGCACACATTAATTAATAATTATATTAATTAATCTATGCAATTTAAATTCCTCCACTAGATTCAAATAAATTGAATATTTAAATAAACAAACAACTTTATCAATTCTCCCGTTATTGAACCTTAGGGCTAGTCCACTAATTTAATTAAATCATTAGTGACTTCCTTTAATAACCTTGGCAAATATGCGAAGTCACATAATCATATAGCCAATTAATCATACAAGATTTAAATAAGCATACAAAGCTAACTCATTAAAAAATAAAATTTATATTTAATTAATCATGGAACCCTAAAGTTTACGGTCATTACAAAGATTATTTAATTAATACCCTAAACTTTCTTTAGGATATCCCACAAATTTGCACTTATCAGATTTTGTCCCAACCTTATCCTTTGAAACCTTTTTCATATAAGCTGGACAATCCCTAATATTAACAGACTTAAGACTAGGTTTCCTCCTTGTCCATAACTCATATGGAGTCTTGGGGATGAATTTTGAGGGTACCTTATTTAGTAGATGTGCAGCCATTTCTAGGACATAACCTTAGAAGGATACTGGAATGTTAGTAAAAATCATCATGAACCGCACCATGTCTAACAAGGTATGATTTCTCTATTCAAATACATCAATCAATAATTGCGTATCAAGAGACGTCCATTATAAGAAAATACCATTATCTCAGAGATGATCTAGAAATTCTTTGCTAAAGTATCCCTTCCTCAATCCGATTGAAGAATCTTAATACTTTGCTAGTTTATTTCACTTCTGAGTTCTTTGAATCTTTCAAATTAATTAGACTTGTATTTCACCAAATACAGATATTCAACTTTTGAATCATCATCTCTTTTCTTTTTACTAGTTTGTTCAATTTGCAAAAATATTTTCATCATGAGCAAACCTGTATCTATAACCAAAGCTTCACTAAGCTTCTTCTGATTAGTCTCTTCAATATACTCCTTATAGTTTCTTTTCTAGTGTCCAAGCTTATTGTAGTGGAAGCAAAATCATTTACTATCCGCATCAATTTTGTTCTTATTATCCTTGATATTTGCCTTTCCTGAACTTTTCTTCTTTACAGAAGATTCTTTGGTCCTCTTCCTTTTCTTGGAAGATTCATCTACCAGTAAGACTTGGTCTTTCTTGGCTGAAAAATGACTCTCTACTATTTTCAACATGTTAAGCAACTCAGGCAGGCTGATATTCAGATTGAATTGTACGGTAACTATTCACTAAAAGGTTCTTTTGTGATTAATGTTGAAATCTGTATTATCTGGAAAGTCGTTGATCGCTAAGGGGGTTTACCCTTATTGTAGAATAAATATTATTTATTTAAATGAATTAAATAGTTTAATTTATTTATTTAAATAAGATTAGAATTGTTCTAATTGATTTATTCACAACCGGTTTAATATGGAGAACCTAAAGGGTCACACCGCAAAAGAAAAATATTTATTGAAGAAGTAAATGGCATAATTGTAATAATAAGTTAAGTGTATTTAATTTAGTCTATGGAGATAGAATAAATTAAATAGCTTAATATTTATTATTTAATATTTTAGAAATATTAAATATAAATTAATAAGAGGAGTCTTATTATTATTATTACTATTACTATTATTTAATTCCTAATAGGGATTGGGAATTAATTAATAGAAGTACTCTCACATGAATTCCTAATTGGATTAGGAGTTTAATTTAATTAAAGGAGTTTAATTAGAATAGAAACCCTAATCCTAAATAGTTTAGGGAAGGGTTTTCCTACATCTATAAATAAGAGAAGTCTTATCATAGATTAGGGTTACACACTCTTGCATAAGAATTGTAGAGAGTACTTACAATTTCTATAGAGATAGAAACTAGGGTTTTTCCAACACTCATCTTTTTGAACAAGTATTATTCCTTGGTGGATCACCTCTAGAGGCCAAACACTTGGGTGGCTGACGTTGGTCAAAGGAAGGAATTTAATCGGTGGAATTCAAGGAGAACGCGAAGGAATTGGAGGTGAACTTGTACCTGAGAAAGCTAGAATTCTACAAGGGTATAATTCTTATTCTCCATCTCTTTCGTTTAATTAATAATTGTGCATAAAGAAAGATCATGGTGATGGTTTGTATAAAATTTTAAAATCTGATTTTATCGCGCTTACGCTTTATTAATGTAATTTGATTGCATGTTCGCGTTATACAAACCTAACATTCCTAGCAATGGTTGATGACTCTTTTGCCCTTGATGTTGGCTAAATGATTATGCTTAATTAGACAAATTTTTAACACTTCATCCTCCATTCTTCACACTCTCACCCAACCAAATAGAGAGAGAAGAAAAGGGAGAAGGCTACCAATAATGGAGAAAAAGAAGGAAGAAGAAAGCTTAGGAAGAAGATCCATGGAAGGAAAGAAAGAAAAAAAGGAAGAACACATGGTATAACTCAAAACTTTACCCACTTTATTGTGATTTAACTTAGATCTAGTGTTGGGTTGTTGTGATTGAACTAGATAATGATAGATCTACATGATTTATAATGATTCATGGTTGTATCTAGAGGTTTAATGGGTTATTAAACTTAGATTTGAGAAATAATTTCTTAAAACTCTAAAACCGTCACTTTCCTCTTTGATCCTTAGATCCGCATAGTGGGTATTGATAAAAAATTGTATAGATTTAATATGCTGTAATATTATGAGTTAGGAATTCATAGAACTTGAAATCATTTGATTTGGTTCTGTAAAACTCAAAATATGAAAATCGAAAGGAGAGAAGCGAAGGTTATTTTCCTCAAATTAAATGATCTAGCGAGCTGCTGCCCAAAAATTTTGGGTTTTTGGCATGTTATTATACACTGAATAATCTTTCCATAGACTGCGGAACGGACTAATTCCGACTTTGGAGCAAAGAGTTATGACCAATCTAGTTTGTCGTGCAAAACTGTTCAGCGAATTTGGATCAGCCCTCCTGCGTGCGATTCCTGTACTAATGTGTTTGGAATTAGAAAACTTTCAGTAGGACAAAGTTGTAGATACGGAAGTTAGCTTCGCGTGGCCCTGGAATCACCCAAAAATTGTAAAAAACGAAGAAGTTATGACTGTTTAAGCGAGCTACGGTCTGTCAGCCAGTTTTCTCGCGAAACAGTTTTAATTTAGTCATTCCTTGAGATGTGCAGCCTCGTGTGTTTGGAATTTGAAGAAACTTAAAACTGTAAAGTTGTAGATATTGAAGTTTTCTAGCTGGACAAACGAGATTGAGCCATTTTATGGAACGGATCATGTTCGAAATAAATTATTTATTAAGCTGTCCAGAAAATAAAATTTTCTAGACTAGTTGATGAAATTTCAGAATCTGTTTTAAATGGTTAAGGGTCTGACTTTAAGGCCTAAAAGAGTCATGTAACGAAGGAGTTACGTTAAAAACGAAAACAACGTTTTGTTAAAGAAATGGTGAAAATACATTGACATGTTAGGGAGCATAGTGAATCCGGTGTATAAGGATGGATAAATATTGATGTTATGTGCTTATATGTAGTTCATAACATATAAATTGTTAATGAATGCATACAACATGCTCGATAAAATGCCTAAAAGAAATTGTATATCTAAACATTGAGACTTAAAAATATCCAAGTAATGGTATTAAGTGCTTGGAGTAATATATAATTGAAGAATATTTTAAGTATATTAATATTATTTAATTATAATATTAACATATAAGTGAGGATTATTTTAAGTATATTAATATTATTTAATTATAATATTAATATATAAGAGAGGATTATTTTAAGTATATTAATATTATTTAATTATAATATTAATATATAAGTGAAGATTATTTTTAAGTATATTAATATTATTTAATTATAATATTAATATGTTAGTGATGATTATTTTAACTGTAGTAATATTATATAATTATAATATTAATATACAGAGTATTATGGTTATATTAATAATATTTAAGCATAATATTTAAAGTGCTTAATTGATGAATATTATTTCATTAAATTAGGTTGTCAATCGAAGGAAGAAAACAAAATATTCGATGCGAATAACAAACGCGATGATCTACGAACTGAGGCAAGTTTTTCAGAACTTGCTCTTATATGTAAAATGTTATTATATGTTATTGCGATGTTATATTATAACATAATGTGTTATGAACCGTTCAATTTGAACTTTATACTTTGCAATGAAAAACATGATGATATATGATTTACGTGTTAATATGCTTACATGTATAATTGCCATACATGGAAATATTGTGAAACATGCATGATATATGGTTTATGTGTTATGTGTAACTGTTAAACTTGCGGGCAACATTGTTGCTCACCCACGCCACAAAAAGATTTTTTCAGCTAGCGAAAAAGGACCTGGATGGTCAGAAGAAGATGACTGCAGGAAAGACATTTAAAAAAGAAAGTGAAGTCTATGTTGCGATATTATATTATTTTAATATCGTACTATTATTTACAAGCTGATGTATTGTATACTCTGATTTAGAATGATGTGTACAATTAAGGTTAGAAAACCTGGGAGTAGATTAAGATATATTGTAATATTATAGAGATTACATTTATGTTGTAAGAATTGTATTGTTTATGTAGTATCGTGACGAACCGAACCTGGGGTCAAGGTGAACCGGATTTGGGGTCGTTACAAGGTCAATGGTTCAAAACCACTTAGCAACAAATTTATATTTCAATTTTTAAAGGTTGACCAATCAGTGCCACGTCATCAGTTAACCAGTCAACGCCGCGTCAGCAGTCAACGTCACGTCAGCAATTGACTTTGACAACGATTTTTTTATAAATAAAATAAATAAAATAAAAATAATAATATTTTCACACAAAAGTTATACCCAATTAAATTGTTCTAAACACATATCAATATATATACAGAATCAAAACAATTAATAACTCGCAAAAAGATGGCTCTGATGCCATTGTTGGTTTGTAGAAACAAAATCAAAACATATAAATCTAATTGAATACACAGCGGTAACATGTAATAAAGTAATTAAAAATTTTCTGCAATCCCAAGAATCACCTTATGCAATATTATTAATTGAACAACAAAGAAGAAAAAGGACTTATACCTTTGCAAATTCAACCTTTGAACAACTACTAGTTCACCTCCTTTGCTCCTTTGCGTTCTTCTCCAAATCCACGAATCAAACGTTCATTACAATAGTGTGCAACGCCTAAGAGGTGATCCACTAAGAGATTATGAATTGAAGAAGAAGTGTTTAGGTTCTACTAGACCTTGGATGGCTAACCCTAGTTTTCTCTCTCCTAACTCTTTAGGGTTTAGAGAATACTTGCAAAACAGCATTTAGTCTATTACACAATAGGACTTCTCCTATTTATAGACTAACCCTACATTCTAAACCTTTCAGGACTTAGGGTGTCATTTAATCCAACTCCCAAACTATTTAGGAATTAAATAATAATTATTAATAATAAGAAGAAGAATACTTCTTATCAATTTATAATGAGTATTTCTCCAAATACTTAATTATAACTATTAAGCTATTTATTTTATTCCACTAATAAATTAAATATTCTTAATTTATTATTATCAAGCAAATTAATTTATAATAATAATAATAAGACTACTCTTATTAATTTATAATTTAGTATTTCTCCAAATACTCAATTATAAATATTAAGCTATTTAATTTATTCCACTAATAAATTAAATATACTTAATATATTATTATTAAGCCAACTACTTCTAAAATAATATTTCTCTTTTATGGTGTAACCCTCTAGGTTTAATATTAAGCCGGTAAGTAGAATAAATAAATTAGAACCATTCTAATATTATTTATAATGAATTGAACTCATTTAATTCAAATATAAATAAATAATATTTATTCTACATCAAGAGTGACACCTTACGATAGTATATCATGACTATCCGGATAATATGAAATCAACGTTTAATTACATAGAACCTATTCAGTAATAGTTATCGTACAATTCAATCCTTCTACCATACAATGTCCTGTTTAAACATAAGACACGGCATTACTGACAAGTCTTATTTATTTAATCATATGCATTTTGATTCCAAAATGCATAACTCCAATTAATGTAAATTAGAAACTCCGTTCACCTTGGCCAAGGATTTCTGAGTTGTCACTTATCAAATCGAATAGGATATTCTCTCCCTTTATTAGAAGTGGTAGATCATTTGTTAATCATTCACCTATCTCCATGTACACTTTATTACACCAGAACATACCCTATATTATACTCTGAATTATTAAGGAATATGACAAAGTATAACTTAGAATACACAAAATATTATGATGATCTCAAGTCTAAGGATCACTTGTACGGCTATCGCTATTGGAACTCCTATTGTCAGGTATGTAAAACTCCATTAGGTGTTCCTTAAGCGAGTCACGTTCAGTGAACTTATTCTCCAATAAACACCTACATAATTGCTTTAGTGTCTCTACACAAATGATTATGAGATCAATCATCCTCTTCAATAGAGCAAGCATAATATGTACCAATCTATCAGGAATCAGTAACCCCATATTAGTCATACATCAATTGGGAACATTTTAGTTTTAAGCTCTCATGAATTTAGATCTTATTAGCGCGATCATAATCATGATTCTAAAAGCATTGCTTCGAAACTATAGGTTTATCACATTTAATTAATCCAACTAATTAATCTTGGATAAATATGCATTTAATTAAACGAAATCTTTTATTAATAAATTAATAAGATTACAAAGTAAATAGTTATCATATCTAATGTGATTGGCTTGAGGGCATATTACTTTTAGTGTCATCCGATAAAGGCTCTCCTGTGTGTATGACATGTCATATGGGAAAGGCCTGCAGATTTCCCCTTGATAGTAGTTCTTTTTCTACAAAACATGTTATTAAATTAATAATGTGTGATGTTTGGGGCCCAACTCCCCTGACTTCCTTGCATGGGAATAAATATTATGTTCTTTTTGTTGATGCCTTTACTAAATTTTTATGGATTTATTTTATTAAGTTTCATAGTGAGGTTATCTCTAAATTATTGCAATTTCAATCTATGGTGGAACGTCTCTTTAATTCTAAAATTAAATATTTTCAAACTGACTGTGCAAAGGATTTTTCACCACTTAAGTCACATTTTTCTGAAAATGGTATCAGTCATCGTCTTTCTTACCCACACACTTCAATTTAAAATGGACTTGTTCAGAAGGATCACCATTATGTGGTTGAAATTGGCTTAACATTATTGGCACAAACCTCAGTCCAAATTTTTTTGGGACAATGCTTTTGAATGTGCAATTTACCTAATAAATCGAATGCCATCTCAAGTTAATAACAATCTTTCTCTTTTTCAAAAATTATTTTCTAAACCACCAAATTACAATTATTTTCTCAAAAATTTTGGGTGTTTATGTTTTCCTTTCTTGAGGTTGTATAATAAAAATAAATTAGAATACCATTTTATTCCTTGCATTTTTTTAGGCTATAGTGCTACTCACTTAAGATACTACTACTTTAAACTAAAATCACAAAAAATTTATCAATTTAGATATGTAAGATTTGACGAGAGTCGGTTTCCTTTTTCTCAACCACAAACTTCGACTCCTTCATCTTTGCTAAATCAGTCTCGTATTCTTTTTCCATCCACTGTTTCCTCACTCGCTCGTCCATGGGCTTGTATACTGTCGGCCACCATTCCATCTAACTCTTAATCTCCTCTTTCCACTATTGTTCCTTTATCCCCGTAATCTACTACCTTACTCAATCCCGACTGTCGAGTCCCTTTAGAAACACACTTTTCGTCTCTATCTACTTCACTACCTCCCACGCCAGTTCTATTTCCCATCTCATTAGTCTCTAAATCCGCCTCAACTCCTGCTCCTAAAACTCATCTTCTTTCTTCTCTATATACCTCAACACCGCCCCTACGGAAAAATCACATATGACACCTCCAACCCCAACCCCTTCCCTAATTATTGTTCACTCGTCCCCATCCCCTGGTATTCTACGAGTACTTTAAGGTGATGCTCCTCACATGCATGACTCAGCTTTCTCGTCATAATCTTCTTCGCTTCATCTTGTTATTACAATTTAGTCGGCTCTACAACCAAAGCCTTTACAATAAATCTATCATATGGTTCTACGACATCATAGACAGACCCATAATACCTCCATCTTCACCACTGAGCCAACCTCATTCTGAGCAGCAAATAACAATCATGTTTGGCATACAACAATGATAAAAGAACTCAACGCCTTACATAAAAATCAAACATGGGCATTGGTTCCTAAAACTCCTAAAATGAATATTAAGGCAAGAAGTGGGTTTTTCGAGTCAAGACACGTGTTGATGGTTCACTTGCGTGGTACAAGGCACGCCTCATTGCCAAAAGATATCACCAGCAACCTTGGTTGGACTATTTTGAAACTTTTAGTCCGGTCATTAAATCCACGATTATTAGATTAATTATATCCTTAGTAATCACCAGAAAATGGCCCATTCGGCAACTCGATGTTAATAATGTTTTTCTCAATGAATTTTTAATTGAGGCTATCTATATGTAACAACCACAAGGCTTCATTGATGCCACACATCCAGATTATGTGTGTAAACTACAACAATCACTATATGGGTTAAAACAGGCATCTAGGGCCTGGTTTTCATGTCTTTCTTCTTTTCTCCTCGCTCATAATTTTATAGTCTCAAAATTATACTTATTTATTTATCTATAATGATTCTAACACTTACTTGTTCTTGTATATGTTGATTATATTTTAATTACAGGTAATTCAGGGCAATCTCTTTCTAGTCTGATTATTACTCTTGGTGTTAAGTTTTCCCTCAAAGACTAAGGCCCTTACACTACTTTTTGGGGGTTGAGGTTGTACAAAAGAAGGCTGGCCTACTCCTTTCTCAGAAAAAATATACCAAAAATATTTTAACCCATGCCTCTATGTCCTTTTGTAAACCCCAGTCCACTCAAATTTCCCCATTAGAAAAATTGTCAAAAAAATTAGGTATCTTGTTTGACAATCTACTCTATACTAATAATTGTTGGCTTACTTCAAAATCTGTAAATAAAGTCAGCCAGTTTATGCACAAGCCCATAGTCATACATTGAGCTACTGTAAAACAAATTATGCGATACCTACAAGGAACTTTTTCCTATGGCTTGTTCTTTTCAGCTAGTGCCTCTCACACTCTACAAGATTTTACAAACGCGGAGTGGGCCGATAATATAGATGACTAAAAATCAACCGCTAGTAATGCAGTTTTATTGGGCAGCAACTAAATTTTTTGGGTTTCAGAAAAGCAACACATAGTTGCACATTCTTCTACAGAGTCTGAGTATAAAGCAATTGTCGATGTTATTGTTGACTTAAAATGGTTTTGTTCATTGCTTAAGGAATTAGGACTGCCTCTTCATCACATGCCTGTATTATGGTGTGATAATCTAGGGGCTTCATATCTTGCTTCCAATCTTATTTTTCATGCTCGTACAAAACACATTGAGATAGACTATCATTTTGTTCGTGAAATGGTTGCTAACAAATAGGTCTCTATTCAATTTCTTTCCTCTCAAGATAATGTTGCCAATGCTCTCACCAATCCCTTACCAACTAACCATTTTTTATACAACTGAACCATGCTCAAAGTACTTTCAAGGTTACCTTTTGGCTTGCGGGGGGATATCAACACCAGCTAATAATCAACAATTAGTTAGGATTTTGTTTTTGAATTTCTGCAATTATCTCTTGTCAATCCTTGTTTTTGTAAATCTTTAATTTAGTCAATCCCATGATTCTTGTCTGTACCAAATGTGATACTCATTTTTGTATATATAGGATACCACTCTTGTAAAAAAACTATTAATATAATACAAAAGATCAATTTTATCCCGTTCTATTCATAAGACATTATAAGATATTTGATGGCATCATGCCATATACTTTAATCCAAAAATGAAGAAGATAGCGACAATCTAAGCTATATCAAAATGGCTTGGAACGTGTTTAGTATATGGATACATGCCTAGGTGTTAAAGTTATATGATCCAAAGACCAAGAGGCAAGAACAATGATAATTAATTTTTTATGCCACCTTCTACTTATATTGTATAAAGATATCTTTCTGAAGGTGTGACACTAGTGTTCATCGTGTACAATTAACTATTCTAAATCGAGTATACAACTAGAAAGAACAAACAAAAATGAGGCTTTTATACAATATCTACTGCCTTAGTCAATTGTCTCTTATCTTAGCTTGTGTAACACAGATTATATTACTTGCGAAGAATTTGTTAATTAGAAGGAATGGCCAGAATTAGAAACTGAAAATTGATATCCGCTAAAATTAGTAGCTGACATGAAAAAAACACATGTCATCCGCTATTAATAGTAGCGGACGTCGATCAGAATAAGGGTTTGGCTTTGTTAACTAGAGTTTAGGTTTACTAACTAGGGTTAAGAATTTATTAACCAGGGTTTAAGGTTTATTAACCAAAGTATATGTATATATTTAATACCTAGATATCTCATATGTCATAATACTTTTTGAAGGGCTTCATAATTCTAAAGTTACAACCCAAACACATCTAAGTAACATTGGTCTAACACGACTGTTGGTTTATATATTTTTGGTTTTAATAATGACAAGTTGCTTTGTAGAGTTATATATTATTATCATCAAAAAGGAGGAGAATGCTGGTTTGTATGTTTTATTTTGTTTTAATGATTACAACATATTTTGTATAGAGATATTTTGTGATTTTTAGGTTTGGACGTTGGTCTAATCATACATGGCTGCTAAGTGAGTATAGATTTCAAGTGGCCCTTCATGAAGAAAGAGTCCATAAAGACATTAATGGATTAGGTCTCTATGAAATCACTTAGGAAAATTTGTAAGTATTTGTAGCATAAGTCTTTAATTACAAGGCAACTTTTATTTGCTAAAAATTCTTTTTAATAAAGATTCAACTGCTGAAAATTCAAATTCAGAAGTTGGAAATTTTTATTTGGAAAATCAATTGAGCAATTATTTAGCTATGATTTCCAAAGATATATCAAATACAAGATCATGTTCTTAAAGTTAACTAAGCTGATTTTGATAAGATCTTATCTCTTATTTCATATTGTTGATTCTGTTAAATCTTATCCCTTAATTCAAGTTGTTTAGTTTTCAAATTCAAAATCTTTTCTTAACAACTTGACTCTTCTTCCCGTTGGGTTTGCTGAAATTGGGAAATTAGTTTTCTTTGTTTTTGGTCCTTATCTATATATATTTATCCCTTCTAGGTTAAAAGAAAAGGAGAACAAATTGACAAAAATAGTGCTTCAAAAGAACAATTTCTAGCAATTTGATTTTGCCTTGTTCTTAATTTCTTGTTGCTGGAAATTCATAGATATTGTAATCATATTCGTTCTTGATTAAAACTTGTATACAATCCTAGTTTGGTTTGGTGATCTAGTGGTGGATAAGCTCGTAAAAGGAAGCTTTAAGGTTGCAGTGGTGCAAACGGTTGCAGAGGTGCAAAAAGTTACAATTGTACAACGGGGAAGTGGTATCTAAAAAAGTTCAGAGCTATTTGTACAAGGAGATATTTTGCAACTAATTTAATATTATTTTAATAAAAGGAGTCTCCAATACCAGTTGGTATTAGATGTGGATTAGGCCACTAGATTAGAGGGTAGGGGTTGAGCCACGTAAAAATCTTAGTGTTCTAGGTGTGCACATACTGAATTTCATTTGGTATCAGATCTTAGCTATACTAACGATTGTCTTT
The DNA here is from genome assembly GCA_034770075.1 of Aralia elata. Taxonomy (NCBI): domain Eukaryota; kingdom Viridiplantae; phylum Streptophyta; class Magnoliopsida; order Apiales; family Araliaceae; genus Aralia; species Aralia elata. Next base: position 264,888 of record JAVJAP010000103.1, read on the forward strand.
GCAAACTATACGGTAAGATTCTATGGCACACCTTAATTTTGAAGATGGGCAGTCCACTATCAAGCCCCCATTGTTGCTCAGCAATGAGAATTTTAAAATCTGGAAATTCAGGATGAAAATCTACCTCAAGAGGGATCCGTGGGAATGGTGGGTAGTTGATAACAAAGCCGTCATTCCAAGGCCTGATGATAGTAAACCAAAAACACTCGTGCAGATGGATAGTAATGAATTATACATAGTGTCTTACAACTCGAAAACCATGAATAACCTGCTGAGCAGAATTGTCCAAGCTGAAATTGATAGAGTATCATCTTGCAAAACAATAAAAAAAATCTGGGATACTATCATCATGAGCCATGAAGTAACGTCCAAAGTGAAAGAGGTGAAACTTAGCCTGTAAATGTAAGAGTATGAACTGTTGAAACTAGAGAAGAATGAGACAATCAAAGAAGCTCAAGCAAGGTTCGTTACTCTAATGCACTCTCTCTCAGTATGTTTGGGAGAAAATTTGATCAAAGAGAAATTAATAGAAAGTTGCTAAAATTCATGCTCAAACGTTTCGCTCCAAAAGTCACCACTCTTCAAAACTCATCAACAATTAGTACCACGGAGACACTTACATTGTTTGGAGAGCTTGAAGAATTTGAGAACCAACTCAGAAGATATGATAAAGAAGCGGAGACACCAATAAAGAAGACATTGGCACTTCAAGCTGAGAGCTGTCATAATGATCAATACGAAGATTTCGATGAAGAAAATTGAAATGCTCTCACGAAAACTCGAGAGACTACTCCAAAGGAAGAAACAAAGGAAGAATCAAAATGGTAGCTCAACTCTAATGAGTAAGTCCAAAATAGAACACTGCCCAACTCTGTTTCATGGGACTAGAAGATGATAATCAACTTAAAGTAACCAATTTTCATGAAGCGTTTGAAATAACTATGTTTGATTATCTTGCTTTAAGAAATAAAAATCAACAACTCAAAAAGAAAACTACCTATTTAAAGAATTGCATAAATGAGCTAATGAAAGAAGTAGAAACACTTATTGAAGAAAAACATGATATTGTTAAAGATTGTACATCAAGTGAAATGTCTAAGTTAAATGCGAAGAATGATTATTTGGGTAACTATAAAAAAATTATGTATAATCATGCAAATCAATTACATGAAGAAAATGAATATCTTAAAAATAAAAATATAGTTTTATAAGAAAATTTAAATACGAGAGATGCATGCATAGATGCTTTTAATGATGAAAAAATGATGAATGTTCAACATGATGATAATGTAACAAATGCAAAAATAACATCTTTAAAAAGTGATCGTGCTAAATTTATGCAAGAAGAAGAGAACCAAAATATTATGTTAGGGGCACAAAGATCTAGTATTGAAAAACAAGGAATTGGATATAATCATATTTTAAATAAATCCAATAATAATATTATAATAATTAATAGGAAACCAAGGCATAAACCACTTTATTGTTCACCAATTGTTACTTGCAAAAAATGTGATTTTAAAGGTCATTTTGATTCTAATTCTAATTGTAATAAAATTAAAATAAAATAAATTTGGGTAAAGAAATATGATTTATATGCTACTAACCCAAAAGGACCCAAGAAGATTTTGGTTCGAAAAAGACAGAGACTATTTGTTTATTTTGTTGATGTCTCCATGTCAAAAAGCTGACAAATAGTATTTTACTTTGGAGGTTATGTAGAATAACAGAATCAAGAAATCAGAAATCAACCATCTATATGCAGACAGCCTGACCCGTCAACTTCAGAAGAAGACAAATCAGATGAGCTTGAAAAAAAGATAGCTACATCCAGACAACTTGACGCGTCTACTTCAGAAGAGAAATCAGACAAACGTGCAGAACAAATAGAAGTGTCCAGATAGGGCAACCTGTCCACTTCAGAAGCAAAAATTAATATACCTGAGCATGAACTAGAAGAGAATATGTCCAATGTCAGACTTCCAAGATCATCTAGAAGAGTGAAAAATCATCCTCACAACCTGAGCATTAAAGACCTCAACATTGGAATGACCACAAGAAGAGCTTTTGAAGAGATTAGGTTATGAAAATACAAAATCCAAAGCTACACTAAAGAGCACAACTATCAAGATTTCTACAGGTAAAACAAAATATTGATATATAGGTAACAAAACACAAATGTATGATCATTTTGTTTACTTGCTATATGTGCTATTGTTATAAGTATGCATCAGTTTCTTTTTTTATCCTTGTGCTTATTTTTGTTTAATGATGACAAAGGGGGGAAGATATCTAAATAACTAAATTGATATGAATTATTTTTTGTTGATGACAAAGGGGGAAGAGAGATATCTAAATTGATATGCATATGCTATAATTCATGAACAACTAAATAAATCAATTAACTTGCGCTTAATGATTAAATGCATGGTTTTAGGAAGAGCCATATATTTAAGAGAAGTTATACATTATAGTTTGTCATCATCAAAAAGGGGGAGAATCTTGGTTTAAATATTTTTGATTTTAATGATGACAAGTTGTTTTGTAGAGTTATATATTGTCATTAACAAAAAAAGGGGAGAATATTAGTTTATATGTTTTGTTTTAATGATGACAGCATATTTTGTATGAAGATGTTTTGTGATTTTCAGGTTTAGACGTTGGACTAATCATACATTGCTGCTAAGTGAGTATGGATTTCAAGTAGCCTTTTATGAAGAAAGAGTCCATAAAGACACTATTGGATTAGGTCTCTAAGAAATCACTTAGGAAAATTTGTAAGTATTTCTAGCATGAATCTTTAACTGCAAAGCAATTTTTATTTGCTGGAAATTCTTTTTAATAAAGACTCAAGTGTTGAAAACTCAAATTCAAAAGCTGGAAATTTTTATTTGGAAATTAAATTAATTAAGCAATTATTTAGCTATGATTTCCAAAGATATATCAAAAACAAAATCTTTTCCTAAACGTTGATTGAGCTGATTTTGATAAGATCTTGTCTCTTATTTCATGTTGCTGATTCTGTTAATTAAATCTTATCCCTTAATTCAAGTTATTTAGTTTTCAAATTCAAAATCTTTTCTGAACAACTCGATTCTTCTTCCCGTTGGGTTTGTTGAAATTAGGGAATTAGTTTTCTTTACCATTGGTCCTTATATATATATATATGTATATATATATATATGTAGATATATTTATATATATAACCCTTCTCGGCTAAAAGAAAAACGAATTGAGAAAAATAGTGATTCGAAAGAAAAGTTTCTAGCAATCTGATTTTGTCTTGTTCTTAATTTCTTGTTGCTAGAAATTCATAGATATTGTAATCATATTTATTCTTGATTAAAACTTATATACGAGCCTAGTTTGGTTTGTGTGATTAAGTGGTGGATAGTTTGTACAAAGGAAGCTCTAAGGTTGAAGTGGTGTAAGAGGTTGCAGTTGTGCAAAACGGGTAATGGTGTCCAACAAAGTTCAAAGCTATTTGTACAAGGAGTTATTTTGTAACTAATTGAATATTATTTTAGTAAAAGGATCGAGTCTCCAATACCAGTTGGTATTGGATGTGGATTAGGCCACTAGATTAGAGGGTAGAGGTCAAACTATGTAAAAATCTTAGTGTTCATGGTTTGCTGATTAACTTGTGTGGTTTGTTTAATTTTGCATTATATCACTGTTCATATATTAATTAAAATCAAAGAAGGTTCTGCATTATACTTAACAGGTACTATTGTCTACATAGTTTAATACATTTCTTAGTTAAAATCAAAGAAGGTTCTACATTCCACTTAACAGATTCATATAAACACCTAAGCACACAAGTACCCTTGTCTGTATAGTTTCGAATAGCAGAAAATTTAAAAGTTTCATTGTTATTCAATTAAAACAGATACACTTATTCAACCCCCTCCCCCCCTTCTAGGTGTACAGACACTGAATTTCATTTAGTATTAGAGCTTGACTCTATTAACAATTGTCTTTACAAACTGTAGGGTAAGATTTTATGGTTCACCTTAATTTCCATAAAATTCAAGATGAAAATCTACCTCAAGAAGGATCCATGGGAATGGTGGGTAGTTGACAACGGACCCGTCATTATAAGGCATGCTGATGGAAGACCAAAAACACTCATAGAGATGGACAGTAATGAATTATACATGGTGTTTTACAACTCAAAATCTATGAATACCTTGCTAAGCGTAATAGTCCAAGCTGAAATTGATAAAGTATCATCGTGTAATACAACAAAAGAAATCTGGGATACTATCATCATGAGCCATGAAGGAATGTCTAAGGTGAAAGCGGTGAAACTCAGTCTTTTAATGTAAGAGTATGAACTGTTGAAACTAGAGAAGAATGAGACGATCAAAGAAGCTCAAGCAAGGTTCCTTACTCTAATGAACTCTCTCACTCTACTTGGGAGAAAAATTAGTCAAAGAGAAATTAATAAAAAGCTACCAAGGGCATGCCTAAATGTTTCGCTCCAAAAGTCACCGCTCTTCAAGACTCGTCAATAATTAGTACCATGGAGACACTTACATTGTTTGGATAGCTTGAAGAATTTGAGAACCAGCTCAGAAGATATGATGAAAAAGAGGAGACACGAATAAAGAAGACAGTGACACTTCAAGCTGAGAGTAGTCATACTGATCAATACAAAGATTTTGATGAAAAAATTAAAATGCTCTCAAAAAAACTCGAGAGACTACTCTAAAGGAAGAATTAAAATGGTACTCAGCTCTAGTGAGTAAGTCCAAAACAGAACAAGAAAAAGAAATTGTCGAACTCTGTTTCATGGGACTAGAAGATGATAATCAACTTGAGGCAACCAATTTTCATAAAGCTTTTGAAATAACTACGTCTGATTATCTTACATTAAAAAAATGAAAATCAACAACTCAAAAAGAAAACTGCCTATTTAAAGAATTGCGTAAATGAACTAATGAAAGAAGTAGAAACACTTATTGAAGAAAAACAGGATATTGTTAAAGATTGTACATCAAGTGAAATGTCTAAGTTAAATGCCAAGAATGATTATTTGGATAACTATAACAAAATTTTATATAATTGTGCAAATCAATTACATGAAGAAAATTGTTGGTTGATTTCGCAATCAATAAATACGTGCACATATACTCGGTCAACAAATAATAAAGTAATGAGTAGAGTATCGTTCCCACGAGGAATTAATTCTACTAATTTTTCAAACATCAATTTTTTATCAAGTCAATCTTATTTAAATAGATGAATTAATTACAATTAAAAATTAAACTAAATACTAAAAAAATAACTAAATAATAAAATATAATTACATACATAAATTACTCTAAGAATTCAATTTTATTTCATGCTTCATTCAAATCTCATAACTCTCCATTTAATTATACGGTCACGATAAATTGTTAACCGAAAATTCGTTAGTATTTATACGCATCTCCCGATGGTCATACAAACATATCCTTTCTAAATCCACCACAATGGGAATAGAATTAGAAAGGAACATCCTAGCTAAATAACTCACTAAATTCCTATATGAATTAAATTAACAAAGATTTTAAGCACATATTCTCTTTAGGTTACATATGGCATATAGGTATATTCCTATCCTATACACAAATTATGAATTTCATCTCATGCAGAAAACACAAACATATGTTATCATATTCATATCTAACTCTAGATTTCATCTCCCGAATTCATCTAAAGAATCCCGTTATATGTTGGTCAGACAATTAATCAATAAGCACAAAATATAATAAGCCAATCCATATGGTGCCAATCAAATAGAAAGAAATTAAATTTAAACCACACATGAGATTCCATCAAAATTTTAAATTAAAAACATGTTCATAGCAGATAAAATTATAATATACAACATATTCAACATCAATGAAAGACAAAAAATAAATAAGGTTTAGAAAAGAAAAATTATCTTCCGCAGGTCTTATATCTCCAAGCTTCATCAATCCATGGCCTCCATCAATGATGATATCTTATTTGCTCTTGAACTTGGAAGAGAATTAACCTCACATGGATTTCATTGGCTTTTTCCCATGCCTTTTACAATCCCAAAATAAGACTATTTATATGAGTTTATTTTTTCTAACCCTAATAGAATTATAAACGTAATTAAAATTCTATACATAGTATCCTAATTTTAATAAACTACTATATACAATTCCTTTTTCAAATCTACTATTAATTCACATGCAAAAAGTAGGCTTTAGAGCATCCAAATTGGACTAGGAATCACCAAAATTTATCTCAACTCCAAAATAGAACGCGAGCTTCCTTCTGTATCCAGCGCTGGTCTTCATAAAAATTATAGAATTGCCACTACTTCCTTAAAAATTCCAGATTTGCCCCTCCTTTGTATTTTCCTAAAAAATAACATAAAAACAAATAAAATACACTAAAATTATTTAAAGATAGCAAAATACTAAATCTAAAAGTTTTCAAATAATAGGTATAAAATCTACTCATCATATACCCCTAAACTTAAATATTTATTTGTCCTCAAGCAAAACACTAACAAAAACTATAAAAATAAAACTAAGACCAACTACACAAGCATTGAATTAAATTGAAATTAAACAGGTCATTCAAAGAATTTTGTTTTAAATGATTATTCCCAGAAAATTTTAAAAGCATGCAAAGCCTAAAAATTCAACATTTTATTAGTCATACCTTACTCAAGACCCTTTGTGTGCGTGAATCCAAATATATCAAGCTAGCAAAAAACTTAAGAAAGATCATATAATCAAACGTATCATAAAAGATATCAAAAAGGTTAGTATTACAACAAGAACTCTATACGCTTACTCATCCATACCTCAAAGCAAATACGGAAAAACATAACTAGAGGATCCCAAGGTTTTAAAACATTTAAACCCCTTTTAACCCATCCCCACAATTTTTTTCTTCTTTTTTTTTCTTTTTAATTTTTTTAATTTTTTAGTGAGTGCGTTTTACACTCCATCTCATTACATGTATTTATGAGTGTGGCGCCCCCAAATTCGAGTACCTTGAAACTCAGATCTGGTATGTCACGATACATCCTCTTCATACCAATTCTATAACTAATGCGGAAAATATAAACATAAATTATTTATTTCAGAGTATTCTACAATATTTCTCAAGGTCTACAACCTTTATCTTGATACATTCCTTTAATAACGTACATAAGGTTTACATAAGTAACTTACATCCAAATAACTTAATAGTTAACGTGCATATCAACCTAATCTGGTCCTTTGCATCTACCTCTGTCTTTTCTCGAACATTCGTATTAATCTGAAATTTGTTATCATGATATAGCAAGGGTGAGCAACTACTTTGCTCAGCAAGTTTACATACAAAGAACATATATTATGATTGAAGGAAAGAATAAGCTTTAGGTGTCAATAATGACCATGGACCAATTTAACTGAACCTTAAGGTAATGAAGGTGATCAACCTTTCATACCTGATGAACATATGCAACATGCACTAAGTGCGAATCAATAATCATAGATGTGGAATAATCAACAATAATTATCCACTAACATGCTTGAAAGATAATAACTCGAGTTTGAGTTAGGAACTTGCTCAATGTAAAAGTTGAGTAAGATGGAACTTGCCTTGATTGGAGATTACCGCTAAAATTTAACTTAACTTCTCTCCACAAATCCTACACACTTGTATTTACATGCACACACATTTAAATAATTAAATATGTCGCAGAACATGCATTTATATTCATTATCCATAAATATTAATTAACAAAAATTAATATTATTTATACTTCATTCAAAACCAATCTTAATTCCTTTAGAAACTTTATTAATAAATAATAAGAGTCTCACACATTTTAAGATGTAAATAATTAACATCTAGAAGCTTAAACCATTTATATTCCATTTCAGAAATATCTTTTAACTTTGCTCTCAAATTCGGAGTTTAAACAGCTAATACATGTCTTTTATAGGAAAATACAATTTACTATATTATTGCCTTAATTTAAATAATTGTTATATTAGCTTATCCTAGCTTATTTTATAATTCACGATGTTCGGGTTTTATATCTCGGCATAATGTACTTAACTATATACACCCCGGTATATTTCTCTTTTAGCCTCGTTTATAGATTAGACTTTAATTATAAAGTCTCGTGATGCTCATGTGTCATAACTTAAGACATCTTAAATCATTCCTTAATTAAAATTTATTACGCTTGTCTCATATAGTTCGGGACAACGTAGCTTAACATTGGCCAACTACTCGGCTTTTGGAAACTAACACACTTTGTTTTACATTACAATACTATTCACTTTAGGTCGTTCGCATTTTATAAATTAAACAACGTATCTAAACTTTTTAGATTCTATGTTACAGGTCTAATCCAGACAGTTAAGACTGTCTGCTTTAGAACAAATTTCATTTTGATTATCTATCCGGACAGTTAAGACTGTCTGCTTTAGGCCAAGTTCTTCTTCAGTTAATATCCAGACAGGTAAGACCTGTCTAATTACTAACAAAATCTAATGCGAGTTATCATCACCCAATCCAGACAGCTTTAGCCCGTCTACTTCAGGTGTTTGCTTTAGACAAAAATTTCGTTCCCAATCGGACAGGTCAACTCGTCCGCTTTTAGGTGTCTATATTAGAACAAAACTCACTGCATAAGAACTAGCAACTGGGTTGTTTGACAGTTTTCTCGGGCCTACTTTACGTCTTTATAACTTACTCGTTTCTTATCGAAATAAGTCCATTCTTGAGCCTACGGTTTCCTTATATTACAGACTACAAAACCTATAGAAAATAACCCATTTTCATAAGCTTTAACTACCTGAAAAACTGACTCTAAAGTCAGGGTACCAACTGATTTTTCAACTTTTAACTAGTTTCACAAAAACAATTCGCCATGACTTCATTACTTAAGCTTTTTCCTCCATTCCAATTGAGTGATGTTCATAACTCATAATAGTATAACATAACACCCCAGAACCAAAATTTTCAGATTCAGAACATCACAACAAAAAGTCCCAAATCAATTCATTAACAGTCCACTAATTTAAATTTCATCCTTTTCGCATAGGTTTTGATTTTTAATCATTTTGTTAATTAAACACGATACTTAAGGCGAGTTAATAAGATTTACTCCTTCATATCTACCTTATAACTTCAAGATCCACCATTATCTTCATATATCATCAACCACCAACAACTATCAATCTCAAAGAAATAAAATCAAAGAGATTAACAAAATAAATAAATTAGCGTTATTACCTTTTGTTGTTCTTGTTCTTGTTCTTCTTTCTTAATCTTGGTGAACCTTGATATTGCTATCTTTTTCCTTCTCCAATCCGTGCCTTTTCTCTTTGTTTCTCTTCTCTCTCTTACTTTCTCTTTCTTTCTCTAACACTAGCCAAAAAGGAAATGAAAAAAATGATACTTGCTTTATTACCATACTTGGTTACTAAGTAAATGACTTCCTTCTTTTTTTTCCACCCATGTAGTGGGCGGGTACATCCCCCCTTTCCCTTCCTTGTTGCATCAATTATGACATGTGTTAAATAACCAACACATGACATATGTCCCCCTATTAATTAGCTAACATGTGTTTAGGATGAGAGGAAGACACCTTGCAAGCTTGGTGGCTACTTGTAAGCTTCACAAAAAAAATTTTTCTCTATATGTTCGGCCACTTAAGGGTTTCTATCCCATCTTGATTGATTTTTTTCCTACTAATCTACTTGCTAAATGACCATAAGGCCCCTCCTTGTTTGGACTTTTAATAAAATTAACACTTTGGCTAGTAAATTAACTAGCCCATTTTTAATTTAATTTATTTGTTTCTTAAATAACATAATAGTTGCATTGGATAATTTAAAATCACCCAATAATTAGCAACTAAATTTTTAACTCTGAAGTTACCCATTCATCCTCTTTAAAATGTTTTACCTATATGGAAAAATATAATTTATATAACTCATCTTTGATATATAAATTATATAGAACATGTCATATCATACATGAATTACATATTTACAAAATAAATATATTAGACATAATCTTCTTATGAAAATACAATTATTTTCATACCCAAGATATCATAATAAATATAATATCCTTACCTCATTAACGTAAATTCAATTAAAAATTTATTGACTTTCTTAATATATTAAATAAATATATTATCCTTTATTCCCTAAAATAATTCATATAAGAATTTATTCCAATATCCTTGGGTAAAGTATATATATAAATATTATATATACTTAAACTACCCCGTACAAATCCTTATGCAAGTTGTTCATAACTGTAACGAATGCGATTTTTGTGGATAAATAAAAATATTTATTGGGTTATATAAATATTTTTGTTAATTTATTTATTGAGTAAAATAAATAATTTATAAAGTTATTGTGGAATAGTTCATGTTAAGTGTAATTATGTTAAATGTTATTTAAATGTGATTTTATGTGATTATTCTAATTTAATTTAATAATTAAATTAGATGATTAAATGATTTATTTGAATAAAGAATTTATTTGAATAAGATAATTTATTTGGTGTTATTGTTATTGGTCAACTAGAAATTGTTAATTAAGTTAGTAAGGTTTAATTGAATTTATTTAATAATAAGTTTAATTAAATTAAAAGTGTGACAATTAAAACTATATAGTATAATGAGTTATTAAAATAAATGGAAAAGAGTTTTATTTTAGTTAAACCAAACAAGGCCTTGTGACCCTTGGTTGGTAAAAATAAATTATTTTGTAATTGAGTTTACCAAACAAGGCCTAACTCTTGGTTTCTACAACTGACTAATTAAAAACTAAGTACGTTAAAAAACTAAAAGTTGTCAGTTGTTTTCTAAAGCTTAAAGAAGAAAGAGCAGAGCTTTGAGAGTTTAAAGAAAATTGAGAGTTTGAGAGTTTTGTGAATTGAGAAGGAGAAGGAAGAGAATTGCTAAGCTAAAGAAATCATCTTGTATAGCTTAAAGGTATAATCCTTTTTAAAAGTTCTTCACTGTATTCTTATTATTTTACTTTACTGTATGTGAATTCATATGCTAAATACATGAATTACTTGGTTGTAATTGATAGTAAGCATGTATTGCTGATTATGTGAAGCTTATAAACCAATTTGTGGGAATTAATCTATGAAAGCATGATTTTAAATAGAGTTTTTGGTTTTACAGAGTTTCACTTTCATGTATGGCATATATGTATGAAAATTGATGTTCAATTTGATTATTAATTTGTAAATTGACTTTTGATTGTGTTAATATGATGAAAAATGAAAAGAATGCAAGTAGAATAGATTAAAATAGTTTAGAGATGAATTCACAGTGTTTGATTTCATTAAAATGACCAAAACATGATTACTTTGTTCAAACAGTGAATTTTTGAATTTTAATTGGTTGATTATGCGTTTATAATAGTTAGAATTGTTAGAAACATGATGGGTAATTGTTTTACATCATGTTTGACATCTGGGTATGTCTATTTTATGTATCGGATGATAGAATTTGGAAAATTTGGTCTGAAATTGTACTGGTTCGCGAACTGTAGAAGGTGACAGTTGAGTCTACCACCCCGGCGGTAGAAATGAACTGGAATTCTCGCCCCGACGGTTTAGTCGCCCCGGCGGCATAATTGAACTAGATTCCTCGCCCCGGCGGTAGCCTCGCCCCGGCGACGATTTTGTTAAGAAATCCACCGCCCCGGCAGTGGAACAGTAACTGAAAATTTTTATTTGTTTTGTGATCGTGTAATGTTACTACGTGCATGTTTAGAACCTATAATAAGGTATTAAGTGACTAATGAGATACCACGATGGTTGTTAAGCAAGTACTTGTTGATTATCGAATGACAATCGAGATGTTACAATGAAATAGGATAAGAACGAATCTTAAAGTGTATATAATTTTCTAACTAATTATTTGATGGGTGTGTTTTATATACACAAATTAGGTACATTTGAGCTTGATAATTTGTAAATCCTAAGTCATTTCGTTTGGTTTTTATATATTTTTATCATATTTTTGTAACATGTTATTTTGTATTTCGTTTATGTGTTTTGTATTGCTTTTATGTGTTTTTACTTAGTTTTGTAGGAAGTGGAATAAGAGATCAATGCTCATGGATGCCTAATTTGCCATTTTGAGCCAAACTTTGGCACTGTAGCCGCTTGTTTCCAAATTTCACCCATGATCCAATCCGAATCTCTCAAAACTCAAAGAACGAAAGTTGTAGATATTAATCTCAGATTTCTGGAGCATCCGGAATCATCCAATTTGAAGTTAGTATGAGAGAGTTATGGCCATTTTACCATCGGATTTGGCATGAATTTTACACAGCAGTTGCTTCGCACTCAATTTGAGCCTTTCTCCGGACATGTTCTCATCAAGATCCAGTTATGAAAGTTGTAGAGCTCTTTCTCAGCTTTCCATAGCCTATTTACACGCCTTAATCCGAGTTCAGGCGAAGAAGTTATGGTCATTTTACTAACAGAGGTCAAAGCTGAGTCGGGATACAGGCCACCTGGCGCGGGCGCGCGGAAATGGGTGCGGGCGCACGGCGCCTGGCACCAGGCAGCCAGCGCGCGCGCGCGCGCCATGGGCGTGCCATGGGCGTGTGGCATGGCCAGGGGGCGGCGTGCGGGCGCACCAGGCGGCGTGCGGGCGCATCTGGGCGTGCTGAGTGCGATCTTTTGAGCTCCTAGTGCGATTCCAGCTCACTTTTTGACCCAAAATATGATGTTTGGCTAGGGTTTTCATAGAGGCACTATATAATATCTCATTGGGGCTTCATATTTCATAACTAGAGATTGGGAGGCTACACTAAAACACCAATTTGAGAGCAAAAGTGCTGCAATACAAGGAAAAACTCAGCACAAGCCAAAGAACCAATGTGACGACCCGAAAATTTATAAGATTTATTAATAAAATCTTATATGATTAATAAAGGTTAAAGAATAAAACCTAGATTGGAAATAGAGGAATAATTAAAATTTTCGAGAAGAACCTATATGGTTTAATATTTGATAGAATGTAACGTTTCAAATTTTTTGAAATATACTAAATTAAGAATTTAAATAAATAAAATTCTTATGAAATGATATGTTATATGATGGTGTGTTGCATACGTGAATACGAACTATGCAATATGTGACTTTTATACTTAATAAATATATTATTATTATATATTTATTATATGTAAATAAGTTATAGGGACAATTTATTTAAAGAAAAGGAGATGGGTAAAATTAATCCCTCGGTGTAAGTTAAATAATCTATAAATTATTTTAAATTGGTGGCATTAAATATACTTAAGGTATAACCACCATTTTATTAAAGAAATCATGTATTACGTTATTGGATATAATGTATGTACGTTTTTAATGTAGTAAGTATATTATTATATTTATTACAATTAAATTGTTGGGAACAATTTATAGAAGGGAGAAAGAAATAGTTAGTTTAAGTATACATAAATATTGTATACTTTAAATAAAGGATATTAGAATAAATTCTATCATTGAATTATTTTAATAAAGAGGGGATATTACTTTATTTGTAATATCTTATTTATTGAACAAATTTTCATTTGTAAGGAAATATGAATGAATATGTGTTATGTGAAATAAATAAGTTAGTAAGCAAAGAAATGAAAAGGAAAGCTAGGTAACATATTTATAAATATTATAAATATGAGAAGCTTAGAAATTTAAGTGATTAATTTAATAGTCCAACTAATAAATAAATATTAGTGGACTAATCCAATTGGTTAAGTAACCAAGCCCACTCATTTAATTGATTATGGACTTGGGTAATTAATATGTAGACTTACTAACTTAGCCTAATTGGAATGTTTAGCAAAAGATTTAATAAACTAGTAGCCAAGTGATGGTCTAATAATGATTAACTACTAGTGGCCCAAATTATTCTTAAATGAAAGTCCAATTAATGGCACATTTGGTGTAAACTTTTTAGTAAGTTAATTATTCTAATAATGAAAGAGAATTAAAGAAAGTTTGGTAGCCTAATATTATAAATTAGGCATAAGAATTAAATAACCTTAAGGGTTATGGTATGGGAGAATGATAGTATTTAAAATATATACTAATCCTAAGAGATTTATTTTATATATCTCAACTAATTAATTTCATAACCTAATTAAAGTAAGACTAATTGGGTTAAGAATTAAATGTACATGAGTAAGGATTTAAATTATAAATGAGGAAAATGGAAACCCTAATTAAATAATTAGGGTAGAATAAAAATAAAAGTATTGGACTATGCTAATACATGGCCCAAAACAATTTAATTGAAAAGCCCAAATGAATTAATATGGAAGCCCAAACTTGACCCAACTTAAAAGGGGCATGGAGGTCATTTGTTAAACTAATAAAGCAATAAATCAAAAATGAAAAAAAAAAAGAGGCAAGGTGGGCGGCTAGGAAGAGAAAAGAGGGAGTATTAGGCATGTGATCTCTTATCCAATTTATGCCATGTGTCCCTTTATTAGTGGGTCACCATATTTTGTCCAAGATTTTCTAGTATGCTTTAGATAGGATAAGATAAGATAAGATATGAGAAAATTTGCAAGATAAGAGAGAGAAGTGTTGGGAGATATTTCATAGATATACATAATATATCTATATACATTTACAAACAAACAAAACTCATCTTATTTTCTCTCTCATCTCTCATTTTTCCCATTTATCTAAACAAAAAGGAAAACTAAAGAGAGAGAAAAAGGAAAGGGGGCTGCCGAAGAGAGAGAGGGGTAGCCATGGGAGAAGAAGAAGAAGAAGAAAGAACCAAGAAGGAAGAAGGTATAAAAACCTTAAACCCTAACTCTAAGTTATGTAATTTTATTTTGATTACTTTCAATCAAAACTTGGATCTTTGATATTAAACATAAAAGCTCTTGATCTATATGTGAATAAGTGTATTATATGTAGATCTTGCATGTTGGGTGTTGATTTGTTCAAAAGAAAAGAAAAGAAAACTTGTAGGTTTTAAAAAGGGTTAGAAAACCCTAGCTTTCGCTCACTTTGTATGAGTACTACTTGAAATCTATAAACTCTTTTTGCGATCCGTCAAAGAGTGGTACTAGATATGTAAGTTAAGTATTAAACCCAAGTGGTAGAAGTCAAAAATAATATGTACAAAATTCGTGGGGATTGTTTTGGTAAAAACAGTCCAGGTTTTTCAAAAGAAAAAATGGGCTACTACAGGGCAGTCCCATCCAGGGGTATTTTCGTCCAATATTTTTGCTCTAAAAATTCCGGAAATATTTGGGGTGATAATATGATAAGTTATATGAGTCGTGTAAAAATTTGAGAATTTTTGGCCTTATAGAATGAAAGTTATGGATTTTATGGCGAAGGACTCCAAACCTACAAATGGAACAAAACCCGCTGTCTACTGTGCTCCGAGCACTGTTTTGACACTTTAGCAAGAGAAATAAATTCACGGATTTTTACCACTGAAAATATAGGAAGTTATGTAGCTCTTGGCCAAAAATCGCCGCATTCCGACTTGTAACCAAGAATCTACGGCTAAAATAAAAACGTAGAGTTTTTCGACGAAAACGGCTAAAATTAGAGTTCTATAACTCCGATAGCCACGAAATTTTAACTGGAACCTCGTGTTAATATGTATAAGATGCTATCAAAAATTTGGCGTCATCGGAGTTGTGCAAGATAGTGATCATTTTTCTTAGTTTCGAAAGTTAAAACGGACGTTTGAAAATTGTTAAAGTAAATTGAAAACTTTCATAAGGAAAGTATTTTTGTGTATGGAATATATGTACATATGTGTGGCAAGATTTGAAGAAAATAAAAATTGATTTTTAAAAGAGGTTAAGTTATTTTAAGAATGCAGCTTCCAATACGGTTTGCTGTATTCCTATTCGGCTTGCTGAATTGATGAAAACAGTATGCTAAATTAGTGAATATGGTATGCTGAATTAGTGAAGATGGTATGCTGAATTAGTGAATATGGTATGCTGAATTAGTGAATATGGTATGCTGAATTAATATGTTTGAATAATCCAGGTTGCTGGAATAGATCTTCGACTTAATGAATTAAAGAGAAGTTATGTAAAGACATGATTTGAAAGTTATTTAATTAACTTTAGTGAAGATAATACATTGTTATAATGTAACTTCAGACTGAGACTACTTAACCGGACGTTAAGTGTCAATGAAACGTAAATTATAAAAGAAATATTATACGATTGTTAACTTAATTATGGTTAACTAATGTAATACATCTAATACGATGTAACGATGACCACGATAACTTAACCGAACGTTACGTATCGATCAAAGACTGATATAAAGGGACATGATATAAAGGGGTTATATAATTAACCTTAATCAATTATAGGGAATGAGAGACTCTCAATATAGAGTCATGACAAGCTTTAAACAGTTAACCGACTGTTAAGTGCCGACTAAAATAGAATGTAATGAGACGTGAAAGGAAGTTTAACACGAATAAGTTGAATGGACAATATTAAGTCCTAGAAAGCTTTACACACTTAAAGAATTATTAAGTGTCGATTAAAAAGAATGGTTAAAAGAAGTATAGAGTATAGTTAGCATAAACAATAGTTAAGGATTGTTACGTGGCTAATTGTTGTGTCCTTGTACACCTAAATTGTGTAGGATACTGGAAGGATGAGCTACCATAGCTTTGCGTGGAGTGCTTTAAGGGAAGTTTTTCAGTAACTTGCTCCTATGTGTTAATATGTATAGATTTATGCATAAGACAATGAATGAGAACTGTTGTTCTAAGTAATCAAGTTGATGTTAATTGCTATGTGATGCGAATATGCTATGTGAAGCATGAAATGTGGATGCATATTGAATTGCACATCATGAAAGTATGAAACATAAGTAGATGCATGACATGAGATTTATTATGTATGCATAAAATGCATGTATGTATGCTGTGTGAAGCATGAAAGGTGTAGACTGTTAGACTTGCTGAGCCGTAGTGCTCAACCATGCAAACAATTTTGCAGATAAACATGGAATTAGCAGACGGTCAAGGTATTGAAGATTTAAACACAGTACGATTATAAGGCGCGTTATTTTAGTAAATGGCACAGGGCCAATGTCATTGATTGATATGTATAATAAGTGAGTTATCTGAGTTTTATATATATACTCCTTAAGTCAAGGTTGAATTTATGTATTCATTTAATTATGAGTTGTAGCTTTACAATGATCTTGTAAAGGTAAGCGATTTTAGGTTTCAAATTCGAGAACCGAATGAAGTTTTAAATAATTAAGTTCTAATATCTATATTGATATTTATTGTATGAACATGAAGATTAAAGATGAATCGCAATTTAGATTTAATATATGTAAGTTAAGGTTAAAGACCTTGGGTTATGTAGCAGAATTTATTGTATAAACAATTTATGTTTATATCTTCCGCATTAGTTGTAAAGATGATGTATCGTGACGTACCGGATCCGGGTTTGAAAGTAGACCGGGATTCGGGGGCGCCACAGGTTGGTATCAGAGCTGTAGGTTATAAACCTTAGGTAGGGGTACCTTAGGCTATAACCGCAGAGATAAGGATGAGGAATAAACTCAAATAGAGTTTAAGTGCTAAGAAATGAATTTTGGAAATTCATTATTGAGTAAAGAAGATGATAAATAAGATTCAAAGGAGAATCTTGTCAAGTTATAAAGAAAAGAATCTGGAGTTACCTGACTCCAGTAGTATGCATTGAAAAGTGATAATAAATAGACGATGTCTATAAGATTAGAAGAAGATTCCAAGAAGAATCTTGGTAAAAGCTTAAGGATCAGGGAACACCTGATTTGAATAATCATAAAAGAATATGATTGGATGAGGATAAGAAGATCGTACCAATGAAACGATCATTGAATAAGAAAGAATCGTAATATAACACGATTACAGAATAAGATCACAACGTGATCAGATTACATTGTTGAATAACATATGACATGTTAAGAAGTTATAGCCTGATGCTATAAAGAGAATGTACTATGAAATTATACATTGTAAACTCAGGAAAGAGTGGTAAATGCTAAGATACAGATTAAAGAAAATTTGTATTGAGAAAAGTGAAAGCTAGAATTATGTGGGTTTTCAATTGAGGACTCATGTTAGTGGCTGAGTTGTACAATTCCTGGTATGGGACGGGAATTTGTGCGTGGATTGAAGACCGCTTAGCTTCCTATATTAATATAGTGGTTGAGTCGAACAAGTCCTGGTATGGGACAGGATTTGTTCATAGTTTAACAACCGCTCAGTTTCCTATATTGATTAGTGGTCGAGTTGGTTCGACAACCACTTAGCTTCCTATATTGATAATCATTGAAATATTGGTGTCGCGCTATCGATATACATATGACGAGAAGGTGATTCTTTTCTCATATTTATATTTGATAGTTAGAAAATATTAAGATTAGGTGCGAGTTCTTTAAACTCATACGTATGGTAAGTTCGTGACTCATAATCGTATGGTGGAACCCCTCAGCGAATGGACGATTTTGGTCTGACTAGGATAAGTTCCTCAACCCATATGATTGTGGTAAGTTCCTGAACTCCTAACGTGTGGTATGTTTGATGAACTGTACTGGAGTATAGAAAGGTTGTGGATGAAGAATTAAGTTTTAAGGATGATAGAAATAGATAGACTTATTAAGCAATGGATCATTAGAAGAATTGAAGTTGATGATGGAAGCATAGGTATTCCAAATCTTCTAGCTATGCTAGACTTCGAAATTTTTGACATCAAGCTAAATTCGCACTGAAGTGCCTTTACAAATACAAATGAATTTTGTTATCAGCAATGTATGGTGACAAGAGTGTGGATGTGGGTCGAGCCAATAACACACCGTTACCTGTTGCGGCATGATAATACCAAAAATGATTTTCAATTGTTTTGAGCTGTTTAAAGAAGAGTCTATGCTAATTGTTTCGGCTAGACAAATATGATTTAAAATATCAAAATGTATTTTAAATAGTCATCAATGCATCATGGAACCTGGTGTAGAATGACAGATGATGGAGTCATCAATGCAGATTAACCTAGTGCTGGATGTGATCTAAGGATCGTCAGCCCATTATGGTATGATGTAGTATGACAAAGTCACAAAATGACGGAATCCTCAACGGACTGTAAATACAGTGCGGTATCATGACGTCATAAAATGATTTTCAGAATTTTGAACCAATTAAAGAAAAGTCAATGCCAATTTAAGTGGCTAGACAAATGTTTCGATTAATGTTCAAATTATTGGTATATGTCTAAGCTAATTGATTCAGCTAGACAAATGTTTATGAAAATTCAAGTAATCTCTTTGAGAATTTATCCCGAACCAAATTGTTTTGGTGCGGACTCTTATGCTAAGTCTGAGGTGAACAACCCCGAAAAAGGGGGATATACCGGTTGGATAATATATTCCAATCTTTGAACGCATATAATCGTTCTGAGAACTAAGGTACAATAGATTAAATACCTAACGTACCCGACTGGGTAGTTTACCTTCTTCGTGATTGTAAACATACCTGGTAAATTACCGTTTTGCGGTGTGACTACCGTTAAAACTATGTGTTCATGGTCTATACGACCCCTCAGCATGATATGAAAAGTTATTTTAACTCCTTAAAGAGAGGTTATGGTAACTAGTGATTATGGAAAAGATCCTCATAGAAGGAAATAGTATGTACTTATTAAATTGAGAATGTAATTAGATGTGATCAGATAAAGGTTAAGTTGAAAACCTTGTTTTAATGAATATACTTTTAGTATAATAGTGATTTCGGGGACGAAATCCTTATAAGGGGGGAAGAATGTGACGACCCGAAAATTTATAAGATTTATTAATAAAATCTTATATGATTAATAAAGGTTAAAGAATAAAACCTAGATTGGAAATAGAGGAATAATTAAAATTTTCGAGAAGAACCTATATGGTTTAATATTTGATAGAATGTGACGTTTCAAATTTTTTGAAATATACTAAATTAAGAATTTAAATAAATAAAATTCTTATGAAATGATATGTTATATGATGGTGTGTTGCATACGTGAATACGAACTATGCAATATGTGACTTTTATACTTAATAAATATATTATTATTATATATTTATTATATGTAAATAAGTTGTAGGGACAATTTATTTAAAGAAAAGGAGATGGGTAAAATTAATCCCTCGGTGTAAGTTAAATAATCTATAAATTATTTTAAATTGGTGGCATTAAATATACTTAAGGTATAACCACCATTTTATTAAAGAAATCATGTATTACGTTATTGGATATAATGTATGTACGTTTTTAATGTAGTAAGTATATTATTATATTTATTACAATTAAATTGTTGGGAACAATTTATAGAAGGGAGAAAGAAATAGTTAGTTTAAGTATACATAAATATTGTATACTTTAAATAAAGGATATTAGAATAAATTCTATCATTGAATTAATTTAATAAAGAGGGGATATTACTTTATTTGTAATATCTTATTTATTGAATAAATTTCCATTTGTAAGGAAATATGAATGAATATGTGTTATGTGAAATAAATAAGTTAGTAAGCAAAGAAATGAAAAGGAAAGCTAGGTAACATATTTATAAATATTATAAATATGAGAAGCTTAGAAATTTAAGTGATTAATTTAATAGTCCAACTAATAAATAAATATTAGTGGACTAATCCAATTGGTTAAGTAACCAAGCCCACTCATTTAATTGATTATGGACTTGAGTAATTAATATGTAGACTTACTAACTTAGCCTAATTGGAATGTTTAGCAAAAGATTTAATAAACTAGTAGCCAAGTGATGGTCTAATAATGATTAACTACTAGTGGCCCAAATTATTCTTAAATGAAAGTCCAATTAATGGCATATTTGGTGTAAACTTTTTAGTAAGTTAATTATTCTAATAATGAAAGAGAATTAAAAAAGTTTGGTAGCCTAATATTATAAATTAGGCATAAGAATTAAATAACCTTAAGGGTTATGGTATGGGAGAATGATAGTATTTAAAATATATACTAATCCTAAGAGATTTATTTTATATATCTCAACTAATTAATTTCATAACCTAATTAAAGTAAGACTAATTGGGTTAAGAATTAAATGTACATGAGTAAGGATTTAAATTATAAATGAGGAAAATGGAAACCCTAATTAAATATTAGGGTAGAATAAAAATGAAAGTATTGGACTATGCTAATACATGGCCCAAAACAATTTAATTGAAAAGCCCAAATGAATTAATATGGAAGCCCAAACTTGACCCAACTTAAAAGGGGCATGGAGGTCATTTGTTAAACTAATAAAGCAATAAATCAAAAATGAAAAAAAAAAGAGGCAAGGTGGGCGGCTAGGAAGAGAAAAGTGGGAGTATTAGGCATGTGATCTCTTATCCAATTTATGCCATGTGTCCCTTTATTAGTGGGTCACCATATTTTGTCCAAGATTTTCTAGTATGCTTTAGATAGGATAAGATAAGATAAGATATGAGAAGATTTGCAAGATAAGAGAGAGAAGTGTTGGGAGATATTTCATAGATATACATAATATATCTATATACATTTACAAACAAACAAAACTCATCTTATTTTCTCTCTCATCTCTCATTTTTCCCATTTATCTAAACAAAAAGGAAAACTAAAGAGAGAGAAAAAGGAAAGGGGGCTGCCGAAGAGAGAGAGGGGTAGCCATGGAAGCCATGGGAGAAGAAGAAGAAGAAGAAAGAACCAAGAAGGAAGAAGGTATAAAAACCTTAAACCCTAACTCTAAGTTATGTAATTTTATTTTGATTACTTTCAATCAAAACTTGGATCTTTGATATTAAACATAAAAGCTCTTGATCTATATGTGAATAAGTGTATTATATGTAGATCTTGCATGTTGGGTGTTGATTTGTTCAAAAGAAAAGAAAAGAAAACTTGTAGGTTTTAAAAAGGGTTAGAAAACCCTAGCTTTCGCTCACTTTGTATGAGTACTACTTGAAATCTATAAACTCTTTTTGCGATCCGTCAAAGAGTGGTACTAGATATGTAAGTTAAGTATTAAACCCAAGTGGTAGAAGTCAAAAATAATATGTACAAAATTCGTGGGGATTGTTTTGGTAAAAACAGTCCAGGTTTTTCAAAAGAAAAAATGGGCTACTACAGGGCAGTCCCATCCAGGGGTATTTTCGTCCAATATTTTTGCTCTAAAAATTCCGGAAATATTTGGGGTGATAATATGATAAGTTATATGAGTCGTGTAAAAATTTGAGAATTTTTGGCCTTATAGAATGAAAGTTATGGATTTTATGGCGAAGGACTCCAAACCTACAAATGGAACAAAACCCGCTGTCTACTGTGCTCCGAGCACTGTTTTGACACTTTAGCAAGAGAAATAAATTCACGGATTTTTACCACTGAAAATATAGGAAGTTATGTAGCTCCTGGTCAAAAATCGCCGCATTCCGACTTGTAACCAAGAATCTACGGCTAAAATAAAAACGTAGAGTTTTTCGACGAAAACGGCTAAAATTAGAGTTCTATAACTCCGATAGCCACGAAATTTTAACTGGAACCTCGTGTTAATATGTATAAGATGCTATCAAAAATTTGGCATCATCGGAGTTGTGCAAGATAGTGATCATTTTTCTTAGTTTCGAAAGTTAAAACGGACGTTTGAAAATTGTTAAAGTAAATTGAAAACTTTCATAAGGAAAGTATTTTTTGTGTATGGAATATATGTACATATGTGTGGCAAGATTTGAAGAAAATAAAAATTTATTTTTAAAAGAGGTTAAGTTATTTTAAGAATGCAGCTTCCAATACGGTTTGCTGTATTCCTATTCGGCTTGCTGAATTGATGAAAACAATATGCTAAATTAGTGAATATGGTATGCTGAATTAGTGAATATGGTATGCTGAATTAGTGAATCCAGTTTGCTGGATTAGTATGTTTGAATAATCCAGGTTGCTGGAATAGATCTTCGACTTAATGAATTAAAGAGAAGTTATGTAAAGACATGATTTGAAAGTTATTTAATTAACTTTAGTGAAGATAATACATTGTTATAATGTAACTTCAGATTGAGACTACTTAACCGGACGTTAAGTGTCAATGAAACGTAAATTATAAAAGAAATATTATACGATTGTTAACTTAATTATGGTTAACTAATGTAATACATCTAATACGATGTAACGATGACCACGATAACTTAACCGAACGTTACGTATCGATCAAAGACTGATATAAAGGGACATGATATAAAGGGGTTATATAATTAACCTTAATCAATTATAGGGAATGAGAGACTCTCAATATAGAGTCATGACAAGCTTTAAACAGTTAACCGACTGTTAAGTGCCGACTAAAATACAATGTAATGAGACGTGAAAGGAAGTGTAACACAAATAAGTTGAATGGACAATATTAAGTCCTAGAAAGCTTTACACACTTAAAGAATTATTAAGTGTCGATTAAAAAGAATGGTTAAAAGAAGTATAGAGTATAGTTAGCATAAACAATAGTTAAGGATTGTTACGTGGCTAATTGTTGTGTCCTTGTACACCTAAATTGTGTAGGATACTGGAAGGATGAGCTACCATAGCTTTGCGTGGAGTGCTTTAAGGGAAGTTTTTCAGTAACTTGCTCCTATGTGTTAATATGTATAGATTTATGCATAAGACAATGAATGAGAACTGTTGTTCTAAGTAATCAAGTTGATGTTAATTGCTATGTGATGCGAATATGCTATGTGAAGCATGAAATGTGGATGCATATTGAATTGCACATCATGAAAGTATGAAACATAAGTAGATGCATGACATTAGATTTATTATGTATGCATAAAATGCATGTATGTATGCTGTGTGAAGCATGAAAGGTGTAGACTGTTAGACTTGCTGAGCCGTAGTGCTCAACCATGCAAACAATTTTGCAGATAAACATGGAATTAGCAGACGGTCAAGGTATTGAAGATTTAAACACAGTACGATTATAAGGCGCGTTATTTTAGTAAATGGCACAGGGCCAATGTCATTGATTGATATGTATAATAAGTGAGTTATCTGAGTTTTATATATATACTCCTTAAGTCAAGGTTGAATTTATGTATTCATTTAATTATGAGTTGTAGCTTTACAATGATCTTGTAAAGGTAAGCGATTTTAGGTTTCAAATTCGAGAACCGAATGAAGTTTTAAATAATTAAGTTCTAATATCTATATTGATATTTATTGTATGAACATGAAGATTAAAGATGAATCACAATTTAGATTTAATATATGTAAGTTAAGGTTAAAGACCTTGGGTTATGTAGCAGAATTTATTGTATAAACAATTTATGTTTATATCTTCCGCATTAGTTGTAAAGATGATGTATCGTGACGTACCGGATCCGGGTTTGAAAGTAGACCGGGATTCGAGGGCGCCACAACCAAGAAGGAAAGGATTGTCAAGGCATATCTAGACCTTGGGAGGTTGCACATACATCATCAAGAAGAGCTTGAGGGCTACAAATCAAGGAAATTCCAGCATCAAGCTCAGGAGCAAAAAGAGAAACGAATGCCAAATGAAGAGGAAAAGCTAGAGATTGACATCAACCAAGCAAGCAACATATGAATATCTTCTAAATGGGTTTTATCATCTCTTGCTTTCCTTTGAATTTGTATTTCAATTTTATGATGAACACCATGTGTTTGATGTTTTGCTTAGCTACCATGAACTAAAGCTTGTATTCTAAGATTTCAATGGAACCCAACACATAGTTGAATTGAATTCTCTCTCTATTGATTTTAGTTATTCATTTGTGAATTGATTGTCATAACCTTTGCTTTCAAGATTAATTGCTTGGCCCGTAATTACCTTGGGAACCTATATGAACTTGACGAACGGATTATAGGTTAAGACCTAGTTATGATAACATGCGAGAGTATAGATTGTTGTGGGTTATTAATCGGATTAAGTGACGCGTGTCTTATTAATTATCTGCAATAATAGATATCTTGATAGTAGTTGGGATAGATATATACCTAATTACCGCATGCAACCAATTGAGAATCTAGTCTTAATGACTTCCGATGTGAAAGTTGGTAATTGAGGGGAGGATTAATTAGATTTGGTGACACTTGTCTATTAATCATTCCTGAAATTAGTCTTTTGATAGTGCATAGGATAGACATATACCTATGCACCGCTTAGGAAGATTCGTGATTGACCATCGACAGAGGCTCTTATGTAGTTTTGATTTCTCGGTTGTCAATTCGTATGTTATAACTGATTGAAAAGAGAGAGTTAGGAGATTTAAATGAAGTGTTGGGGGAAATTGCAATCTTAGACTTGTTAACATTAGATTTCATTGTTTTAACGCTTTCCATAGATCTTAATTATTACCAAACAACAAAACAAACTCAATTCATCATTTGTCTAAATAAAATCGAGACGATATATAGTTGGTACTTGGGATACACTAGAACAATTCTCTGTGGGTTCGACAACTCTCTTATCATTATATTACTTGTTGACCGGGTATACTTGCGCGTATTTATCGGTTGCGAAATCGACCAACAAGTTTTTGGCGCCGTTGCCGGGGAATTGTTTTTCTATTGTTTTTCCAATATTAATGACAATCGAATTGGTCTTAATTTAGACTTGTAAATAATTTGCTTATTATTTATTTTGTTTTTTTATTTTGTTTTCAGTTAATGGATGAGCATAATTATCAATGGGATTATGAAGGGACGATGCAACTAAGTTCGTCAAAACTTCTTGAGCAATTGCAAGAACAAGTTGCAACGCTTTCAAGGGCTGTTGACACTCTTAAAGGCCAGTCCACTCAAAATGCCTACAGTCAGAATCAAGCTGACTACTACCCAAACTACTATCAACCGGGTTGGCAAGATCATCCAAGCTTTTCTTGGGACAACAGTCAAGATCAATGCTTTGATCCAAGTCTCTCATCCCATTCAGAATTTTCATTCCAACCTCCACCATACCATGAGGATACATCTAATGTGGAGGAGATTCTTCCCTTGTTCATTGAGAAACAAGAATTGTTACAAAACCTCGAGAACCAAATGGCACAACTTGTCGAGGCAATGCTTATTCACCCGCAAAGCACCTTACCTTGTATTACACATATTTACCCTATAGAGGAAGGTGAAGAGCAATTTACGGTGAATTCGCATAGTTGTGACAAAGCGGAAAGAAGGAGGGAGGAGCTCATGGCTCATATCTCTCAAAATGAGGTTAGGTTGGCAAATATACAAGCTTTAGTGCAGAGCATCATGAACTATGTTGCCAATTCTTACATTATTCACCCGCAAAGCACCCTACCTAGCGATACAGAGATGAACCCCATAGAGGAAGGTGAAGAGGAGTGCTTGGTGGATGATCAAGGAAATGGCGCGGAGTCGCACGAAGCTATTAGTGAAAATTTTGAGAGTGAACATCCTATTGTGGATGATAATTCTGAGGTTGATGAGACGAGGAGCATGAATGGGGATCATGGAAAGGAAATTGAAGATCAAGAAGTCACATTTGAGGTTTTCAAAGCCATCGAACACCCATTGGTTCATGAAGAAGATCTTCATGTCGATCTTGACACAAGTGCAATAATTGATGATGCGGATAAGGAAAGCTTCTTCTTGCCATCGGTTGAAACGAAGTTTGAAGGTCACCAACCAGGCATGCATGCCATGCAAATCAAAGAAAGAACAACGAGGCGGCATGCAATGGTCAATTTTGCGATTGAGCCGGATTGATGGGAAATAAAGGAGTCGGGCTAACGAATTTAAACCAAGCGCTTCTTGGGAGGCAACCCAAGTTTACTGTTTTGTTTTTATTTTTGTTTGATTGCATTTTCGTGGTTTAATTGCATTTTAATTTCTTTAGTCATTTGCTTTCAGGTACGCTCCCAACTTAGAAGTATTGAAAGATGATATCAATGGCGCTTGACACGGTTTCAGGGAAGTCTTCTATTTTAATTTTTCCTATATCAGACATTGAGGACAATGTCAAGTTTAAGTTTGGGGGTAGTACTTCGTATTTGTGTGTTTTTAATTTAGTTTTTATATGATTTAAGTTATGTGTTTTTGTTCAAAAAAAAAATTCATTTATTTTTAGGATGTGTCCCTTGAGCATTGTTTTAATTTGATTTGAACCATAATTCATGGTCTATGATAATGGCTTGTTTGAAGAGAATCTAACTCATGAGACGTAGACAATTGTTGCTTAATCTTTGTGCTTATCGTTCATTGGTTATTATTTTGCTTATGCGTCCTTTCACTTTTATGCACTTACCCATGAGTATTAAACTAGTTGTATGCTTAGTGAAGGCTTTTATAACCGAATGCTTGTGGAAAATATCTATAAACTCTAGAACTCGTTTAAACATCACTCGAAGCAAGGTGTCTAAATTTGTTATGCTTGAATTGATGGTCATGTGGTGAGTTGAGATGGAGCGTAAAACGCACTCACTCATGGACACATGCGTAGGAGAGATAGAGCGTAAAACGCACTCTCTTAGAATTGTGATTAAAGAAAAAAATTGTTCATTGCAAATTTTGCATGGGGTTGAGGTTGAGCGTAAAACGCACTCGCCCATATGAGCGTGCTTAAGGATCGAGATGGAGCATAAAATGCACTCACCTAGAGCCATTGGTTCTCAAATTTTTTGGAATTGTGATTTGTACACCTTTGTATTGAGTGATGTGTTAAGTATGTTGTTTTGGGGTTTATTTTGATTATTTCATAAGGTAATATGGTTAGATAGTTTCATTCGAGATTGATTGGTTTAGTGCTATTGGGTACTCACACACACACATACGGAAGAGGACTTAAGCATAGTATGACTAGCTAACTGAAATTATAGACTTGCAACGCTTTGTTTGTTCTCTTGAGTTCCATGTGTTGATGCCTTTGAGACCATTTTCGGCTTATTGACTCATTGCTCAAGTTAGGTTGTATTAGAAGTTTTTGAATTGTTTAGTTTAGGTTTGTTTTGCTTGAGGACAAGCAAAGATTTAAGTTTGGGGGTATTTGATGGGTGTGTTTTATATACACAAATTAGGTACATTTGAGCTTGATAATTTGTAAATCCTAAGTCATTTCGTTTGGTTTTTATATATTTTTATCATATTTTTGTAACATGTTATTTTGTATTTCGTTTATGTGTTTTGTATTGCTTTTATGTGTTTTTACTTAGTTTTGTAGGAAGTGGAATAAGAGATCAATGCTCATGGATCTCATTGGGGCTTCATATTTCATAACTAGGGATTGGGAGGCTACACTAAAACACCAATTTGAGAGCAAAAGTGCTGCAATACAAGGAAAAACTCAGCACAAGCCAAAGAACCAAGAAGGAAAGGATTGTCAAGGCATATCTAGACCTTGGGAGGCTGCACATACATCATCAAGAAGAGCTTGAGGGCTACAAATCAAGGAAATTCCAGCATCAAGCTTAGGAGCAAAAAGAGAAACGAATGCCAAATGAAGAGGAAAAGCTAGAGATTGACATCAACCAAGCAAGCAACATATGAATATCTTCTAAATGGGTTTTATCATCTCTTGCTTTCCTTTGAATTTGTATTTCAATTTTATGATGAACACCATGTGTTTGATGTTTTGCTTAGCTACCATGAACTAAAGCTTGTATTCTAAGATTTCAATGGAACCCAACACATAGTTGAATTGAATTCTCTCTCTATTGATTTTAGTTATTCATTTGTGAATTGATTGTCATAACCTTTGCTTTCAAGATTAATTGCTTGGCCCGTAATTACCTTGGGAACCTATATGAACTTGACGAACGGATTATAAGTTAAGACCTAGTTATGATAACATGCGAGAGTATAGATTGTTGTGGGTTATTAATCGGATTAAGTGACGCGTGTCTTATTAATTATCTGCAATAATAGATATCTTGATAGTAGTTGGGATAGATATATACCTAATTACCGCATGCAACCAATTGAGAATCTAGTCTTAATGACTTCCGATGTGAAAGTTGGTAATTGAGGGGAGGATTAATTAGATTTGGTGACACTTGTCTATTAATCATTCCTGAAATTAGTCTTTTGATAGTGCATAGGATAGACATATACCTATGCACCGCTTAGGAAGATTCGTGATTGACCATCGACAGAGGCTCTTATGTAGTTTTGATTTCTCGGTTGTCAATTCGTATGTTATAACTGATTGAAAAGAGAGAGTTAGGAGATTTAAATGAAGTGTTGGGGGAAATTGCAATCTTAGACTTGTTAACATTAGATTTCATTGTTTTAACGCTTTCCATAGATCTTAATTATTACCAAACAACAAAACAAACTCAATTCATCATTTGTCTAAATAAAATCGAGACGATATATAGTTGGTACTTGGGATACACTAGAACAATTCTCTGTGGGTTCGACAACTCTCTTATCATTATATTACTTGTTGACCGCGTATACTTGCGCGTATTTATCGGTTGCGAAATCGACCAACATTATTGTTACCGTTTTATAATCGAAATGTATAGGTTGATTAAGGAACGTGAATTATTTAAATCTGTAATCTACGCTCGAGGCAAGTTTTTCACCCTTAATCTTATTATTTCATTTAAAGCAAGTTTAATTTCATTGAGAAAACTTATTAACCTTAGCTTATTGTTATTCAAGCAAGGTTGTTATCATGTCAAGTACCTATGTATTATTCAAGTCATTTGCTATTCGATCATTGATCATTATTCAGACTTTGATTATAAATTCTATTGTACAACTTTATTGTTGAATCAAATGCTTTAGTGACTAGCAAACCCTTATTGATTCGGCTAGTCCTTAGTTGATGATGTAACGACCGGGAATTCTGGAATTTGCCTAGTAATTCGAATTTTTGAATATTAATGAATATATTATATTTTATTAATATTATTTTTCTGTTGTATGTTTAAAGGTTGTGTGACGCCCCCAAATCCGGGTTACCTTAACCTCGAATCTGGTGCATCACTATACAACTCATACACATACTATTAATAACTAATTGCGGAATAATCGAAATATTTACATTGATATAACATAAATACTCTTGTCCCAAGTCTCGATACCAAAACAAATACCTGACATAACATATTACACAAGGTCTAATACATAAGTCTGAATACAAGACACAACTTAATACATAATCTCTAAACGAGTCTTAATAGATAACATAAATCATAACATAGTAGGACAAAGCTAATCCGTAGTTTTGCCTTTGCCTTAATCCTTTCCTTAGCTCTCGCCTCTATGGGTAACCACTGAAATATTTTAAGGAAAGCAAGGGTGAGCAATAAGTTTGCCCAGCAAGTATAACAATAAAGATAATGCATGATCAAAAGTAAGATTTCTCTAGTTTTAATACAAATCTCTGTTATTACTGATGAGTCACTATGGACTGGATGAATATCAAATGAATTAAAGGATTTCAAATTGTTTCAATTGCAGGAATCATTGAGTGGCCACCATGACACTTATCTTTTATTAAAATTAACAGTGTTACACTATTAACTCCACAACAACAAATATAGGTACAATATGTGATCAGCCTAAAATACCCGGCGTTATGCATAAGCCTCAAACGTTCTACTTACGCGCGTGTCGGTTCCCCGACTAAAAATATATGTTTCCCTACTATGAGGGTTGTTCATCTCTGCAAAGAGTCCGCACCAAAACAATTGGTTTGGATAGCTTTCTAAATCATGGACATTAGCCTAGCCGAATCAAATGGCATTGACACTCTTTGTAAACAGTTCATGGATAATGTGAACTTAAAAGCTTTAACAGTTTATGTCAATAACATATCTTGACCGCTTGTGTAAATATGAAAGATTCGCATAAGTATGGAATTCACACAATAATATATGTATTACGTAAATATGAACTTTGAACATTAAATAACATCCATAAGAATATACTCGAATGAAGTTGATAAGCTTGCCTTGAACGAGGACTAGACAAGGATTAGAAAACTTGCTCAATACACTACATTGGTGTAATTTAGGAAAATATAGAATAGTTGTTCAATACCAATTTAAACAAGAATTAGAAAACTTGCACAATATACGTCTTTTGTATAAGATAAGAAACTTGCATTCAATACCGAAAATAAATGAAGTTAGAGAACTTGCCCATCACAAGGGTTAGACAAGGGGTAAAGAAGAACTTGCCTTAAGCGCTTGCTACTAATCGACGTTAATCGTCCTTCAAATATGTCCTACACATTTAAACACATATTCACACACCAATTAGTCTCGCAATAAACACCAAACATTGGCTTAATCAACACATTATATTCATTACGAACATTGATTGCCACTACGACTACCCAAACGGGGGTCTCGCTCACCGGTGAAAGCCAAACGAAAAATGCAACTAAGCTATTCATTTCATTAAGCAAATCTCACGTGACTTAGTCATTTCATGCTTGGTTATCCAGTTAATAACATGCTTCATGTATTACTACTTAAGAGGCTCATATACACTTGCCTCAAGCTTCAGTTTTAAAAAAAAACAACTTGGCGACTCTGCAGCACAGCGTAGCCGCGCTGCTTTTTGGACTGGGAGTAGCGCGGCCGCGCTACTCCTCCTGTAGCTATTTTCTGGTTTATTTCCTACTCTAACCAACCCCTAGATGCTTGGAGTAAGTCTAACATTATACTAACATGTCATACATATGCTTTGGGGTATTTACAACATGCTAGGTCTGTGCAAACACACATCGAATCAAGAAAACAAAGCAGCATAACATTTCATTCCTGCAGACCAGCGCGGTCGCGCTGGTTTTAAGCTTGGGAGTGGCGCGGCCGCGCCACTCTGCATCCAGGGAGTTCCCAGGTTCTGCTCTTGTAGAACCTCAATCCAAAATGTTTGTTCCCTTCTCATTTGCTTGTTAGCCATTACACAACAAGTCTATATGACTTAAAACATGCTTTTATTACCCAACTAAGCAACATAACATCATTTTAACAATTAATCAACACTAGTTCTCATAATCTTTAGAGAAATCATTCTCTTTAACATTAAATCAAATAGTTGATGGGCATAAGTTGGAAACTCATATTGGAGTGCGGTTTCATTATGTTCTAGTCCAGATTTCCAAATGAAATCATTACCCACAACTTCATAACACATTATGGGCATACACAAACAAGCATACAACCAACCATAAACTAAATTTTCATCAAACTATAAGAATTGTCCAAATCAGTCCATATATGTCCAACAGTCCATTCTTGCTCCTTATGCATAGGTTTTGATTCTCAATCATTGTTCCACTTTCATTGACTATTAATAAGGCTTTTAAAGAGTTAACAACATTCATATATATTCATGAACTAACTCAACCATAACAGCTACATTACTCCAACAAGCAATCAAGCAAACTAGAAACTTGGAAATATTATGGAAATGAGTTTGATTAATCATTGCATACCTCTTGGAGCTTCTTCTAAGGATGATAAATGGATTAATACTCAGCTGCTACACCACTCCTTCTTCTTCCTCAAACCACCCTCCCCATGTTCGGGGACTCCCCCTCCCTTCTCCCTAATTGTTCCATGCTCTCTTTTGCTCTCCCAAATGCAAGAATTGGCTTCTCCTAAGATGTTCTTATTCCCCTTGTTCCTTCTCCTCACATTCCTCTCTTCCCGTGTTCTTCTTCTTCACTCAATTGCAGCTGATGATTTAACCTACTTCCCTCATGAGTCATGGGTTGGGTCATGGGTCGGGTCGCTGGTCATGGATCATGGGTTTGGGCCACCCTTAAGTAATTTGGGGCTTCTAATTAAATCCCAATTTGGCAAAAATAAAATCCAACACTTGGATTATTAATCCTCCACATTAACACTATGAAAAAAATTAGAAAATTAGAAATAAACGAAAAAGACATTTTTGGGGCGAATAGTGCCCACGCGAATAGTACCCCATGAATGAAATTTTAGCGATATTTCTCCGAAATCATTTTAATAAGTCCCACCAAATAACAACACTTAATATCATTGCAAACACATAATCTAGGCTATTATATAACCTTTAATCACATCACATAGAATAATATTAATAAAAATTCTTTTTATTAAATAATATACGTAAGCTTATATTACAAATCCATACAAAATTCCCGGTCGTTACAGGTTGTGTGACAACCTGGGTTATGTGAATGCATAAAATTTTACGTGTTATAATTTTGTTTAAGTGAATAATTGATTTCGCATAGCGTCGCTAAATCAATATTCACGGGGCACGTTTCCCGAGGCACTATTCATGCCAGATATTTTTGTGTCTTTTCGACTTTAATAAATTTCATAAATACGTGTATGCGTATGAATAATTTTTTCAAGTGTCAGAAAATTTATTTGAAGTGATACGTGATTTTATCCGTATCCGAAATTTATTAAATGGGTGTTCTGAATATTTGGATAAATCCCTTAATAATTATTTTTACCCATCCCAATATGTATGGTAATACCCATTTTAATGTTGGGTAGAGTTATTTACCAGTTTTGGTACAAAAATGGGAGTTTTCGGATATATTTTTGGTGTTTTCGGGTATTTATTTTGGCTTGTTATTCCAAGTGGGAACCACAAAACCATTTTCCACCAATCAAATTGCTAGGAATGAGTGAGTAGGGGGGGAGTATTGCCGACAAGTGGAATTTCCACCTTGAGCCACTCCCATTTTTCTCCCACTTCTCCCTAATTCATTCCACTTCTCCCAAATCATTCAAACATTCATTCTCGCTTGCATTCCACACTCCTCCCATTCCCATCAGCTGATAGAGAGAGAGAAAGAGAGAGAGTTTCAAAGAAGGAAGAGAAAGAAGTCGCTGGAGTTCGCCGAAAAAAAGAGAAGAAGGTCGCCGGAAAAAGCAAGGAAGAAGAAGGAGAAGGCACGGGTGGAAGAATAAGAGGATTCAAGCAAGGAGAACCCCCTAAACAAAGCCTACCCAAACTCCTTAACATCTAGGAAGGATTTACAGAGGTAAACAATCAATCAAATCTATTCCATGTAAAGATTTTCAAGTTTTTCTTAGTTTTGAGCTCTTAAGCTTGTGGGTCAGATTTTTGGTGATTCTTGGTGTTTTTGTTTGTTGTGATTGTTTGTAAATATTGTCAAGAGACTATATAAGCCATTAATAACATCAAAGTGGAAAAAAAAACGAAAAAAATCCTTACCTTGGCTTAATGGAGCAAGAACAATGGAGTTTGGACATGAACATGGACTGTTGGACGAATTTAGAGGACGTTGTAGCTATGTTTCCTAGCTTGTTGTGTTTATTTGTTGTTGTCATATTGTAGTTCTAAGGGTTATAAGGTGAACACAACTGGAATTGAGTAAAAAGATGTAAAACCGAAGATTTGGTGATGATTTTTGTAAAGAACACGAAGAACACCAAGAACACGAAAGTATAACATGAGTTGATACTTTGGCCTATGATTTGCTTATGTTAGTGTTAATGGATAACTCTGAATTTTTGATATGTTATAGCCCCATGTCTTAGGAGTCCATAGAGTCCGGAACGGACCAATTGGAACGTGTATTGAGGGAGTTATGATGCTTGGAAGCAAGATAGGTCTAGAACACCAAAACAGAGCATTCCGGAAAACAAACGGGTTGGGGACTCAGGCCGAGCGCCTAAGGCGCTGGCTAGGCGCTGGCCACGAGTCCAGATACTATGAGAGAGCACTTTAGGCGCTGGTCATAGGCCATTTTGAGTGCCTAAGGCGCTGAACAAGAGACTGTGCAAATAGCTTCAATGTCCTTTAGTAAAATGGGTATAACTTTCTCATACGAACTCGGATTGAGGTGATTTAGGATGATTCAGAAAGAGAGCGAGTAGACCTACAACTTTTGTTCTTTAAGTTTTTCAATTTGAGGTCTGTAGCATTGTCTAAATTGGCTATTTGGAGGACTGATGTGTAATTGGGGGCAATCGGAGGGTGTCGGGCATGCGCGTAAGCACATGTAATGCTCCCAACATTGTAAAATGTTGTCCTAAGTTCTAAAACATGAATGCTACGATTATAATGATACTCATTATTAACCAATGAGTATTAGATAAATCGAATGGGCGGGCTAGGCGTACGCAATTGCGTATCGCTCGGGCGTTCGCGTAGTCAAGCTTGGCGTATAGACGTGCAAGCGTCGTAACGCCGTAACTAATGTGTATAATATTGTTTAATATTATGTTTGTAATAAGAATGAAACATCATAGAGTAGTCTAAACTATTATTTGATATCCGGTATGTGACTAATTGTTATGTGCATATGTACTTAATTGTGTAGGATATTAAGGAGCGTGTGTTGTAATATTGTAGTAGACGCACCAGGCAAGTTTCCTAACGCTTGTCTAACCCTTATGTTGGGAAAGTTTCCCTAACCTTACTCGAATTATATTTTGAGTAGGTTTCATATTTTATACAGGTGTTGTATATTGTTGCAAGTTTCATGACTCAAATGGAGTTATTACTTTTGAATCATATTAGTGGATTAATTATTGTCAATTACTCCACCTCCAAGATAATTATTGATATTCGCAGCTTATGCGTTTAAAGTCATTATTTGTTATTGGATTGTCAAAACATTTAAGTTCTTCATTCATGAACTGTTTACGGAAATAGTCTACGCCATTTGTTTCGGCTAGACATGTACATGTTATTATTTAAAAGCTATCCAAACCAGTAGTTGGTACGGATTCTTGGACTTAGAGAGCAACCCTTATTAGGGGATTATAATGTGTCGGTTATTCGATGCAGTCAGAGTTAAATGTTATGCATATACATGGTGTACAAAAGGCTGATCCCCTCGAGTACAACTGACGGGGCCAGGTTTTTAAAAGAGTTAGTTGAATGATTGACTCTTTGGCCAAGTTCATGGTCGATTGGACCACTCAGCAGTAAATAATCAATATTCATTGTTTCATTTGAACTTTGTTTATGTTATTTTAGCTATTTCACCAATGTTCATAAATTGTTGATCTATACGCTATTAGTCTTATTCATTCATGATATATCTCCTTTATTCATTTTAAACTTGCTGAGCAAAGTAGTTGCTCACCCTTGCTATATCATGAACCTATTGCAGTTAAGCTGGGGAGTTCAAAAGCGGACAAAGGCATAGGAAAGCTTAAGGAATAGTTATATGACTATCCCGTTATGTAATCGTGGAATCGTTTTGTAATATTATTGTACTCTGCGATGTATTATATTAAAGGTTATAGACCTTGGGACCGTAGTAAACCTTTTGTAATGAACAACATATGTTTATTTATTCCGCATTAGTTAACTTATGTTGTTTAAAGGTGTATGGATGTATTTTATCGTGAGCACCAAATTCGAGGTATTGGTACCTAAATTTGGGGGTGTCACAGGTTGGTATCAGAGCTTTAGATTATAAACTTTAGGAATGCGAAACCTAGGTTATAACTTTAGTATTAAACTCGTATTGAGTATGCTAGGTGATGGGTCAAGGAGATC
The DNA here is from genome assembly GCA_034770075.1 of Aralia elata. Lineage (NCBI taxonomy): Eukaryota > Viridiplantae > Streptophyta > Magnoliopsida > Apiales > Araliaceae > Aralia > Aralia elata. The sequence goes on from JAVJAP010000103.1 coordinate 301,393, forward strand.
CATTGAGTCGAGTTGTGTTCGGAGGTGAATTGTGGAAATTCATCAACCGAGTTTGTACATAATGAAATATAAATTCATCCCATCAATGAATGTATTTTTGTTATGGTACTATCTGTGTTGATTGTCTGTGATTTCTTTGTTGAGGCTGTAGGATGCCTTAGTTTAGCCAGTCGAGTTGGGGCATGGAGCTCCTATTTAGTTGAGTACCCTCTTACATCACCTATTGGCGAGAGATGTTGAGTGGAGCAGTAGGCTAGAGCAGTCGGAGCAATGGGAAGCAAGCCTACAAGTAGAGGTGGAGGCTCGGCGAACCCAGTTAGAGAAGGATGAATAGAATTGGCTATGCATTTAGCATGGCGAGTAGTAGGTGGATAGATGGTGTGCACCATCATCCAGTTGAGAAGGGACAGACTCATCTCACCTTGAGTCGAGAGTTAATGACCCAGTTAGGGCAGGTGGAGTATGTTAGCGCTGCGGAGCGCAGTATACTTGGTTAGACTATCTTGGTTGTATGCCTAACAGTATGTGATTTGTGTTTGTAAACCCCAACCTTAGTTTATGTTAGGGGTGGTTGTTAGTAGTAAATCCCCACCTTTTAGTGGTGTTAAGGGATGGATGATGTCATTCATAGTTGTATGCTATAGAGTAATCATATGTGATTTTTTAACTGTTAGCACATGAGTATAAACGTTTGTGTTACGTGTGTTGCTTTATTGTCGCTCTAGAATAGATGCGTACAAGGTGTGACGAGATTATAACGTTAAGTGTTTTCTATTAAACAGACAATGCCACCGAGAAGACAACCCCGATACACAAGGGTGGAAGAGTCGGTGAATAATGAGGAGGGTCAGACAGACCCTATAAGGGCTTTTGTGAACTTATTAGCCGAAGCAATGCAGGGCAGACAAGCCGCTGCGGTTGATCAGCTAGGAAGTCACATGGCGAACTTTAAGGACTTCAAATTAGTAGGGCCACCGGAGTTTCGTGCGACTACGGATCCGATTGAAGCCCAGACATGGATAGAAGAAATGGAAAAAGTTTTCGAGGTCGCACGAGTGGCCGAAGAACAGAAGACGTCTTTTCCACTTTCATGATGAAAGGTGAGGCAAATTACTAGTGGAAGGAAAACAAAGGTTGAGCTGGGAAAGGCACGATTGCATGGGCTCGTTTCAAGGAGCTGTTTTTCAAAAATTACTTTCTAGCAAGCACGCAGGCAAGTATGGAGATAAAGTTCTTGGAACTAAAGCAAGGAGGCATGTCAGTTGCGGAGTGTGCCACAAAATTTAACGAGTTAGCTAGGTTTGCTCCACATCAGGTGGACACCGAAGCTAGGCAAGCGAAGAGATTTGAACAAGGGTTGAAGCCTAAGGTTGCAGTTTTGTAGATCAACATATTTTCTTCGTTACTTGAGAAAGCAATCATTGCTCAGGGAGGAAATGAAGCTTTGACAAAGCACAACCAAGATCAAAAAAAGAAGAAGAGCCATGATGGTCATAAGGAAGGTAGCAGTGGGGGAAGTAACCCAAATAAGAGAAAATGGAACGATAGTCAGATGTCAGAAAGCAAGTCCGGAGGGGATGCAAAGAAGGGCAATAAATGCGAGAAATGTGGAAGGAATCACTTTGGAGGATGCATGAAAGGAAACGGAGTTTGTTTTAACTGTGGTCAACCGGGGCACATTGCCCCACAATGCCCAAAGGCGAAGGTAGGAAGTTGTTTTTCTTGTGGCTCTTCAGATCATCAGAAGAAGGATTGCCTAAAGAGGAAGAGCGATGCAGACAGTGCTAACCAAGGGAACAACAGTAAGCTGACTATCGGAGGACCAGCACAGCAGAACAGACTAGTAGCACGCACCTTCAACATGGCAGTGCAGGATGCGATGGAATCGAAGGACGTGGTGTCAGGTATTATTTCAATCAATAATATCAGTGCATATGTATTATTTGATTCGGGTGCTACCTGTTCCTTTGTTTCAAAAGATTTTGCTAAACGGTTAAACTTACCTCGTGAGATATTAGAGAATCCTATGAATGTGGAAGTAGCTAATAAATAAGTTATTCCTATGGAATTAGTTCATAGAAATTGTTGTGCTGAGATAAACGGGTATAAACTGAGCGTAGATTTAATTCCGATACGACAAGGAGAATTTGATGTAATTCGTGGGATGGATTGGTTGTCTAATCATGGAGCTGTGATTGACTATCAGAAGAAATGTATACACCTAAAGACTCCGAATAAGTCGAAGGCCGTATTCTACGGCAGTAAATCGCCGAGACAATCTTGTTGTCTGTCGATGATGCAAGTGAAGAAATTGCTAAGGAAAGGTTGCATAGGTTCTCTAGCACATGTGGTTGATACTCAAAGAGTAGGGAGTGAAATGGGTCAGATACCTGTAGTAAGGGAATTCCCAGATGTTTTCCCATATGAGTTACCGGGTTTACCGCCGGATAGAGAAGTGGAATTTGTGATCGACTTGGTACCGGGAACCGCACCGATCTCAAAGGCACCGTATAGGATGGCACCGGTGGAGATGAAAGAACTGATGGTTCAACTACAGGAGTTGCTAAACAAGGGGTATATTCGTCCGAGTGTATCTCCGTGGGGAGCGCCAATACTGTTCGTGAAGAAGAAGTATGGATCGTTAAGGCTCTGTATTGACTATAGGGAACTGAATAAGGTTACCATTAAGAACAAGTATCCGCTGCCCAGAATTGATGATCTGTTTGACCAGTTGAAGGGAGCAAAATACTTTTCGAAGATTGACTTGAGAACGGGATATCACCAACTGAAGGTGAGGCGGGAGGATATTCCAAAGACAATATTCAGAACTTGATATGGACACTTTAAGTTTCTGGTGATGTCGTTTGGGCTAACGAACGCGCCAGCAGCATTTATGGACATGATGAACAGAGTGTTCAAGCAATACCTAGATAAATTTTTTGTCGTTTTCATAGATGACATCCTAGTCTACTCAAAGACGGAGGAGGAACACGTCGAGCATTTGAGGATAGCCCTGGAAACGCTGAGAAGGGAGAAGCTATATGTAAAGTTTTCCAAGTGTGAATTTTGGCTATAAAGGGTGCAGTTTTTGGGGCACGTAATTGACAAGGATGGTGTATCAGTGGATCCTGCCAAGGTAGAATTAGTGATAAACTGGGAACAGCCGAAGACGCCAACAGAAGTCCAAAGTTTCTTGGGATTAGCAATTTACTATCGGAGATTTATTCAGAATTTTTCGAAGATAGCGACGCCGTTGACGAATATGACAAGGAAAACTATAAAGTTTGTATGGACGGATAAGTGCGAAGAGAGTTTCTTGGAGTTTAAGAAGAAACTTAGTGAAGCACCTGTGTTATCACTACCAGATAATACAGGGGGATTTGTGGTGTACAGTGATGCGTCACACAAAGGCCTTGGATGCATGTTGATGCAGCATGGGAAGGTCATTGCATACGCGTCACGGCAGCTGAAGGACTATGAGAAGGGATATCCGACTCATGACCTGGAACTAGCGGCAGTGGTGTTTGCTCTAAAGATTTGGAGGCACTATCTATATGGGGAGAAGTGTGAGATACACACAGACCACAAAAGTCTGAAGTATATCTTCACTCAGAAGGAGCTAAATATGAGGTAGTGACGATGGTTGGAGTTGATCAAGGATTATGATTGTGAAATTCTGTACCATCCCGGTAAGGCCAATGTAGTAGCCGATGCTCTAAGTAGAAAGGGTAGAGATAAGTTGATGATGTTGACAGATCAAGAGGAATTGATAAAAGAAAAGGAAGGACTAGGGTTGGAAGTCAAGTATCCGACAGATGCAGACGAGAAACTGTTCGCAGTGGAGGCGAGTCTGACTTTATTAGACAAGATAAAAGAGGCTCAAGGAAAGGATGACGAATGTGGTGCCATAAGGGAGCGAATATCAAAGGGAGAGGAATTGAAGTACAAGTCTGATAGCACAGGATTGCTAAGGTTTGAAGGGAGGATCTGGATACCGATGGTTCCGCAGTTGAGAGAAGAGATTCAGCAGGAAGCTCATTCTATAAAGTATTCGATACACCGTGGTAGTACCAAGATGTATCAGGATTTGCACCAACATTTCTGGTGGCTGAACATGAAGAGGGAGGTCGCGGAATGTGTTGGGCGATGTTTGACATGTCAAAGGGTAAAAGCAGAACATCAGAAACCGGGCGGACTGCTACAACCGCTGGAGATTCCAGAGTGGAAGTGGGAGCATATCACGATGGATTTTATGACGGGGCTTCCACCAACTCAGAAGGGCTACGACGCGATCTGGGTGATCGTGGATCGTTTAACTAAATCTGCACATGGAGGACATGCTTAGAGCTAGCAAAGTTATATGTGAAAGAAATTATGTCACGACATGGAGTACCAGTATCTATCGTGTCTGACAGAGATCCGCGTTTCACGTCAAATTTTTAGAAGAGCTTACAAGAAAGGTTGGGAACCTAGTTGAGGTTGAGTACGGCGTATCATCCTCAAACGGATGGACAAAGAGAACGAACGATTCAAACACTGGAGGACATGCTTAGAGCATGTGTGATGGATTTTAAAGGCAGCTGGGATGACCACCTACCATTGGTGGAGTTTGCCTATAATAACAGTTATCATGCGAGTATTGGCATGCCGCCATACGAAGCATTATATGGGAAGAAGTGTCAAACACCTCTGTGTTGGGACGAAGTTGGTGAACGGAGACTGTTGGGACCTGAATTGGTGCAGCAGACCGTGGATGTCATCAAAGTGATAAGAGCTCGATTGGTAGCGGCTCAAGACTGACAGAAGAAATATGCCGATTTGTATCGTCAGAAGCGAGACTTTGAAGTTGGCAGCTTTGTGTTTTTGAAGGTATCTCCTTGGATGGGGAAGATTAGATTTGGAAAGAAGGGGAAATTGAGTCCTAGGTTCGTAGGACCATTTGAAGTGTTAAAGAGGGTAGGTGAACTGGCGTACGAGGTAGCTCTACCTCCTGAACTTGAGCACATTCATAATGTGTTTCATGTTTCTGTTTTACGAACATATAAACCCGACTACAAGCATGTGATATCCTATGAACTAATTCAAGTTAAGCGAGATTTGTCATATGAAGAGATTCCTGTCCAGATATTAGATAGGAAAGAGCAAACGTTAAGAAATAAGGTCATCCATTCGGTTAAAGTACTTTGGAGGAATCACGCAGCTGAAAAAGCTACGTGGGAGTTAGAAGAGAAGATGAGGAGGAATTATCCGCATCTTTTTGAGTGAACCTCTGTTAAGATTTTTATTTTATTTTTCCGCCCCTAGGTTGAAATTTTGGGGACAGGATTCTTATAAGGGGGGGGGGGAGGATATAACAACCGGGAATTCTGGAATTTGCCTAGTAATTCGAATTTTTGAATATTAATGAATATATTATATTTTATTAATATTATTTTTGTGTTGTATGTTTAAAGGTTGTGTGACAACCTAGGTTATGTGAATGCATGAAATTTTACGTATTATAATTTTGTTTAAGTGAATAATTGATTTCGCATAGCGTCGCTAAATCACTATTCACGGGGCACGTTTCTCGAGGCACTATTCACGCCAGATATTTTTGTGTCTTTTTCGACTTTAATAAATTTCATAAATACGAGTATGCGTACGAATAATTTTTTCAAGTATCAAAAATTTTATTTGAACTGATACGTGATTTTATCGGTATCCAAAATGTATTAAATGGGTGTTCCGAATATTTGGACAAATCCCTTAATAATTATTTTTACCCATCCCAATTTTTATGGTAATACCCATTTTAATTTTGGGTAGAGTTATTTACAAGTTTTGGTACAAAAATAGGAGTTTTCGGATATATTTTTGGTATTTTCGGGTATTTATTTTGGCTTGTTATTCCAAGTGGGAACCACCAAACTATTTTCCACCAATCGAATTGCTAGGATTGAGTGAGTGGGGGGGGAGTATTGTCGGCAAGTGGAATTTCCACCTTGAGCCACTCCTATTTTTCTCCCACTTCTCCCTAATTCACTCCACTTCTCCCAAATCATTCACACATTCATTCTCTCTTACATTCCACACTCCTCCCATTCCCATCAGCGGATAGAGAGAGAGAAAGAGAGAGAGTTGCAAAGAAGGAAGAGAAAGAAGTCGCCGGAGTTCGCCGGAAAAAAGAGAAGAAGGTCGTCGGAAAAAGCAAGCAAGAAGAAGGAGAAGGCACGGGTGGAAGAAGAAGAGGATTCAAGCAAGGAGAACCCCCTAAACAAAGCCTAACCGAACTCCTTAACATCTAGGAAGGATTTACAGAGGTAAACAATCAATCAAATCTATTACATTTGATTTCTTGTAAAGATTTTCAAGTTTTTCTTAGTTTTGAGCTCTTAAGCTTGTGGGTCGGATTTTTGATGATTCTTGGTGTTTTTGTTTGTTGTGATTGTTTGTAAATGTTGTCAAGAGACTATATAAGCCATTAATAACATCAAATTGGAACAAAAACGCAAGAAATCTTTACCTTGGCTTAATGAAGCAAGAACAATGGACTTTGGACATGAACATGGACTGTTGGACGAATTTAGAGGACTTTGTAGCTATGATTCCTTGCTTGTTGTGTTTATTTGTTGTTATCATATTGTAGTTCCAAGGGTTATAAGGTGAACACAACTGGAATCGAGTAAAAAGATGTAAAACCGAAGATTTGGTGATGATTTTTGTAAAAAACACGAAGAACACCAAGAACACCAAGAACACGAAAATATAACATGAGTTGATACTTTGGCCTAAGATTTGGTCATGTTAATTTTAATGTATAACTCTGAATTTTTGATACGTTGTAGCCCTATGTCTTAGGAGTCCATAGAGTCCGGAACGGACCAATTTGAACATGTATTGAGGGAGTTATGGTGGTTGGAAGCAAGATAGGTCTAGAACACCAAAACACAGCATTCCGGGAAGCAAAACGGGTTGGGGACTCAGGCCGAGCGCCTAAGGCGCTGGCTAGGCGCTGGCCACGCGTCCAGCTACTGTGAAAGAGCGCTTTAGGGGCTGGTCATAGGCCATTTTGAGCGCCTAAGGCGCTGGACAAGAGACTGTGCAAACAGCTTCGACCTCCTCCAGGATGATTCGGAAAAAGAACGAGTAGACCTACAACTTTAGTTCTTTAAGGTTTTCAATTTGAGGTCTGTAGCGTGGTCTAAATTGGCCATTTGGTGGACTGATGTGTAATTGGGGGCAATCGGAGGGTGTCGGACATGCGCGTAAGCACATGTAATGGTCTAGACATTTTAAAATGTTGTTCTAAGTTCTAAAACATGAATGCTACGATTATAATGATACTCATTATTAACCAATGAGTATTAGATAAATCGAATGGGCGGGCTAGGCGTACGCAATTGCGTATCGCTCGGGCGTTCGAATAGTCAAGCTTGGCGTATAGACGTGCAAGCGTCGTAACGCCGTAACTAGTGTGTATAATATTTTTTAATATTATGTTTGTAATAAGAATGAAACATCATAGAGTAGTCTAAACTATTATTTGATATCCGGTATGTGACTAATTGTTATGTGGATATGTACTTAATTCTGTAGGGTATTAAGTAACGTGTGTTGTAATATTGTAGCAGACGCACCAGACAAGTTTCCTAACGCTTGTCTAACCCTTGTGTTAGGCAAGTTTCCCTAACCTTACTCGAATTATATTTTGAGCAGGTTTCATATTTTATACAGGTATTGTATATTGTTGCAAGTTTCATGACTCAAATGGAGTTATTACTTTTGAATTATATTAGTGGATTAATTATTGTCAATTACTCCACCTCCGAGATAATTATTGATATTCGCAGCTTATGCGTTTGAAGTCATTATTTGTTATTGGATTATGAAAACGTTTAAGTTCTTCATTCATGAACTGTTGACGGAAATAGTCTACGCCATTTGTTTCGGCTAGACATGTACAGGTTATTATTTAAAAACTATCCAAACCAGTAGTTGGTACGGATTCTTGGACTGAAAGAGCAATCCTTATTAGGGGATTATAATGTGTCGGTTATTCGATGCAGTCAGAGTTAAATGTTATGCATATACATGGTGTACAAGAGGCTGATCCCCTCGAGTACAACTGACGGGGCCAAGTTTTGAAAAGAATTAGTTGAATGATTGACTCTTTGGCCAAGTTCATGGTCGATTGGACCACTCAGCAGTAAATAATCAATATTCATTATTTCATTGGAACTTTGTTTATGTCATTTCAGCTATTTCACCAATGTTCATAAATTATTGATCTATGCGGCTATTATTCTTATTCATTCATGATATATCTCCTTTATTCATTTTAAACTTGCTGCGCAAAGTAGTTGCTCACCCTTGCTATATCATGAACCTATTGCAGTTAAGCCAGGGAGTTCAAAAGCGGACAAAGGCAAAGAAAAGCTTAAGGAATAGCTATATGACTATCTCGTTATGTAATCATGGAAGCATTTTTTAATATTATTGTACTCTGCGATGTATTATATTAAAGGTTATAGACCTTGGGACCGTAGTAAACCTTTTGTAATGAACAACATATGTTTATTTATTCCGCATTAGTTAATTTATGTTGTTTAGAGGTGTATGGATGTATTTCATCGTGAGCACCAAATTCGAGGTATTGGTACCTGAATTTGGGGGTGTCACTGATGAGCGTTCCAAAGATTTAGAATATTTTGAAATTGTTCCAAACCAAGTTCCTTTTGGTACGGAATTTGATGTTAAACTGAGATGAACAACCCTAATATAGGGGATTAATTACGCGACAGCGTTAAAATGTTTGTGCACAATACATTGTACAAAGGGCTGACCCCCTTGAGTACGAGATGAATAGTCCATAGTCTTCATGACTGTTAAAGGTTACGGTAGAGATACTTGATAACCTAGGACACAGTTCGAGGTCTTATGACCCTCAGATACAATTTTAATCTTGAATCTATATTCAGTTCTTGAGCTAAGCTTTCTATTGAGCTTTCAGATCTTTGATTTGTTATTGATTGATTTCAGAAAAATTATTACTCCCCAGTTAAGATTTATTCCAATAATCATATAAATGTTATTGTTTTCATACTTGTGGGCAATTGTTTGCTCACCCTTGCATAAAACATTGCAGCCAAACCTGAAAAGTCGGATGAGCCATCCATTAGCAAGGGCAAGGGCAAGGGCAAGATGAGTAAATGAAGAAGTTTATTTTATTATGATTTAGTTCTTTGTAATAAGACTTATTTAATATTATGTTTAAATTCTGCATTGATGTAATAAAGGTATATGACCTGGGATTTATTTACTTAAGAGATTTAAGTTGTAACCCTTTTGTGGGAAGATGATTTATTCAGTTTAATTATGTTATATTTTGTAATGGGTAGTTAGTCTTGAATGAATGATATAGTGAACACCAAATCTGAGGAATTGAAGTACCTAGATTTGCGGGTGTCACAGGTTGGTATCAGAGCCTGTAGGTTATGAACCTTTAGATGGGGAAAACCTTAGGGTAGTAGCCTTTTAGAAGATAGAAAATATAGTGGTGATAAACTCTTGTCGAGTTCTAAGGAAAGGATTACGGAAATTCATAAAAGACAATAAAATGATTACGTGTTATGTGCTTTCTTGATAACAAACTTATGTGCTCGCGAGTAGTATCGAATAGTAATTAAAACTTAAAATTTTGATGGCAAGATGACTGATATAGGAGGATCCAACCAGGCTAGGGATGAGGAGTCCCAAGATATTCATGTAGTTCGGGAGCAGCTAGTGCAGAGGGAGCCATCCCCATTGATCACAGTTGTAGGCCCTGAGTACGAGCCTGAGTCAGATCCTGAGGAGGATCCTGAGGAGGTTGAAGAGGAGGAAGAAGACCCTGAGGAGATACCACTATCTTCTTTAGGTGTTCAGATGTTTGAGCAGGTGTATGACCACAACATAGAGTTGTAGGATAGAGTGGAGGAGCTGGAGGAACAGATGGCTGAGCGATAGACTGTTCTGGAGCAGAAGAACGGTGAGATTGAGGAGATTGATATACGTCTTGGGGACGTGGAATGGAAGTTGGTTCATGTAGAGAGCCAAAAGAAGGAGTTAGAAGATCAAGTTGTGGAATGTCAAGCCACTCTGGAGCAGAAGGATGTCGAGATCCAAGACCTTTCATCACGTCTTGCAGAGGTCGAGCAGAGATTAGCTCAGTCTGAGTACCGACGAGGTCGGTTATTGGCTAGAAATGAAATTGTACGAGATGAATTGAAAGAGGAAACAACTAAGCGGGCGAGAGCTGAACACGTTTGGTTGAGGGAGGCAAATCGCGCAGATCGTATTGAATGTGAGGTGCGGTCAAAGACGACCAAGATTGATGAGATGGAGTATATTTTTCACACCACAATCGATAGAACTCAGGATCATCGTCATCCAGTGCAGTTCGATGATCAACCTCGGTATATGATGGATCGAAGGATGATGACTCGTATTATGGAGCAAGAACGCGAGGAAGCTGTGCGCCATGGAATGTCATCGTAGATTATGTCTAGATATGCTAGTATGAAAATCTATGAAGTTAATAAGTTGTAAATCCCAGTTTTGTATAACGGGATAGAATAATGATGTAATCCTGTAATTTTATGATTTCAGGATATATGATATAAGCAACTATGATGTTATCTATGTTATGTTTTAAAACAATAAATGAATAAAATACGAAAGTTTATCAGATGTGCTATGTGTTAAGTGTTATTTATAAATGTTTAAGTTAAGACTTAAATGCTTAAGTAATTGGGCAAAAATCTATTAATGTGAATTCTTGACAATAAGATGCCGCCAAGACGACAAACCCGTCAACAGACCCCTAAGGGATCCACCAATAACAACGAAGAAGCCAACGCTAATCCAATGCAGCAGCTGGTAAACTTGCTAACAGGAGCATTTGCGAATCAACCTCAAGCTCAGGCCACGACTTTCAAAGACTTCAAGGCTATTGGACCCACAGAATTTCAAGGGTCTATGAATCCGATTGAAGCACAAACTTGGGTCATGGAGATGGAGAAAGTGTTTGATGTCACTAGGGTTAACGAGGACTAGAAGACTGAATTTGCGACATTCATGCTAAAATCAGAAGCAAGTTACTGGTGGCAAGCTAATAAAACTAGAGGTGGTCAGGGGATATTACTGTGGGAGCGATTTAAGGGGATGTTTTTCGATACTTTTTTTCCGGCAAGCGCACAGAATCAGATGGAGTTGCAATTTCTGGAGTTGAAGCAAGGTACGATAACGGTGCCTGAGTATGCTGCAAGATTTAACGAGTTGGCGAGGTTTGCGCCATATGAAGTTAATACGGATGAGCGAAAGGCTAGAAGGTTTGAGCAGGGACTGAAGCCCTGGCTGTATAGCCGAGTTTCGATGTTTCAACTGAATTGATTTGCGGCAGTATTAGAAAAGGCGATTATCGCTGAAGGGGGGAGTGATGCTCAGTCTTAATACAATAAAGAGCAGAAGAAAAAGAAGAGTGAGAATGATAATAAGGCAAGTGGTAGCCATGGTGGCAACAATCAAAAGAGAAAGTGGAGTGATAGTAACTCTGGTGGCACTCAGCCAGGAAATAAGAAAAAGAAGGTGGAGGCATGCAGTACCTGTGGAAAGAATCATGTGGGTGTTTGTTTGAAAGGTAAGAGGGTATGCTTTAACTGCGGACAAGAGGTTCATATCGCACCAAATTATCCTAGTCTGAAGAAGCGCGCATGTTTTATTTGCGGGTCGAAGGATCACTTTGCTCGAGATTGCCCTAAGAAAGCTATAGGAAGTGCAAGTGGAGGAAAGGGAAGCGGTGGTGGAGGCAATTTAACTATCACTGGACCGACGTCGTCCAATCGACCTACCGCTCGAACATTCAACATAACGGTGCAGGATGCTGTGCAGTCAAAGGATGTAGTGTCAGATATCATTCCGGTCAATAGTGTAAATGCTTACGTATTATTTGATTCGGGTGCTACTTGTTCATTTATTTCCGATGATTTTGCTAGGAAATTAGAGTTACCTCAGGAAGAGTTAGCTATGAATATAGAAATTACGAATAGGGATGTGATTCCTGTTAAGTTTATCCACAAGAACTGTCAGATAGATATTATGGGTCATGTGATGACGGTAAATTTAATTCCAATTCGCCTTGGGGAGTTTGACGTTATTCTAGGTATGGATTGGTTGTTCGATCATGGGGCAATTATTGATTGCCAAAAGAAGTGTGTGAACCTTATGACTCTGTCAAAGGTAGTGTTTTATGGCAGCAAGTCGCCTAGACAAGCGAGTTGTCTGACGATGATGCAGGCCAGGAAGATGTTGAGGCAAGGATTTGTAGGATATCTTTGCATTGATTATAGAGAGTTGAACAAGGTCACGATTAAAAATAAGTATCCGTTGCCAAGGATCGATGACCTGTTCGATCAGCTGAAGGGAGCTAGATATTTTTCAAAGATAGATCTACGAAGTGGGTCCCATGAGTTAAAGGTGAGGAAGGAAGACATACCAAAGACAGCGTTTCGAACTAGATATGGTCATTATGAGTTTTTGGTTATGTCATTTGGTTTAGCAAATGCACCTGCAACATTTATGGATTTAATGAATAGAGTGTTTAAACCATTTTTGGAAAAATTCATAGTGGTATTCATATATGATATTCTAGTATATTCCAAAACTCAGGAAGAGCATGTGGAACACTTGAAGGTGACTTTGGAAGCGTTAATGAGGGAGAAATTGTATGCGAAATTCTCCAAATGTGAATTTTGGTTGGATCGTGTCCAATTCCTTGGGCATGTTATTGATAGAGACGGGATTTCGGTGGATCCGACGAAAGTGGAAGCTGTAATGAACTGGGATCAGCTGAAAACACCGTCAGAAGTAAGGAGTTTCTTGGGATTGGCGGGTTATTATAGTCGTTTTATTTAAGATTTCTCCAGGATCGCCACTCCGTTGACGAATTTGACAAGAAAATCAGTGAAGTTCGTTTGGACCGAGAAGTGTGAAGAAAGTTTCCAAGAATTAAAGAAGAGATTAAGTACGGCACCTGTGTTGTCTTTGCCGGATGACACAGAAAATTTTGTGGTGTATGGTGACGCATCGCATAAAGGACTTGGTTGTGTGTTTATGCAAACGGTAAGGTTATTACATATGCATCGCGCCAATTAAAAGACTATGAAAAAGGGTATCTGACCTATGATTTGGAGTTAGCAGCCGTGGTATTTGCTTTGAAAATTTGGAGGCATTATCTCTATGGGGAGAAGTGTGAGATATACACAGACCATAAAAGCCTGAAATATATTTTCATACAGAATGATTTGAATATGCATCAGATGAGGTGGTTGGAGCTTATCAAGGATTATGACTGTGAGATTCTTTATCATCCGGGTAAAGTTAACGTGGTTGCCGACGCTTTGAGTAGGAAGGGTCGAGAAAAGTTGTTTTTGTTAACTGCTCAGGAGAAGCTCATAGAGGAAATGGCAAAATTGGAGTTAGAGGTGAAGTGTCTGGCGGAGCCGAATGAAAAATTGTTCCAGATGGAAACCCAACCAACTTTGGTGGATAGAGTGAAGGAAGCGCAACTCCAGGATGAGGAGTGTATTAGTATACGGAAAAGAGTGCTCGAAGGTGAGGAGCTTAAATATAAAATTGATACTGAAGGGTTGCTTAGATTTAAAGGAAGAATCTGGGTTTCGTTAGTGCTGGAGATCAGAGAGGAGATTTTGAACGAAACTCATAGTTCAAAATTTTCGATTCACTCGGGAAGTACAAAGATGTACCAGGATCTTCGCCAACATTTCTGGTGGCCAAACATGAAAAGGAAAGTTGCTGAGTGTGTTGCAAAGTGCTTAACTTATCAGAAAGTCAAAGCAGAGCATCAACGACCAAGTGGTTTGTTACAGCCCTTAGAGATACCAGAATGGAAGTGGGAGCATATCACGATGGACTTCGTGGTAGGGCTTCCAACTACTTAAAAGGGTTGTGACGCAATATGGGTTATAGTGGACCGACCAACGAAATCAGTGCATTTCTTGCCAATCAAAATCAGATTCATTTTGGATCAGCTGGCGAAGTTATACGTCGAGGAGATTATCTCAAGGCACGGAGTTCCAGTATTAATAGTGTCAGACAGAGGTCCACGTTTCACATCAAAATTTTGGAGGAGTCTGCAAGCTTGTTTGGGGACGCAGTTGAGAATGAGTACTGCGTATCATCCTCAAACCGATGGTTAGAGTAAAAGAACAATTCAAATGTTAGAGGATATGTTAAGGGCGTGCGTCATGGATTTTAAAGGCAACTGGGATGATCATTTATCTCTGGTCGAGTTTGCTTATAACAATAGTCATCACGCAAGTATTGGCATGCCGCCCTACGAAGCATTGTACAGAAGAAAGTGAAGAACTCAGTTATGTTGGGATGAGGTTGGTGAACGTCGACTATTGGGACCCGAGCTAGTACAACAAACTGCTGAAATCGTCAAGGTGATAAGAGCCAGATTGTTAGCTGCTCAAGACAGACAGAAGAAATACGCAGATAAGCACCGGCAGAATAGAGAATTTGACGTCGGCAGTTTTGTATTTCTCAAAGTATCTCCCTAGAAGGGGAAGATCAGATTTGGCAAAAAAGGTAAGTTGAGCCCGAGATTTATTGGACCCTTTGAGCTGTTGAAAAGAGTAGGAGAAGTGGCTTATGAGGTAGCTTTACCTCCTGAGTTAGACCACATTCACAATGTCTTCCATATATCGGTGCTACGACCGTATAAGCCCGATTATAAACATGTAATCGAATATGAACCAATACAATTTGAGAAAGATTTACCCTATGAAGAGGTACCTGTACAGATAATAGACAGGAAAGAGCAGGTTCTCAGAAATAAAGTGATACCTTCTGTTAAGGTAATTTGGAGGAACCACAGTGCTGAAGAAGCTACGTGGGAACTCGAAGAGAAAATGATGCAAAGTTATCCTCAATTATTTATTTAATCTTTATATCGCGATTCTGGGGACAGAATCTTTGTAAGAAGGGGAGAATGTAACGGACGAATTAATTACGTTGTGATTCTGGAGACATAATCCTTTTAAGGAGGGAAGGATGTAACGAATGCGGTTTTTGTGGATAAATAAAAATATTTATTGGGTTATATAAATATTTTTGTCAATATATTTATTGAGTAAAATAAATAATTTATAAAGTTATTGTGGAATAGTTCATGTTAAGTGTAACTATGTTAAATGTTATTTAAATGTGTTTTGATGTGATTATTCTAATTTAATTTAATAATTAAATTAGATGATTAAATGATTTATTTGAATAAAGATTTTTTTTGAATAAGATAATTTATTTGGTGTTATTGTTATTGGTCAAATAGATATTGTTAATTAAGTTAGTAAGGTTTAATTGAATTTATTTAATAATAAGTTTAATTAAATTAAAAGTGTGACAATTAAAACTATATAGTATAATGAGTTATTAAAATAAATGGAAAAGAGTTTTATTTTAGTTAAACCAAACAAGGCCTTGTGACCCTTGGTTGGTAAATATAGATTATTTTGTAATTGAGTTTACCAAACAAGGCCTAACTCTTGGTTTCTACAACTGACTAATTAAAAACTAAGTACGTTAAAAAACTAAAAGTTGTTAGTTGTTTTCTAAAGCTTAAAGAAGAAAGAGCAGAGCTTTGAGAGTTTAGAGAAAATTGAGAGTTTGAGAGTTTTGTGAATTGAGAATGAGAAGGAAGAGAATTGCTAAGCTAAAGAAATCATCTTGTATAGCTTAAAGGTATAATCCTTTTTAAAAGTTCTTCACTGTATTCTTATTACTTTACTTTACTGTATGTGAATTCATATGCTAAATACATGAATTACTTGGTTGTAATTGATAGTAAGCATGTATTAGTGATTATGTGAAGTTTATAAACCAATTTGTGGGAATTAATCTATGAAAGGATGATTTTAAATAGAGTTTTTGGTTTTATAGAGTTTCACTTTCATGTATGGCATATATGTATGAAAATTGATGTTCAATTTGATTATTAATTTGTAAATTGACTTTGATTGTGTTCATATGATGAAAAACGAAAAGAATGCAAGTAGAATGGATTAAAATAGTTTAGAGATGAATTCACAGTGTTTGATTTCATTAAAATGGCCAAAACATGATTATTTTGTTCAAACAGTGAATTTTTGAATTTAAATTGGTTGATTATGCGTTTATAATAGTTAGAATTGTTAGAAACATGATGGGTAATTGTTTTACATCACGTTTGACATCAGGGTATGTCTATTTTATGTATCGGATGATAGAATTTGGAAAATTTGGTCTGAAATTGTACTGGTTCGCGAACTGTAGAAGGTGACAGTCGAGTCTACCGCCCCGACGGTAGAAATGAACTGGAATTCTAGCCCCGACGGCATAATTGAACTAGATTCCTCGCCCCGGCGACGGTTTTGTTATGAAATCCACCGCCCCGGCGATGGGACAATAACTGAAAATTTTTATTTGTTTTGTGATCTTGCTATGTTGCTACGTGCATGTTTAGAACCTATAATAAGGTATTAAGTGACTAATGAGATACCACGATGGTTGTTAAGCAAGTACTTGTTGATTATCGAATGACAATCGAGATGTTACAATGAAATAGGATAAGAACGAATCTTAAAGTGTATATAATTTTGTAACTAATTATTGTTACCGTTTTTATAATCGAAATGTATAGGTTGATTAAGGAACGTGAATTATTTAAATCTGTAATCTACGCTCGAGGCAAGTTTTTCACCCTTAATCTTATTATTTCATTTAAAGCAAGTTTAATTTCATTGAGCAAACTTATTAACCTTAGCTTATTGTTATTCAAGCAAGGTTGTTATCATGTCAAGTACCTATGTATTATTCAAGTCATTTGTTATTCGATCATTGATCATTATTCAGACTTTGATTATAAATTCTATTGTACAACTTGATTGTTGAATCAAATGCTTTAGTGACTAGCAAACCCGTATTGATTCAGCTAGTCCTTAGTTGATGAGCCTTCCAAAGATTTAGAATATTTTAAAATTGTTTCAAACCAAGTTCCTTTTGGTACGGAATCGGATGTTAAACTGAGATGAATAACCCTAATATAGGGGATTAATTACGCGACATCGTTAAAATGTTTGTGCACAATACATTGTACAAAGGGCTGATCCCCTTGAGTACGAGATGAATAGTCCATAGTCTTCATGACTATTAAAGGTTAAGGTAGAGATACTTGATAACCTAGGACACAGTTCGAGGTCTTATGACCTCATATACACTTTTAATCTTAAATCTATATTCAGTTCTTGAGCTAAGTTTTCTATTGAGCTTTCAGATCTTTGATTTGTTATTGATTGACTTCAGAAAAATTATTACTCCCCAGTTAAGATTTATTTTAATAATCATATAAATATTATTGTTTTCATACTTGTGGGTAATTGTTTGCTTACCCTTGCATAAAACATTGCAGCTAAACCTGAAAAGTCGGATGAGCCGTCCACTAGCAAGGGCAAGGGCAAGATGAGCAAATGAAGAAGTCTATTTTATTATGATTCAGTTCTTTGTAGTAAGACTTATTTAATATTATGTTTAAATTCCGCATTGATGTAATAAAGGTAGATGACCTGGAATTTGTTTACTTAAGAGATTTAAGTTGTAACCCTTTTGTGGGAAGATGATTTATTCAGTTTAATTATGTTAGCTTTTGTCATGGGTAGTTAGTATTGAATGAATGATATAGTGAACACCAAATCTGAGGAATTGAAGTACCTAGATTTGGGGGTGTCACAATAACAATTTCATTTTCTCGCGTAATAAATATATGCATTTCATTTTATTTTCCATATAAATGGAAATGTATTCAATAAAGAAAATTACAATTAAAATAAATATTCTCTCTTTATTAAAATAATTCAATGCTAGAATTTATTTTAATATCTTTTATTTAAAGTATACAATATTTTTGTATACTTAAACTAATTATTTCACTTCGTAATATAAATGGTTTCATAACAATTTATTCACACACAATAAATATACATACATATATATATATATATATATATATATATATATATTTATAACGTATAATAAAATACAAATTTATTTACCCAATTCTTATTTTAATATTTTTCGGGAAATTCGAATTATTTTCTTTTCCCTTCTATAAATTGTTTTCAACAATTTAACTGTAGTAAATATCATAATATATTCACTACATTAGAAACATACATACATTACATCCAATAACATATTATATAATTTCTTCAATAAAATGGTGGTTATACATTAAGTATATTTAATGCCACCAAGTTACCACATTAAAATAATTTAATATTATAAATTATTTTAACTTACTTTAATCTTACTCATCTCATTTCCTTTAAATAAATTGTCCCTATAATTGCTTACATATAATAAATATATAATACTAATATATTTATTATACACCAAAAACATATATTGCATAGCTAATATTCACTTATGCAATAAAATTTTACATAACATATCTAAATCTTGATTTTCATATATTTGGCTTGAATATGGTTTGTTGCATTCGTCAATTCGGTTTGCTGAATTTATCCATTAGTAATCTTATTCTTCAACCTTTCTATCGTTCACATTCTCTTTACATTCTTTCAAATATCAAACCATATAAGTTTTTCTAAAAAATTTTAATCATTCCTCTACTTCCAATCTAGGTTTTATTCTTTAAACCTTTATTTAATCATTCAAAATTATTTATAAATCTCTTAAATTTTCGGGTTGTCACAATGAGTGAGTGCGTTTTACGCTCCATCTTAACCTACCACATGATTCATTCCTTCAACTGGGGAAGGATTAAATTTTTTTATTTTTTAAAAAATTAACTAAGATTTTTTCCAAATTATATTCTCTCTCGTTTTGCACTTTAAGTTATGATCAAATAAGATATAGAGTTCATAAAATATCTTCCATAAGCATTTAACATATAAACTTCCTCAAAGTTAAAACTAGCTCAACCAATTGGATATGTGCATAAAAAAAATTAAAGGGTCTCAAATAAAAGCAAAACTAACAAAAAGCCAAAATCCAAACTAAGCAATATTTATCCATTTTCTAAGAATTATTAAATTGAAATCAAAATTTCATCATTGACCAAAAAAACTTCAATTCAATTAATTCATTTTCCAAAAAGACACTACCTAAAAACAGTACAACACCATTTTCGTAGGAAACATGATTGTACTTAGTATGTACAACAAGCCTTTAAACCCCAAAGTTACCCCAAGTGGACGAGTTGTGTCTCGTAAGGGTTTACGGTGAATATACCCACAAAATTCAAAAGTTAAAAAAAATAGACCAACACATCAAACAAAATACAGAAAGACCCTCAAACTTGAAACTGACATTATCCCTAAAGCATGCAATAAAAGAAATTAATGCAAGAACTTCCCTAAAAATAGGTCAATTGTTGCTCTCCGCAACCGTCTCCTATTAACTGCTGAGGTGCATGATCTGGAAAAAAAAAATTAATCAAATTAACTACAACAAATATACAAGTTTAAATTAAGATCAACTTGATTGTAATGAATATGGAAAAACATTAGAAAATAATTCCCCGGCAACGGCGCCAAAAACTTGTTGGTCGATTTTGCAATCAATAAATACGTGCAAGTATACACAGTTAACAAGAAAAAAAGTGATAAGTAGAGTATCGTTCCTACGAGGAATTAATTCTACTGATTTTTTAAACATCAATTTTTTATCAAGCCAATCTTATTTAAACATATGAATTAATTAAAAATAACAATTAAACTAAATACTAAAAATAAATAAATAAATAATAAAATATAATTACATACATAAATAAATCTAAGAATTCAATTTTATTTCATGCTTCATTCAAATCTCAGAACTCTCCATTTAATTATACGGTCACGATAAATTATTAACCGAGAATTCATTAGTATTTATATCCACCACAATGGGAATAGAATTAGAAAGGAACAACCTAGCTAAATAACTCACTATATTCTTATGTGAATTAAATTAACAAAGATTTTAAGCACAGATTCTCTTTAGGTTACATATGGCATATAGGTATATTCCTATCCTATACACAAATTATGAATTTCATCCCATACAGAAAACACAAAGATATGGTATCACATGGCATTTATTGGCTTTTTCCCAACGCCTTTTACAATCCTAAAATAAGATTATTTATAGGAGTTTATTTTTCATAACCCTAATATAATTACAAACCTAATTAAAATTACATACATAGTATCCTAATTTTAATAAACTACTGTATACAATTCCTTTTCCAAATCTACTATTCATTCACATGCAAAAAGTAGGCTTTAGAGCATCCAAATTCGACTAGGAATCAACAAAATTCAACTCCGCTCAAAAATAGAACGCGGGCTTTCTTCTGTATCCCAGCGCCCCGGCGCTGGGATTAGTACTAATTTAAGTGCCCTGGCGCTGGTCTTCATAAAAATTACCGAATTGCTATTACTTCCTTAAAAATTCCAGATTTGCCCCTCCTTTGCATTTTTCGACAAAATAACATAAAGACAAATAAAATACACTAAAATTACTTAAAGATAGAAAAATACTAAATTTAAAATTATCCAAATAATAGGTATAAAACCCACTCATCAAAAATGAATATCTTAAATTAAAAGAAAATTTAAATATGAGAGATGCATGCATAGATGCATTTATTGATGGAAAAATGATTAATATTTAACATGATGATAATGTAACAAATGTTGAAATAACATCTTTAAAAGGTGATCTTGCTAAATTTCTGTAAGGAGAAGAGAACATAAATGTTATATAAGGGGCATAAAGATCTAGTATTGAAAAACAAGGAATTGGATATAATCATGTTTTAAATAAATCCAATAATAATATTAGTACTTTACTTTGAAGGTTATGTAGAAAAACAGAATCAGGAAATCAGAAATCAACCACCTGTATGCAAACAGCCTGACCCGTCTGCTTCAGAAGAAGACAAATCAGATGAGCTGGAAAAACAGATAGCTTCATCTACACGGCTTGACGCGTCTGCTTTAGAAGAGAAATCAAACGAAAGTGCAGAACAAATAAAAGTATCCAAATAGCCCAACTCGTCTGCTTCAGAAGCAGAAATTGATATACCTGAGCATGAACCGTAAGAGTAAATATGCAATGTCAGATTTCCAAGATCATCCAAAACAATGAAAAATCATCCTCGTAACCTGAGCATTAAAGACCTCAACATTGGGATGACCACAAGAAGAGCTTTTGAAGAGATTTGGGTATAAAAATACAAAATCCAAAACTACACTAAGGAGCACAACTATCAAACTTACTACTGGTAAAACAAAATGTTGATATATAGGTAATAAAACACAAAGGTATGATTATTTTGTTTACTTGCTATATGTGTTATTATTATAAGCATACACCAGTTTCTTTCTTTATCCCTGCGCTTATTTTTTGTTTAATGATGACAAAGGGGGAGAGATATCTAAATAACTAAATTGATATGAATTATTTTTTTTATGACAAAGGGGGGGGGGGGGGCGAGATATCTAAATTGATATGCATATGCTATAATTCATGAAGAGCTAAATAAATCAATCAACTTGTGTTTAATGATTAAATATATAGTTTTAGGATGAGCTATATATTTAGGGGGAGTTATATATTGTAGGTTGTAATCATCAAAAAAGGGGAGAATGTTAGTTTATATATTTTTTATTTTAATGATGACTAGTTGCTTTGTAAAGTTATATATTGTCATCATCAAAAAGGGGAGAATTCTGATTTATATGTTTTATTTTAATGATGATAACATATTTTGTATAGATATGTTTTGTGATTTTCAAGTTTGGATGTTGGGCTAATCATACATGGTTTCTTAGTGAGTATGGATTGTAAGTGGCCCTTCATCAAGAAAGAGTCCATAGAGACACTACTGGATTAGGTCTCTAAGAAATCACTTAGGAAAATTTGTAAATATTTGTAGCACAAGTCTTTAATTGTTAGGCAACTTTATTTGTTGGAAATTCTTTTTAATAAAGATTCAAGTGCTGAAAATTCAAATTCAAAAGCTGGAAATATTTATTTAAAAACCAAATCAATTGAGCAATTGTTTAGCTATGATTTCCAAAGATATATCAAAAACAAGATCTTTTCCTAAAAGTCGATTGCGCTAATTTTGATAATATCTTATCTCTTATTTCCTGTTGTTGATTCTGTTAAATCTTATCCCCTAATTCAAGCTGTTTAGTTTTCAAATTCAAAATCCTTTCTTAATAGCTTGATTCTTCTTCGTCTTGGGTTTGCTGAAATTGGGGAATTAGTTTTCTTTGTTGTTGGTCCTTATCTATATATATATATATATCCCTCCTTGGCTAAAACAAAAGGAGAATGATTTGAGAAAAATAGTGCTTCAAAAGAAAAAGTTTCTAGCAATCTGATTTTCCTTGTTCTTAATTTCTTATTGTTAGTAATTCATAGATATTGTAATCATATTTATTCTTGATAAATACTTGTATACAAACCTAGTTTGGTTTGTGTGATCCAGTGGTGGATTGGCCTATACAAAGAAAGCTCTAAGGTTGCAGTGGCGCAAGCGGTTCTATTGGTGCAAGAGGTTGCAGTTGTGCAAAGGGGCCAGTGGTGTCCAACAAACTTCAGAGCTATTTGTACAGGGAGTTATTTTATAACTAATTAAATATTATTTTAATAAAAGAATCGAGTCTCCAATACCAGTTAGTATTGGACGTAGATTAAGCCATTAGATTAGAGGGTAGGGGTCAAACTACGTAAAAATCTTGGTGTTCATAGTTTGCTGATTATCTAAAGTGGGTTGTTGAATTCTACATTATATCACTTTTATACACTAATTAAAATTAAAGAAGGTTATGCATTCTTCTTTACAGGTTCACCTAAGTAGACATGTACTCTTGTCTACATAGTTTAATACACTTCTTAGTTAAAATCAAAGAAGGATATGCATTTTGCTTATGAGGTTCATGTAAACACCTAAGCAAACAGGTACCCCTATTTGCATAGTTTCGAATAGTAGAAAATTTAAAAGTGTCATTGTTGTTAGGTTTGTAACATCCATGAACATGCAATCAAATTACATACAAGCAGCGAAAGCATGGCAAAATCAGATTTTAAAATTTATAAACCAAAAAGGCCAAGATTGACCATTATGCGTAATTATTAATTTATTGAAAGAGATGGAGAACAAGAATTATACCCTTGTAGAATTCTAGCTTCCTCAGGTACAAGTTCCACTCCAATTCCTTCGCGTTCTCCTTAAATTCTACCGATTAAAATTCCTCCCTTTGATCAATGTTAGCCACCCAAGTGTTTGGCCTCTAGAGGTGATCCACCAAAGAAGAATAGGTATTCAAAAAGTTGGGTGTTGACAAAACCCTAGTTTCTATCTCTATAGAAATTGCAAGTACTCTCCACAATCTAATGTAAAGTGTGTGTTGTGTAACCCAATCTATGATAAAACTTCTCTTATTTATAGATGTAGGAAAAACCCTTCCCTAAACTATTTAAGATTAGGGTTTCTATTCTAATTAAACTCCTTTAAATAATTATACTCCTAATCCAATTAGGAATGCATGAGAGAGTATTTCTATTAATTAATTCTCAATCCCTATTAAGAATTAAATAATAGTAATAGTAATAATAATAATAAGACTCCTCTTATTAATTTATATTTAATATTTCCAAAATATTAAATAATAAATATTAAGCTATTTAATTTATTCTATCTCCATAGACTAAATTAAATACACTTAACTTATTATTACGATTATGCCATTTACTTCGTAAATAAATATTTTTCTTTTGCGGTGTGACCCTTTAGGTTCTCCATATTAAACCGAATGTGAATAAATTAATTAAAAAAATTCTAATCTTATTTAAATAAATAAATTTAATTATTTAATTCATTTAATTAAATAATATTTATTCTACAATAAGGGTAAGCCCCCTTAGCGATCAACGACTTTCCAGATAATATAGATTTCAACATTAATCACAAAAGAACCTTTCAGTTAATAGTTACTGTACAATTCAATCCTTCTACCATACAATGTCCAAATTAAATATAAGACATGCACTTACTGTCAAGTCTTATTTTATTTAATTATATGTATTTCGATTCCCAAATGCACAACTCTAATTAATGCAAATTAGAAACTCCTTTCTAATTTCATTCTGCCTTGGCCAAAGACTACTAAGTTATCATTTATCGAATCACATAGGACATTTACATCTTTTACTAGACGTAGTAAATTCTTTGTTGATCATTCACCTATCTCTATGTACAACTTACTATACCCAATCATACTCTTTGATATACCCTAAAGGTCTTAAAGGACATGTCAAAGTATAACTCATCATACATATGATACTATGATGATCTCAAGTCCAAGGATCACTTGTACTACTATCACTTGAGGAATTCCTATTGACAGGCGAGTAAAACTCCATTAAGTATTCCTTAGCGAGCCACGTTCAATGAACTTATTATCTAATAAGCACCTACATACTTGCTTTAGGGTCTCCACACAAATGATTATGAGATCAATCATCTTCTTACTAAGAGCAAGCAACATATGTACTAATCTATCCAGATTCACTAATCCTTTTTTTAGTAATCTAACGATTAAGAACGATTTTAGTTTATGAGCTGTCTTGAATTTAGATCTCATTAGCAGGATCACCTATCATAATTCTAAAAGTATTGCTTAAAACTATGGGTTTATCACATTTAATAAAACAACAATATGTAGATAAAGTAAAATGCTTTTTTATGCTTTTATTAATAAACGAATAAGATTACAAAGTATATGTTATATCATATCAAATATGATTAGCTTGTGTGCATACCACTTTTAATCTCCCACTTGCACTAAAGCCAATCGCCATGGTATCTAATACCCATCTTCTCTAAGTGACGATCAAACTGCTGTTGTATTAAAGCTTTAGTAAATGGATCTGCAATGTTGTCGTGAGAGTCTACATGCTCCAGGGTGAGAGTCTCCTCTTTCAATGATCTCTTTTATCAAATGAAACTGCCGCAACACGTGTTTAAATTTCTGATGAGACCTGGGTTCCTTAGCCTGCACAACAGCTCCAGTGTTGTCACAGAATAAAGGTACGACTCCTCTAATACTAAGAACCACTCTAAGTTTAGTTATGAACTTCTTCATCTAAACAGCTTCCTTTGCAGCTTCACTTGCAGCTATGTACTCCGCCTCTGTTACCGAATCAGCAACAGTTTGCTGCTTCGAACTTTTCCACCTCACTGCACCACCGTTTAAGGTAAACACATACCCTGAAACGGATTTGCTATCATCTTGGTCCGTTTAAAAACTTGAGTCTGTATAGCCCTCTAGTTTCAATTCAGACCCACCATAGATAAGAAATACATCCTTAGTTCTTCTCAAGTACTTTAGGATGTTTTTCACTGCCTTATAGTGCTTTCCTCCTGGATTCGACTGATATCTGCTTGTTACACTAAGTGCATGAGCGACATCTGGTCTAGTACATATCATACCATACATGATAGATCCTATTGTCGAAGTATAAGGAATCTTACTCATACTGTCTCTCCCCTCAGGTGTCTTTAGGGCCTGTTTCTTGGAGAGATGTATTTTATGGCTCATCGACATGAGATCTCTTTTGGAATCTTCCATGCTAAACTTCTTTAACATCGAGTCAATGTCCTTATCTTGGGTCAAACCAAGCATCCTTTTAGATCTATCTCTATAGATCTTTATCCCCAAAATATAGGATGCTTCACCCAAGTCCTTCATGGAGAAGTGTTTAGATAACCAAATTTTGATCGATTGTAGTATAGAAACATCATTCCCTATCAGTAATATATCATCAACATATAATACATGGAATGAAACAGCGCTCCCACTAACCTTCTTGTACACACATGGTTCATCCTCATTTTTGATAAAATCAAACTTTTTGATAATCTCATCAAAACGGATGTTCCGCCTACGAGAAGCTTGCTTCAATCCATAAATGGATTATTGCAGCTTACATACTTAGTTTGTTCCAACCGTTGAAACAAAACCCTCTAGTTGTATCATATATACATTTTCCTCAAGCTCTCTATTGAGGAAGGCCGTTTTCACGTCCATTTGCCAGATTTTGTAGTCATAATAAGCTGTAATTGCAAGTAAAATCCGAATGGACTTGAGTATAGCTACTGGTGAGAAGGTTTCATCATAGACAACTACTTGTCTTTGTTTGAAACCTTTTACAATCAGTCGGGCCTTATAGGTCTCAATCTTGTCGTCTACTCCAGTCTTTCTCTTAAAGACCCATTTGTACCCAATAGGCTTAATACCCTCAGGTGGTGAAACCAAAGTCCATACTTGGTTTTTATACATGGAGTTCATCTCAAATTTCATGGCTTCTAGCCATTTCTTTGAGTATTTACTACTCATAGCCTCTTCATAAGTTAATAAATCATCATCCTCTATGATGTGTACCTCATCAGCACATCATCTATGATAAATCCATACATTTCAGGTATCTTCAATACTCTTTCAGATTTACGAATAGGTTGTGGTACATTAGGTTCTTCCACTTAGTTAGGTACCTGACTTTGATCCATAGTATTTTGTGGTTCTTGAACTTTTTTAAGATATATCTTATTCCCACCGATCCTTTTAAGGATAAACTTCTTTTCCAAGAAGGTAGCATGTTTCGCAACAAACACTTTTTGATCAGTAGGATGATAGAAATAATACCTGGATGCTTCTTTAGGGTATTCCACAAATTTACATTTGTCGGATCTAGTCTTAAGCTTATTATGCTCAAACCTTTTGACATAAGCTGGACAACCCCAAGTCTTAACATGCTTAAGATTTGGTTTCTTCCCTATCCATAACTCATATGGAGTCTTTGGGACGAATTTGGTAGGTACCTTGTTAAGTAGGTATGCAGCCGATTCTAAGGCATAACCCCATAAAGATACTGGAAAGTCGGTAAAACTCATCACGGAAAGAACCATGTCCAAAAATGTTCGATTTCTCCTTTCAGATACATAATTTAAGTGTGGCATTCCTGGTGGAGTCCATTGTGAGATTATACCATTTTTTTTAAGGCAATTGAGAAACTCATTGGTCAAGTATTCCCCTCCTCGATCCGATTGAAGAATTTTAATACTTTTATCGGTTTGCTTCTCTACTTCATTTTTGAATTCTTTGAACTTTTCAAACGATTCAGATTTGTATTTCATTAAATACATATATCCAAATCTATAATGATCATCAGTGAAAGTAATAAAATAAGAATACCCTCCTCGTGCATTTGTTGTCATAAGTCCACACAAGTCTGTGTATACCAACGCTAATAACTCTGTAACTCTTTCTCCTTTTCCACTAAAAGGAGATTTAGTCATCTTACCCATGAGACAGGATTCACAAGTTGAATATGATTCGTAATCAGATAACTCTAAAAGTCCATCTTTATTCAACTTGGTTAATCTTGTTTCATTGATATGACTGAGTCTACGGTGCCACATAAAGTTATAATTAATATCATCTCTTTTTCTTTTCTTAGTTTGTTCAACTTGAAGTATATTTTCATGTAAGTCAAGTATATAAAGTCCATTCAACAAATTACTAACACCATATAAAATATTTTTATTATAAATAAAACAACTGTTGTTCTTTATTATAATATCAAAACCATCCATATCAATACAGAAATAGAAATAATGTTTTTAATGAGTATTAGAATATAATAACAATTATTTAAACTAATGGACTTGCTCGTAGGCAATGCTAAACGATAAGTTCCTACAGCTAATGCAGCAACCTTTGCTCCATTACCCACTCGTAGGATGACTTCATCCTTGTTCAGCTTTCTACTTCTGCTTAGTCCCTTTATATTATTACATATGTGAGAACCACAACCGGTATCCAATACCCAAGTAGAATTTTAACTTTCAGAAAAATTAATTTCAATCATGAACAAACCTAGATCGGAAGTCGAAGCTTCTCCAAGCTTCTTTTGGTCCGCAAGATACTGCTTGCAGTTCCTCTTCCAGTGTCCTGGCTTATTGCAATGGTAGCAAATTCCTTTACTATTAGGATCAGCTTTCTTTTGATCCTTTTCTTTCGCCTTGGCCTTAGCCTTCTTCTTTCTATTCTTTTCAAAAGATACCTTGGGACTCTTTCTTTTCTTAGAAGAATCATCCACAAGTAAGACTTGGTTCTTGTTGGATGAGAAGTGACCTTCAGCAGTTTTCAGCATGTTAAGTAACTTAAGTAAGCTGACGTCCAACTTATTCATGTGAAAATTCACAACAAATTGTGAAAAGGTGTCCGGGAGTGACTTCAATATCAAATCTTGACTTAACTCCCCATCCATCACAAACCCTAGCTATTCAAGTTGTTCAATCAAATTAATCATCTTTAGGACATGAGTCTCAATGGTAGTACCCTCGGTCATCCGAGATTGGAAGAGCTCCTTAGATATCTGATATCTAGCAGTCCTACTTTGCTCACCATACAACTCCTTGAGGTGCAGCAGTATAGTATGAGCATCCATAGTTTCATGTTGACGCTGAAGCTCGTTACTCATGGATGCGAGCATGATGCATTGAGCCATGATTGCATCATTTTGTCACTTTCTAAAAGTAGCAATCTCTTCCTCAAAGGCTATTTCTGCAACATTTGTAGGGACCGACGAATTTAGGACATAAAAAATCTTTTCAGCAGTGAGAACAATTCTCATATTCTTTAACCAGTCCGTGTAATTCGGTCCGGTCAGTTTGTTAGCATCAAGTATGCTACGCAGTGATAGTGAGTTTGACATTTTTAAATTCTGCATGTGAAATAGACAACATTTTTGCATACATTCATTTTATTAATTTACCAAAATAAATTAGGTCTTTATTTTAAATTCGTATCTCCCATTATTTTTATCAAACTATATTACGCTCAATTTATATAATTTGACAATTCTAATTAAAGATTTGCTAGTGATAATAAGGATCCCATTTTAAATATATATATATAGTTTTGTGGTGACACAACAAACGATATATAAATAAATAGGTAGACAACTATTGTCAATTATATCATTATGTAATTCCTTGTATTTTGCCTCTTAGATTATTTTGATCAAATAGTAATATATCTGAATCAAAATTATTCAAGTTAAGTCTAACCTAGCACTTCCATATATGTAAAGAGAAAAATACCATCCTTGTGGTGACACAACAAAACAGTAATGTTCAATTCCTTAATAAGCATCAAATGTGATAAGACAACATCTTAAATATTTAATACTTGCCTTATGGTAACATAACAAACTCATATTAAATATTTAATACTCTATTGTTTTATTATGCTAGAAGGCTACATTCGATATTCAAAATATCTTTAAACGTTTAGGACTTAATATAATTTCTTTGAGGGGTTTATTATTATTTATCTCATCTTGTTTAGCGCGCATGCACATATATATATAAAATACGCGTCATATTATTTAACATGCGAAGCATTTTGGATAATATATATATATATATATATATATAGATATATATATATATATATAGCAATCATGCACATATAGAATACTATATTCTACCAGGATTGATTATGGACTTTTATTCTAGTTTGGTTCACTAGAGCCACCAAGTGAACCAAAAGGTCAAACCTAGGGTCCAAGAATTGAATTTAAATATAACTATTACATTTAAACTCGGGCTCCATTACAAACGGGTCTTTAAGCGGTCCTTGATCCTTGGTCTCCAATTCTTCAAGATAATTCTAATTAATCTTATTACATAAACTATTTACAATGAATAGAAACCTTGATCAGCAGTCAAGGGGAAGTACATAGGAGAAAGATAGAATTTACATCAAGAAAAATTAGAGAAGACGAGGTACGCAGATCCCATTTATAAAACTCATTCATTCAAGCATCTTCTAAAATAAATCCAATCACACATTGGTCAATAGTCCATAATCAATCCCTATTTATTATGATACATATCTCCATATGTATCAATAAATAACATTCATCTCATGAATAAAATATTCAATATATATATATATATATATTGATATCATTTAATGGGCAATTTAAGTTGACATAAAATCTAATTTCAACTCTAATTAGTTATCATGAAATCCAATTTCAACTCTAATTAGTTATCATGAAATTCAATCCCAATTAAAATAAACATCTTTATTTTAATCCCTTTTCAAAACCAAAATAAACATTTTATCTTAATTTTGAAAAATAAATAAAATCAGAAAATCAGAATTTTCTAAAGGTGCGGCGCGCCCCGCGCCATATTGGCACGGCCCGCGCTACCCTAACAGATGGACGACGCTCCCCTCGCCATATTGGCGCGACCCGCGCCACAGCGAATTTCTGGTTTTCCCAAATAGCGATTTTTATTATTTTTCTCTAAAAACATGATTTTATATCATCAATAATGCCCAATCAAATTGTTCAAAACACATATCAACGTATATATGAATCTAAACAATTAATGATTCGTATAAAGTTTGGCTCTTGATGCCACTGTTATATTTGTAACATCCATGAACATGCAATCAAATTATATACAAGCAGCGGAAGCATGACAAAATCAGATTTTTAAATTTACAAACCAAAAAGACCAAGATCGACCTTTATGCGCAATTATTAATTTATCGAAAGAGATGGAGAATAAGAATTATATCCTTGTAGAATTCTAGCTTCCTCAGGTACAAGTTCAACTTCAATTCCTTCGCGTTCTCCTTTCATTCTACCGATTAAAATTCCTCCCTTTGATCAATATTAGCCATCCAAGTGTTTGGCCTCTAGAGGTGATCCACCAAGGAAGAATAGGTATTCAAAAAATTGGGTGTTGGCAAAACCCTAGTTTCTATCTCTATAGAAATTACAAGTACTCTCCACAATCTAATGCAAGAGTGTGTGTTGTGTAACCCAATCTATGATAAGACTTCTCTTATTTATAGTAATAATAAATAGTACTTGTATTAATTAATTCTCAATCCCTATTAGGAATTAAATAATAGTAATAATAATAATAAGACTCTTTTTATTAATTTATATTTAATATTTTTAAAATATTAAATAATAATTATTAAGCTATTTAATTTATTCTATCTCCATAGACTAAATTAAATACACTTAACTTATTAGTACGATTATGTCATTTACTTCTTAAATAAATATTTTTCTTTTGCGGTGTGACCCTTTAGGTTCTCCATATTAAACCGGTTGTGAATAAATTAATTAGAATAATTCTAATCTTATTTAAATAAATAAATTAAATCATTTAATTTATTTAATTAAATAATATTGATTCTACAATAAGAGTAACCTCCTTAGCGATTAACGATTTTCCAAATAATATAGATTTCAACATTAATCACAAAAGAACCTTTCAGTTAATAGTTACCGTACAATTCAATCCTTCTACCATACAATGTCCAAATTAAATATAAGACATGCATTTACTGGCAAGTCTTATTTTATTTAATTATATGTATTTCGATTCCCAAATGCACAACTCTAATTAATGCAAATTAGAAACTCCTTTCTAATTTCATTCTACCTTGGCCAAGAACTACTGAGTTGTCATTTATCGAATTACATAGGACATTTACATCTTTTACTATACATAGTAGATTCTTTGTTGATCATTTATCTATCTTCATGTATAACTTACTATAACCAATCATACTCTTTGATATACCTTAAAGATCTTAAGGGGCATGTCAAAGTATAACTCATCATACACAAGATACTATGATGATCTCAAGTCCAAGAATCACTTGTACTACTATCACTTGAGAAATTCCTATTGATAGACGAGTAAAACTCCATTTGGTATTCCTTAGCGAGCTACGTTTAGTGATCTTATTCTCCAATAAGCACCTACATACTTGCTTTAGTGTCTCCACACAAATGATTATGAGATCAATCATCTTCTTCCTGAGAGTAAGCAACATATGTAGTAATCTATCCAGATTCACTAAACCTCTATTTAGTGATCCAACAATTAGGAACAATTTTAGTTTATGAGATGTCTTGAATTTAGATCTCATTAGCATGATCACTATCATGATTTTAAAAGCATTGCTCAAAACTATGGGTTTATTACATTTAATACAGCAGCACTATGTAGATAAAGTAAAATGCATTTTATGCTTTTATTAATAAACGAATAAGATTACAAAGTATATGCTACATCATATCAAATATGATTGGCTTGTGTGCATACTACTTTCAATTGTTATTCAATTAAAATAGATACACCTATTCAACCCCCTTCTAGGTATGCATTTACTACTACCCGCGTGAGGACCGTAAATTTTGTATGGCTTTATAATATAAGCTTATGAATATTATTTAATAAAAAGAATTTTTATTAATATTGTTCTATGTGATGTGATTAAAGGTTATATAATAACCTAGATTATGTGTTTGCAATGATATTATGTGTTGTTATTTGGCAGGACTTATTAAAATGATTTCGGAGAAATATCGCTAAAATTTCATTCACGGGGTACTATTTGCGTGGGCACTATTCGCCCCAAAAATGTCTTTTTCGTTTATTTCGAATTTTCTAAATTTTGTCATAGTGTTAATGTGATTGATTAATAATCCAAGTGTTGGATTTTATTTTTGCCAAATTGGGATTTAATTAGAAGCCCCAAATTGCTTAAAGGTGGCCCAAACCCATGACCCATGACCCATAACCCAACCCATGACCCAACCCATGACCCATGAGGGAAATAGGTAATAACCATCAACTGAACATTTGGAGGAGGAAGGAGTATACGGATGAGAAGAGAGGGAGCAAAAGGAATAAGAATTTATGGGGAGCAGCCATTCCACATTTGGTAGAGGAAAAGAGAGCATGGAACAATTGGGGAGAAGGGAGGGGGATTACCCGAGCATGGAAATGAGCAAGCTCACTCTCCCAGTAATGGGGAGCTGCAATGAAGGCACGCTCAACCCCTCAATCCATCCATGAAGCTCTGATCATCCTTCTATAAATGCTCTTCCCTTGCCATTCATCCATTCCTTTCCATTGTTGCTAAGAGAAAGCTGAATATTGAGTAAGTGTAAGAATTGAGTGGGTACGGGTGAATTGAAGAAGGAGAAGAGAGGAACTTGTAGTTGTAATCAATCCCATTTTCATCCTAGAAGTTGCTTCAAGAGGTTAGTGTTATGGAACCTAGCTTATTTCCATTGTTGTTTCAAGTTTTCAGTTTGATATTGGTTGCTTTATGGGAGTATATGTTGCTGAAATTGCTTTAATTGGTTCATGAATATGTATGAATGTTGTTAACTCTTTAAAAGCCTTATTAATAATCAATGAAAGTGGAACAATGATGGATAATCAAAGTCTATGCATAAGGAGCAAGAATGGACTGTTGGACATATATGGACTGATTTGGACACTTCTTATAGTTTGATGAAAATTTAGTTTATGGTTGGTTGTATGCTTGTTTATGTATGCCCATAATGTTTTATGAAGTTGTGGGTAATGATTTCATTTGGAAATCTGGACTAGAACATAATTAAACTCTACTCCAATATGAGTTTGTAAGCCATGCCCACCAACCATTTGATTCAATGTCTAAGAGAACGATTTCTTTAAGGATCCAAAGAACTAGTGCTGATCAATTGTTGAAATGATGTTATAATGCATGGTTGAGTAATAGAAACATGTTTTTAAGTCATGTGTATAGGTTGTATAAGGGTTATGAAGTAAAGAGGGAGAAATCAAATTTTTGTTATTAAGTTTCTGCAGAAGCAGGAACCTTAAACTCCCTGTATCCGGAGTGGCGCGGTTGCGCCACTCCCAAGCTTAAAACCAGCGCGGCCGTGCTGGTCTGCAGAAGTGAAATGCTTTGCTGCTTTGCAATGTTGATTTGATGCATGTATATATAGACCTAGCATGTTATAATACCCCAAAGCATATGTATGATATGTTAGTATAATGCTAGAATGACCCCAAGCATCTAGAGGTTGGTTAGAGTAAGAAATAAACCAGAAAATAGCTACAGGAGGAGTAGCGCGGTCGCGCTACTCCTAGGCCAAATAGCAGCGCGGCCGCGCCGTGCTGCAGAGTTGCCAAGTTGTTTCTTTTTGTGAACTGAAGCTTGAGGCAAGTGTATGTGGACCTCCTAAGTAGTAATACATGAAGCATGTTATTAATTGGATAACCAAGCATGAAATGACTAAGTCACGTGAGATTTGCTTAATGAAATGAATAGCTTAGTTGCATTTTTCGTTTCGCTTTCAGAGGGTAATCAATGTTCGTAATGATTATAATGTGTTGATTAATGTAAGCCAATGTTTGGTGTTTATTGTGAGACTAATTGGTATGTGAATATGTGTTTAAATGCGTAGGACATATTTGAGGGACGATTAACGTCGTATAGTAGCAACGCGTAAGGCAAGTTCTTATTTAACCCTTGTCTAACCTTTGTGTTGGACAAGTTCTCTAACTCCATTCGTTTACTATATTGAATGCAAGTTCCTTATCTTATACAAAAGACGTATATTGTGCAGATTTTCTAATTCTTGTTTAAGTTGATATTGCACAACTATTCTACATTTTCCTAAATTACACCAATGTTGTGTATTGAGCAAGTTTTCTAATCCTTGTCTAGTCCTCGTTCTAGGCGAGCTTATCAACTTCATTCGATAATATTCTTACGAAGGCTATTTAATGTTCAAAGTTCGTATTTACGCAATACATATATTATTGTGTGAATTCCATACTTATGCGAATCATTCATATTTGCATAAGCATTCAAGATGTGTTATTGGCATAAACTGTTAAAGCTTTTAACTTCACATTATGCATGAACTGTTTACGAAGAGTGTCAATGCCAGTTGATTCGGCTAGACTAGTGTCCATGATTTAGAAAGCTATCCAAACCAATTGTTTTGGTGCGGACTCTTTGCAGAGATGAACAACCCTCATAGTAGGGAAAAATATATTTTCTAGTCGGGGAACCGACACGCGCGTAAGTAGAACGTTTGAGGCTTATGCATAACGTCGGGTATTTTAGGTTGATCACCTGTTATACCTGTATTTGTTGTTTTGGAGTTAATAGTGTAATACTGTTAATTCTAATGAAAGGTAAGTGCCATGGTGGCCACTCAGTGATTCCTGCAATTGAAACAATTTGAAATCCTTGAATTCAATTGATATTCATCCAGTCCATAGTGACTCCTCAGTGATATCAGAGATTTATATTAAAACTTGAGAGACCTTACTCTTGATCATGCATTATCTTTATTGTATTACTTGCTGGGCAAATTTGTTGCTCACCCTTACTTTCCTTAAAACATTTCAGTGGTTACCCTTAGAGGCGAGAGCTCGGGAAAGGATAAAGGCAAAGGCAAAGCTACGGATTAGCTTTGTCCTACTATGTTATGATTTATGTTATGTATTAAGACTCGTTTAGAAATTATGTATTAAGTTATGTCATATATTCAGACTTATGTATTAGACCTTGTGTAATATGTTATGTCAGGTATTTGTATTGGTATCGAGACTTGGGATGAGAGTATTTATGTAATATGGATGTAGATATTTCTATTATTCTGCAATTAGTTGTTAATAGTATGTGTATGAGTTGCATAGTGATGCACCAGATTCGAGGTTAAGGTAACCCGGATTTGGGGGCGTCATAGTCTGAGCACGCGATAAGCCGAGGGTTAGTTTTGGATATAGCTGATGAGGAGTACGAAAATGCCTATAGGAAGGGTTTTTGAGTCTAATATGTAATGAACGTTTAATTATTATTGTAAATATTTAAATTCCAGTTTTTGTTTAAGTTATGGGAACAAGTGATGTAAATAGCGTTATGCTATAAGATGTTAAGTACCTTGGACCTATAAATTTCATTTGAATAAAGATGCTTTTATTTAAATGTTTGATGTGATCTATGCCTGAATTGTAAATGCTATAAGATTAAGTTATGAGATGATAACATATAAATTCTATCAAATAGAAAATGCCTAGAGGAAGACGTCGACAACAAACACCAGAAGAATCAGCAAGTAATGTTGGGGATCAACCGAACCCCATGCAACAATTTGTAGACCTGCTAGTCTAGGCACTATAGAACCGGACCACAAACAATAATGACAATAACCCTCTGACGGTCCAAATGGTAACCTTTAAAGACTTTAAAAGCGTGGGACCCTTAGAATTTAAAGGGACCACAAAACCCATTGAAGCCCAATCATGGATCAAAGAGATCGAAAAGGCATTTAAATCGCCCGAGTAGGGGAAGAGCAGAAAACGATCTTCGCCACGTATATGCTTAAAGGAGAAGCTAATTTCTGGTGGGAGGTGAACCAGAACAGAGCTGGTGAAGGTGTGGTACCAGGGGAGAGGTTTAAAGAGGTCTTCTTCAAAAATTATTTTTCTATTAGCATGCAGGGTTGCATAGAGATGTGATTTCTGGAGTTAAAACAAGAAGATATGACAATACCTGTAATGCCCCCGAATTCGAGAGCTGGCCCCCCGAAGAAGGATCCGACGTTATCTAGTACTTCTATCGTAACTTAACTAATAATCCAATAATCATATTGGTTGAATTAGTCTATTACAGACTATAAAATTATCAATTTCCTTAACTAAATTCCTGGATCTTAACTTGATATCGATCTCATTCTTTCTACACGTATCAACTTGTAGTTCATTCGTATATATGGATAACACCATATATATCGGTCAAATTTTTAACCTTATGATTTAAATATTCTATCATTTATAAGCTTTATATGGATCCAAGATTCACAGTACCAGCACTAGAGATAGTTCCCAGATTTGAAGGTGGCTTCCCAATAAAGATAAATCAATATTGGTGCGCATTTAAATTACCTAAGCTTCATTTCTTAGTCAAAACTTTCAGTGTGCCAAATACCCTCACTTAGATACATAGTCTTATAAACAATGGACATTTCTTTCATATTAATAATGAAAGTAGTATGCACACAAGCCAATCATATTTGATATGATGTAGCATATACTTTGTAATCTTATTCATTTATTAATAAAAGTACCATAGGCATTTTATATTTGAAAGTAGTATGCACACAAGCTAATCATATTTGATATGATGCAACATATACTTTGTAATCTTATTCATTTATTAATAAAAGAATTGATTTTCTTAAAAGGCATTTTACATTATCTACATGGTGCTGTTATATTAAATGTGATAAACTCAAAGTTTTGAGCAACGCTTTTAGAATCATGATGGTGATCATGCTAATGAGATCTAAATTCTAGATAGCTCATAAGCTAAAATTGTTCCTAATCGTTGGATTACTAAAAAGGAGATTAGTGAATCCGGATAGATTAGTACATACGTTGCTTGCTCTTAAGAAGAGGATGATTGATCTCATAATCATTTGTGTGGAAATACTAAAGCAAGTTTGTAGGTGCTTATTGGAGAATAAGTTCACTGAACGTGGCTCGCTAAGAAATACCTAATGGAGTTTTACTCGGCTGTCAATAGGAATTCCTCTAGTGATAGTAGTACAAGTGATCTTTGGACTTGAGATCATCATAATATCTTGTGTATGATGAGTTATACTTTGACATGTCCCTTAAGACCTTTAGGGTATATCAAAGGGTATGATTGAGTATAATAAGTTGTACATGGAGATAGGTGAATGATCAACAAAGAATCTACCTCCTCTAGTAAAAGATGTGAATGTCATATGTGATTCGATAAATAACAACTCAGTAGTCCTTCGCCAAGGCAGAATGAAATTAGAAAGGAGTTTCTAATTTGTATTAATCAGAGTTGTGCATTTGAGAATCGAAATACATATAATTAAATGAAATAAGACTTGACAGTAAATCCGTGTCTTATATTTAATTGGGACATTGTATGGTAGAACGATTGAATTGTACGGTAACTATGCACTGAAAAGTTCTTTTCTGATTAATGTTGAAATCTATATTATCTAGAAAATCGTTGATCGCTAAGGGGGCTTACCCTTATTGTAGAATAAATATTATTTGTTTAAATGAATTATATAGTTTAATTTATTTATTTAAATATAATTAGAATTGTTCTAATTGATTTATTCACAACCAGTTTAATATGGAGAACCTAAAGGGTCACACCGCAAAAGGAAAAATATTTGTTTAAGAAGTAAATGACATAATTGTAATAATAATGTATGTGTATTTAATTTAATCCATGAAGATAGAATAAATTAAATAGCTTAATATTTATTATTTAATATTTTAAAAATATTAAATATAAATTATTATTAATAAGAGGAGTCTTATTATTATTATTATTAATTCCTAATAGGGATTGAGAATTAATTAATAGAAGTACTCTCCCATGGATTCCTAATTAGATTAGGAGGTTGATTTAATTAAAGGAGTTTAATTAAAATAGAAACTATAATCCTAAATAGTTTAGGGAAGGGTTTTTCTACATCTATAAATAAGAGGAGTCTTATCATAGATTAGGGTTACACACTCTTGCATTAGATTGTGGAAAGTACTTGCAATTTCTATAGAGATAGAAACTAGAGTTTTGCCAACACCCATCTTGTTGAACAACTATTCTTCCTTGGTGGATCACCTCTAGAGGCCAAACACTTGGGTGGCTAACGTTGATCAAGCGGAGGAATTTAGTCGGTGGAATTCAAGGAGAACGCGAAGGAATTGGAGGTGAACTTTTACCCGAGGAAGTTTTGATTCACGAGGGTATAATTCTCTATCTCTATCTCTTTCATTAATTGATAATTGAACACAAGGAAAGATCATGGAGATGGTTTGTATGAAAAATTTTAAAAACCGTTTTATCACGCTTCCGCCCTATTTATGTAATTTGATTGCATGCTTGTGTTATATACAAACCTAACAGTGGTATCAGAACCAATCCTTGTGTTAATTATTGATTTTGGTGATTCCATGTATGAATTGATATGCGATACGATCGGATTTTTTGGGTTGAAAAAATTTTCTGATTCTACGTCGCGGGCCACGCCGCTTCTAGTTCATTCTGGAGCGCGGCTGCGCCCGACCCCATAAATCGTTTCTGGGGGTGCAGCGCGGCCACGCCGCTCTTAGTTCATTTTGGAGCGCGGCCAAGCCGGTCAACAGGTTTTGAATTTTTTTTTATTTTTCTCAATTAAAATAAATGGTTTATTTAATTAATAAAAGTTTAAAATAAAGATGTTTATTTTATCTAAAATATGATTTCAGATTGCTAAAATTAAAGGAGATTAATTTTAATTTGGTTTTTGATTAAAATAAATGAGTTTATTTTGTTTCAAAACTAAATAATAGCAAACTTTTAAACCCATTAAATGATATCAATACATATATGGAATAGTTTTATTAATCATGTGATGAATGTTATTTATTGATGCATATGGAGATATGTATGATAATAAATGGGATTGATTATGGACTATTGACTAATGTGTGATTGGATTTATTTTAGAGGATGCTTGAATGAATGAGTTTTTATAAATGGGGTCAACGTACCTCGTCTTCTCTATTTTTTCTTAATGAAAATTCTATCTCCCTCCTATGTACTTCCCTTTGACTGCTGATCAAGGTTTCTATTTATTGTAAATAGTTTATGTAATAGGATTAGTTAGAATTATTTTAAAGAATTGGAGACAAAGGAGCAAGGAGCGCATGAAGACCCGTTTGTAATGGAGCCCAGGTTTAAATGTAATAGTTATATTTAAATTTAATTCTTGCACCCTAGGTTTGACCTTTTGGTTCACTTGGTGGCTCTAGTGAACCAAACTAGAATAAAAGTTCATAATCAATCCGGGTAGAATATAGTATTCCATATGTGCATGCTTACTATATATATATATATATATATATATATTAGCCAACATGCTTCACATGTTAAATAATATGACGCGTATTTTATATATATACATGTGCATGCGCGCTAAACAAGATGAGACAAATAATAACAAACCCCTCAAAGAAATCATAGTAAGTCCTAAACGTTTAAAGATATTTGGAATATCGAACGTCGTCTTCTAGCATGGTAAACCAATAGAGTATTAAATATTTAATATGAGTTTGTTGTGCACGCACAAGGCGAGTATTAAATATTTAAGATATTGTTTTATCACATTTGATGCTTATTAAGGAATTGAACATTATCGCTTTGTTGTGCACACACAAGGTCGGTCTTTTTCTCTTCACATATATGGAAGTGCTAGGTTGGACTTAACTTAGATTATTTTAGTTCGGATGTGCACACACTTGACCATTATAATCTAAGAGACAAAATACAAGGAATTACATAGTGATGTAATTCACAATAGTTGTCTACCTATTTATTTATATATAGTTTGTTGTGCACACACAAAGCTATATACATTTGAAATGGGATTCTTATTCTCACTAGCAAATCTTTAATTAGATTTGCCGAACTATATATTGAGGGTAATATAGTTTGATGAAAATAGTGAGAGATACCAAATTAAATAAAGACCTAATTTATTTTGATGATTAATAAAATGAATGTATGCTAAAATGTTGTCTATTTCACATACAGAATTTAAAAATGTCAAACTCACTATCACTGCGTAACATACTTGATGCTAACAAACTGACCGGACCGAATTACACGGACTGGTTAAGGAATCTGAAAATTGTTCTCACTGCTGAAAAGATTTCTTATGTCCTAAATTCGTCAGTCCCTGCAAATGTTGCAGAAATAGCCTTTGAGGAAGAGATTGCTACTTTCAGAAAGTGGCAAGATGATGCAATCTTGGCTCAATGCATCATGCTCGCATCCATAAGTAATGACCTTCAGAGTTAGCATGAAACTATGGATGCTCCTACTATATTGCTGCACCTCAAAGAGTTGTAAGGTGAGCAAAGCAGGACTGCTAGATATCAGATATCTAAGGAGCTCTTTCGATCTTGTATGACCGAGGGCACTACCGTTGAAACTCATGTTCTCAAGATGATTAATCTGATTGAACAACTTGGACAGCTTGGGTTCGTGATGGATGGAGAGTTAAGTCAAGATCTGATCTTGTAGTCACTCCCGGACACCTTCTCACAATTTGTTGTGAATTTTCACATGAATAAGTTGGACATCAGCTTGCTTGAGTTACTTAACATGTTGAAAACTGCTGAAGGTCACTTCTCATCCAACAAGAATCAAGTCTTACTAGTGGATAATTCTTCCAAGAAAAGGAAGAGGCCCAAAGTATCTTCTAAAAGGAAGAAAAAGAAGAAGGCTAAGGGCAAGGCGAAAGGAAAGGATAATAAGAAAGCTGATCTAGATAGCAAAGGAATTTGCTACCATTGCAATAAGTCGGGTCATTGGAAGAGGAACTACAAGGATTATCTTGCGGATCAAAAGCAGAAGAAGCTTGGAGAAGCTTCGACTTCCGATCTAGGTTTGTTCATGATTGAAATTAATTTTTCTAAAAGTCAAAATTCTACTTGGGTATTAGATACCGGTTATGGTTCTCACATATGTAATAATATGCAGGGACTAAGTAGAAGTAGAAAGCTAAACAAGGAAGAAGTCATCCTACAAGTGGGAAATGGAGCAAAGGTTGTTGCACTAGCTATAAGAACTTATGGTTTAACACTTTCTACAGGCAAATCCATTAGTTTAAATAATTGTTATTATGTTCCAACACTCATTAGAAACATTATTTTAATTTCTGTAATAATAAAAATATTTTATATGGTGTTGGCAAATTACTGAATGGACTTTATATACTTGACTTGTATGAAAATATACTTCAAATCGAACAAACTAAGAAAAGAAAATGAGATGATGTTAAATTATACCTTTATGTGGCACTGTAGACTCGGTCATATCAATGAAACAAGATTAACCAAGTTGCATAAAGATGGGCTTTTAGAGCTATCTGATTACGAATCATATACAACTTGTGAATCTTGCCTCATGGGTAAGATGACTAAATTTCCTTTTAGTGGAAAAGGAGAAAGAGTTACAGAGTTGTTAGCGTTGGTACACACAGACGTATGTGGACCTATGACAACGAATGCACGAGGAGGGTATTCTTATTTTATTACTTTCACTGATGATCATTCTAGATTTGGATATCTGTATTTAATGAAATACAAGTCTGAATCGTTTGAAAAGTTCAAAGAATTCAGAAGTGAAGTAGAGAAGCAAACTGCTAAGAGTATTAAAATTCTTCGATCGGATCGACGAGGGGAATACTTGACCAATGAGTTTCTAAGTTGTCTCAAGGAAAATGGTATAATCTCACAATGGACTCCACCAGGGACGCCACAGTTAAATGGTGTATCTGAAAGGAGAAATCAAACATTGTTGGACATGGTTCGTTCCATGATGAGTTATACCGACCTTCCAGTATCCTTCTAGGGTTATACCCTAGAAACGGCCGCATACCTACTTAATAAGGTACCTACCGAATCTGTCCCAAAGACCCCATATGAAATATGGACAGGGAGGAAACCTAGTCTTAAGCATATTAAGACTTGGGGTTGTCCAGCTTATGTCAAAAGGTTTGAGCATGATAAGCTAAAGACTAGATCCGACAAGTGTAGATTTGTGCGATATCCTAAAGAAAGTTTAGGATATTATTTCTATCATCCTACTGATCAAAAGGTGTTTGTTGCAAAACACGTTGCCTTCTTGGAAAGATAGTTTATCCTTGAAGGGGTCAGTGGGAGTAAGATATATCTTGAAGAAGTTCAAGAACCACAAAATACTACGGATCAAAGTCAAGTACCTAACCAAGTGGAAGAACCTACTGTACCACAACCTATTCGTAAATTTGGAAGAGTACCGAAGATACTTGATAGATATAGATTCATTATAGAGGATGATGATGAGGTGCGCATCATATGAGATGATGATCTATTGACTAACGAAGAGGCTATGAGTAGTAAAGACTCAGAAAAATGGCTTGCAGCCATGAAATTCGAGATGGACTCCATGTATGAAAACAAAGTATGGACTTTGGTTTCACCACCTGAGGGCAGTAAGCCTATTGGGTGTAAATGGGTCTTTAAAAGAAAGACTGGAGCGGACGACAAGGTAGAGACCTATAAGGCCCGACTGGTTGCAAAAGGTTTCAAACAAAGACAAGGAGTTGACTATGATGAAACCTTCTCACCAGTAGTTATGCTCAAGTCCATTCGGATTTTACTTGCAATTGCAGCTTATTATGAATACGAAATCTGGCAAATGGACGTGAAAATGGCCTTCCTCAATGGAGAGCTTGAGGAGAATGTATATATGATACAGCCAGAGGGTTTTGTTTCAACTGTTGAAACAAATCAAGTCTGTAAGCTACAACGATCCATTTATGGATTAAAGCAAGCTTCTCGAAGATGGAACATCCGTTTTGATGAGATAATCAAAAGGTATGATTTTATCAAAAATGAGGATGAACCTTGTGTGTACAAGAAGGTTAGTGGAAGAGTTATTTCATTCCTTGTATTATATGTTGATGATATATTAATGATAGGGAATGATGTTCCTACGCTACAGTTGATCAAAATTTGGTTATCTAAACACTTCTCAATGAAGGACTTGGGTGAGGCATCCTATATTTTGGGGATAAAGATCTATAGATATAGATCTAAAATGATGCTTGGCTTGACCCAAGGAAAGTACATTGACTCGATGCTAAAGAAGTTTAGCATGGAAGATTCTAAGAGAGGTCTCATGTCGATGAGCCATGGAATACATCTCTCCAAGAAACAGGCCCCAAAGACACCTGAGGAGAGAGATCGTATGAGTAAGATTCCTTATGCTTCAGCCATAGGATCTATCATGTACGGTATGATATGTACTAGACCGGATGTCGCTCATGCACTTAGTGTAATAAGCAGATTTCAGTCGAATCTAAGAGAAGAGCACTTGAAGGCAGTGACAAACATCCTAAAGTACTTAAGAAAAACTAAGGATGTATTTCTTATCTACGGTGGGACTGAGTTGAAACTAGAGGGCTATACAGACTTAAGTTTTCAAACGAATCAAGATGACACTAAATTCATTTCAAGGTATGTATTTACCTAAAACGGTGGCGTAGTGAGTTGGAAAAGTTTCAAGCAGCAAACAGTTGCTGATTCAGTGACTGAGGTAGAGTACATAGCTGCAAGTGAAGCTACAAAGGAAGCTATTTGGATGAAGAAGTTCATAACTGAACTTGGAGTGGTTCCTAGCATTAGAGGAGCCGTACCTTTATTCTATGACAACACCGGA
Source organism: Aralia elata (assembly GCA_034770075.1). Lineage (NCBI taxonomy): Eukaryota > Viridiplantae > Streptophyta > Magnoliopsida > Apiales > Araliaceae > Aralia > Aralia elata. The sequence goes on from JAVJAP010000103.1 coordinate 345,693, forward strand.
GCTGTTGCGCATGCTAAGGAACCCAGGTCTCATCTGAAATCCAAACACGTATTGCGGCGGTTTCATTTGATTAGAGAGATCATTGAAAGAGGAGATGTCATCCTGGAGCGTGTGGACTCTCAAGACAACATTGCAGATCCATTTACTAAAGCTTTAACACAACAGTAGTTTGATCGTCACTTAGAGAAGATGGGTATTAGATACCATGATCATTGGCTTTAGTGCCAGTGGGAGATTGAAAGTAGTATGCACACAAGCCAATCATATTTGATATGATGTAGTGTATACTTTGTAATCTTATTCATTTATTAATAAAAGTATCAAAGGCATTTTATATTATCAACATGGTGTTGTTATATTATATGTGATAAACCCATAGTTTTAAGCAATGCTTTTAGAATCATGATGATGATCATGCTAATGAGATCTAAATTCAAGATAGCTTAAAACTAAAATCGTTCCTAATCATTGGATTACTAAAAAGGAGATTAGTGAATCCGGATAGATTAGTACATACGTTGTTTGCTCTTAGAAAGAGGATGATTGATCTCATAATCATTTGTGTGGAGACACTAAGGCAAGTATGTAGGTGCTTATTGGAGAATAAGTTCACTGAACGTGGCTCGCTAAGGAATACCTAATGGAGTTTTACTCGCCTGTCAATAGGAATTACTCTAGTGATAGTAGTACAAGTGATCCTTGGACTTGAGATCATCATAGTATCTTGTGTATGATGAGTTATATTTTAAAATGTCTTTTAAGACCTTTAGGGTATATCAAAGGGTATGATTGGGTATAATAAGTTGTACATGGAGATATGTGAATGATTAACAAAGAATCTACCACGTCTAGTAAAATATGTGAATGTCCTATGTGATTCGATAAATGACAACTCAGTATTCCTTGGCCAAGGCAGAATGAAATTAGAAAAGAGTTTCTAATTTACATTATTTTGAGTTGTGCATTTGGAAATCGAAATACATATAATTAAATAAAATAAGACTTGACAGTAAATCCATGTCTTATATTTAATTGGGACATTGTATGGTAGAAGGATTGAATTGTACGGTAACTATGCACTGAAAGGTTCTTTTGTGATTAATGTTGAAATCTATATTATCTGGGAAGTCGTTGATCGCTAAGGGGGCTTACTCTTATTGTTGAATAAATATTATTTATTTAAATGAATTAAATATTTTAATTTATTTATTTAAATATAATTATAATTATTCTAATTGACTTATTTACAACTGGTTTAATATGGAGAACCTAAAGGGTCACACCGCAAAAAAAAATATTTGTTTAAGAAGTAAATGGCATAATTGTAATAATAACTTATGTGTATTTAATTTAATCTATGAAGATAGAATAAATTAAATAGCTTAATATTTATTATTTAATATTTTGAAAATAATAAATATAAATTAATAAGAGGAGTCTTATTATTATTATTATTATTATTATTATTATTATTATTATTATTATTATTATTATTATTATTATTATTATTATTATTATTATTATTATTATTATTACTATTACTATTATTTAATTCCTAATAGGGATTGAGAATTAATTAATAGAAGTACTCTCTCATGGATTCCTAATTAGATTAGGAGGTTGATTTAATTAAAAGAGTTTAATTAAAATAGAAACCTTAATCCCAAATAGCTTAGGGAAGGGTTTTCCTGCATCTATAAATAAGAGGAGTCTTATCATAGATTAGGGTTACACACTTTTGCATTAGATTGTGGAGAGTACTTACAATTTTTATAGAGATAGAAACTAGGGTTTTGCCAACACCCATTTTCTTGAACAACTATTCTTCCTTGGTGGATCACCTCTAGAGGCCAAACACTTGGCCTCTAAGGTTTTCCTACATCTATAAATAAGAGAAGTCTTATCATAGATTAGGGTTACACACTCTTGCATAAGAATTGTGGAGAGTACTTGCAATTTCTATAGAGATAGAAACTAGGGTTTTGCCAACACTCATCTTCTTGAACACTTATTATTCCTTGGTGGATCGCCTCTAGAGGCCAAACACTTGGGCGGCTAGTGTTGATTAAGTAAAGGAATTTAGTCAGCGGAATTCAAGGAGAACGCGAAGGAATTGGAGGTGAATTTGTACCAGATGAAGCTTTGATTCCCGAGGGTATAATTCTCTATCTCTATCTCTTTCGTTAATTGATAATCGAACACAAGGAAAGATCATGGAGATGGTTTGTATGTAAAATTTTAAAAACCGTTTTATCACGCTTCTGCCCCTATTTATGTAATTTGATTGCATGCTTGCGTTATATACAAACCTAACAAATAATTCCTATCTATCTGAAATTCACAGTATTAATGATAAGATTGTTCTTGGAACCGAGGGGCGCATTCCGGTAAAGGTGACACCTTACCGGGGCTCATTAATGTAACCCCGGTGCTTACAGAACTCCCAATATCATTCAATACCCTCACTCAGATGTATAGTTGTAACGAATGCAATTTTTGAGAATTAATAAAAATATTTATTGAGTTGTATAAATATTTTTGTTAATTTATTGAGTTAATAGATAATTTATTAAGCTATTGTGAAATAAGTTTATGTTGAGTTAATTGTGTTAATTGTTACTTGAATATGATTTGTGATGATTATTCTAATTTAATTTAATAATTAAATTAGATGATGAAAAGAATTATTTGAATAAATGATTTATGTTAATAAATAATTTATTTGAATAATATAATTCATTTGGTATTATTGTTATTGGTTAAATAAATTATTAAGTTAGTTTGTAAGGTTTAATTGAATTTATTTAATAATAAGTTTAATTAAATTAGAAGTGTGACATTTTAAACTATGTGTTATAATGATTTATTAGAATAAATGAGAAAGTGTTTAATTTAGTTTTACCAAACAAGGCCCTATGATCTTTGTTTGGAAATAATGGATTATTTTAATTATGTTTTACCAAACAAGACATAAGAATATTAGGTTATTCTTATTAGTGTTTACCAAACAAGCCTTTAGTTAGAATAATGAGTTATTTTTTTTAATTAGTTTACCAAACATAGCCTTATGGCTTTTGAATTTTATAACTGATGAATTAAGTTAGATTATACGTTATTATTATTTAAAACATCAGTTTTTATTTTTTTTTAAAAAAATCATCAGTTTATATTATATCAGTTATATCAGTAATAGAACGTCAATTGAAAGAAAGAAAAGAAAAGAGAAGAACAGAGAGAAAAGAGAAAGAAAAACTCTGTGAATTTGAGAGTTGAGAGAAAAGAGAGAAATTGTGAGAAAAGCTTGGTGATTGGAGTAAGAATTCAATCAAGGGAGTTTAATCAAATTTTCTTACATCAATTGAGGGTATAATTTCTTTTTCCTCTTGGTTTTATTCTCTGTATATGGTTTTAGTTTTCTGTATATGAACTCAATTGTTCAAAAGATGAATTATTTGATGTAAATATTAGAAAGCATGTATTAGATGATTACGTGATGTTTATATGATGATTAAAACTCTATTTGAATGGTTAATTCATGAAAATATGTCTTTGAATTTAGTTTTTAGTTTTTACAGAGTTTACTTTATGAATTGTATTTTTGTATAAAAATTGATGCTTTAATTGATTATTAATCGGTAAATTGATAATTGTTTATGATTATTTGATGAAAAATATGAGTAATGCAAAAAGAATTGTTTAAATTGGTTGGAAAATGAATTTACAGAGTTTAATTTCATAAGAATGGTTAAAACTTGAATATTTAGTTTTAACAATGAATTTTTGGTTTTAAACTAGTTGTTTATGAGTTTGAATGATTAAGATGTTTACAGAACATGTTAGGTAAATGTTTTTTTTATATATGATGTTTGGGTATATTTAACTTGTTTTCTGGATGATAGAATTCGGAAAATTTTGGCCAAATTTGGCCTAAGTTTTCACTGGTTCGCGAGCTGGGGAAGACGACAGTCAAGTCTATCGCCCCGGCGATAGAAATGAACTGGTTTCTTCGCCCCAGCGACAGAGTCGCCCCGGCGACAAAATTGTTAAGCCAAACGCCACCCCGGCGACATCATCGCCCCGACGACGATTTTGTTAAGCTTTTTCTCACCCCGGCGAGAAACGCTACTGTTTAAAAAAAAATTTAATTTATTATTTTCTTTTCTAGAGAAATTATGATGCATAATTAAACTTATATTAATGTGACTAATGTATTACCAAGATGGTTGCTACTTAGCATTTGTTGTCTAAAGTATGCTAAATGAGATACTATAATTAGGTAAACGGAACCTAAAGTGATTATAAATTTTGTAACTAATTTATGTTACCATCTTATAATTAATTGTATAGGTTGATTTAAGGATCGTGAATTATTTAATTTGTAATCTACGCTTGAGGCAAGTTTTCTTTCTTTAAACTTGCTAAATTATTACAGCAAGTTATTTATTTCTGAAGCTTGTTATTATTTCAACAAGTTTACTTCCTTTGAGTGAATTAATTAACCTTAGCTTATTGTTATTCAAGCAAGGCTGATATCATGTTGAGTAATTATATTTTGTTCCAGATATTATTTATTCAGTCTTTGATTATCATTCAAACTTCGAATACAAACTTTACTGAAGAACTAGACTAGCAAACCATTATTGATTCAGCTAGTCCTTAGTTGATAAGCGTTTCAAAAACTTAGATTATCTAAACTTGTTCCAAGCCAAGTTCTTTTTGGTACGGACTCTTATTATAAACTGAGATGAACAACCCTAACATAGGGGATTATTACGCTTAGCGTTAAAATGTTTGTGCACAATACATTGTACAAAGGGCTGATCCCCCTGAGTACGAGATGAAGGTCCATTTATAGTCTTTAAGACTGTTAAAGGTTACGGTAAAAAAAAAATACTTGTTAACCTAGGACATAGTTCGAGGTCTTGAGACCCTCAGATATATTCAAACTTTGATTACTTATTGATTAACTTCAAAAAATCATTGCTTCTCATTTGAACTCTATTTCAATTAAAAGTTATTGTTATCATTCTTGTGGGCAATTGTTTGCTCACTCTTGCACTAAACATTTCAGCTAAGCCCGAGAAGCAGGACGAGCCGTCCACCAGTAAGGGCAAGGGCAAGATGCAGAAATAGTTCTAGATTTATTATTTAATTGATGAACATTTGTACCAGACTTGTTTTAGACTATATTTTTATTCCGCATTTGATGTATTAAGGTTGTGGTGACCTGGGATTTTAATTATTGATGTAACCCGGTTTGGGAGATGATTAATTAAGTTTATTTTAATTGCTTAATTATGGGTAGTTAGATGTGAATGAATGGGATAGTGAACACCAAATCAGGGGGAATTGAGTACCCAGATTTGGGGGTGTCTCAGGTTGGTATCAGAGCTGATAGGTTATGAACCTTTAGGTGGGGAAAACCTTAGGGTAGTAGCCTTCTAGAAGATAGAGAATATAGTGGAGATAAACTCTTATCGAGTTCTAAGGAATGAATTACGGAAATTCATAAAAGACAGTAAAACGATTATGTGCTATGTGCTTATTTGATAATAAACTTATGTGCTCGCGAGTACTATCGAGTATTATCGATTAGTAATTAAAACCTTAAAATTTTGTTGTCAGAATGACTGATAGAGGAGAGCCCAGCCAGATTAGGGAGGAGGAGCCCCGAGATATTCACGTAGTTCACGAGCAGATAGTGCAGAGGGAGCCATCCCCATTGATCACAGTTACAGGTCACGAGTATGAGCCTGAGACTGATCCTGAGGAGGACCCTGAGGAGGATCCTGAGGAGGACCCTGAAGAGGCTGAGGAGGAGGAGGAAGACCCTTAGGGGATATCACTATCTACTTTGGGTGTTCAGATGTACGAGCAGGTGTATGATCGCAACATAGAGTTGCAGGATAGAGTGGAGGAATTAGAGAGGCAGCTGGCGGAGCGACAGACTGCTTTGGAGCAGAAGAGCAGTGAGATCGTGGAGCTAGACATACGTCTTGGAGACGTGGAGTGGAAGCTGGTTCATGTAGAGAGTGATAAGGAGGAGTTAGAGGAACATGCTGCAGAACGTCAAACCACTCTAGAGCAGAAGGATGCTGAGATCCAAGACCTTTCTTCACGTCTTGCAGAGGCTGAGCAGAGGCTGGCACAGTCTGAGTATCGACGAGGACAGCTGATAGCGAGGAATGAGATTGTAAGAGATGAGTTGAGAGAGGAGTCCGCTAAGCGGGCGAGAGCGGAGACAGCTTGGCTGAGGGAGGCTGATCGCGCAGATGGTGTTGAGTGTGAGGTGCGGTCAAAGAAGGCCAAGATTGATGAGATGGAGTATATTTTTCATACTACCATGGATAGAGCTTAAGATCGAGCTAATCGTCATCCAGATGTGATGGATCGTAGGATGATGACACGCATTATGAAGCAGGAACGCCAGGAAGCTGTGCGTCGTGGGATGTCATCATAGATTGTGATTAGTTATGTTATTATGAAATTTATGAGTTAATAAGTTGATTAATCCCAGTTTATATAATGGGATAGAATAATGATGTAATCCTGAAACTTTTTGATTTCAGGATAGATGATGTAAATAACTATGATGTTATCTTTATTATGTTTTAAAGCAGTTAATGAATAAAATATGAAAGTTTATCAGATGTGTTATGTATTTAAGTGTTGTTCATAAATGTTTAAGTTAAGACTTAAATGTTTGAGTAATTGAGCAATAGTCTAATAACGAGAATTTTTAACAGTAAAATGCCGCCAAGAAGACAACCAACACGTCAACAGACCCCCGAGGGATCTACTAACAACGAAGAAGCCAACGCTAATCCCATGTAGCAGTTGGTAAATTTGTTAACGGGAGCCTTTGCAAATCAACCCCAAGCGCAGGCCACGACCTTCAAAGACTTCAAGGCTGTCGGACCTCCAGAATTTCAGGGCTCCATGAATCCAATTGAAGCTCAAACATGGATCATGGAGATGGAGAAAGTGTTCGATGTCGCCAGAGTCGGTGAAGACCAGAAAACGGCATTTGCGACATTCATGCTGAAATCAGAAGCCAGCTACTGGTGGCAGGCGAACAAAACTCGTGGTGGTCAGGGAATAATACCGTGGGAGCGGTTTAAAGAAATATTTTTCGAGACATACTTCCCAGTAAGCGCACAGAACCAGATGGAGGTGCAGTTCCTAGAGCTGAAGCAAGGTACTATGACGGTACCTGAATACGCTGCTAAGTTCAATGAGTTGGCAAGGTTTGCGCCGTATCAGGTAAGTACAGATGAGCGCAAGGCCAGGAGGTTCGAGCAGGGATTGAAGCCCTGGTTGTACAGTCGAGTCTCGATGTTTCAGCTGAATTCTTTTGCAGCGATTCTGGAGAAGGCAATCATCGCTGAAGGAGGCAGTGATGCTCTGACCAAATATAATCAGGAGCAGAGAAAAAAGAAGAGTGAGAATGATTATAAGACTAGTGGTAACCATGGGGGAAATAGCCAGAAGAGGAAGTGGACTGAAGGTAACTCTGCGGGAAGTCAGCAGGGTAGTCTGAAGAAGAAGATGGAAGTATGCAGCACCTGTGGTAAGACCCATATGGGTGTTTGTTTAAAGGGAAAAAGGGTGTGCTACAACTGTGGACAGGAGGGTCATGTCGCACCAAACTGCCCTAATCCGAAGAAGGGTGCATGCTTTATTTGTGGACTGAAGGATCATTTTGCACGGGATTGTCCTAAGAAAACTGCAACAGGTGGACCTAGTGCTGGAAAGGGGAACAACGGAGGTGGTGGCAATCTGACCATAACAGGACCGACGCAGCCCAGCCGATCTACTGCTCGGACATTCAACATGACAGTGCAGGACGCTGTGCAGTCAAAGGATGTGGTGTCAGGTATCATTCCAGTCAATAATATTAATGCTTATGTATTGTTTGACTCGGGTGCTACTTGCTCATTTATATCCGATGATTTTGCTAAGAACTTAGAATTACCCCATGAAGAACTAGATTACCCTATGAACATAGAGATTGCGAATAGGGAAATAATTCCTGTTAAACTTATCCACAAGAACTGTCAAATAGATATTAAGGGTCAGATAACGACGGTAAACTTGATCCCAATTCGACTTGGGGAGTTTGACGTTATATTGGGTATGGATTGGTTGACTAATCATTTGGGGCAGTTATTGATTGTCAAAAGAAGTGTATAAACCTTATGACTCCGTCAAAGGTTGTGTTTTATGGTAGCAAATCGCCTAGACAAGCGAGTTGTCTGACGATGATGCAGGCCAGAAAGATGTTGAGGCAAGGCTGTGTAGGGTATCTAGCCTACATAGTTGATACACGAAAGGAAGGTGCAAAGCTGGAAGAGATACCAGTGGTTAGAGATTTCGTAGACGTGTTTCCTGAAGATTTACCAGGATTACCGCCAGATAGGGAAATCGAGTTTGTAATTGATTTAGCACCGGGAACGGCCCCTATATCGAAGGCCCCGTATCGAATGGCTCCAGTAGAATTAAAGGAGTTGATGGCGCAGCTACAGGAGTTGCTGGATAAAAAGTATATTCAACCGAGCGTTTCACCGTGGGGAGCGCCGGTATTGTTTGTTAAGAAGAAGGATGGATCAATGCGTCTTTGCATTGATTATAGAGAATTGAACAAGGTCACGATCAAAAACAAGTATCCGTTGCCAAGGATCGATGACCTGTTTGACCAACTGAAGGGGGCAAGGTACTTTTCAAAGATAGATTTACGAAGTGGGTACCATCAGTTGAAGGTGAGACAAGAGGATATACCAAAGACAGCATTTCGGACTAGATATGGTCACTATGAGTTTTTGGTTATGTCATTTGGTTTAACGAATGCGCCTGCAGCATTCATGGACTTAATGAATAGGGTGTTCAAACCATTTCTGGATAAATTCGTAGTGGTGTTTATAGACGACATCCTCGTATATTCCAAAACTCAGGAAGAATATGTCGAGCATTTGAGGGTGACATTAGAGGCGTTAAGGAAAGAGCAATTGTATGCAAAATTTTCGAAGTGCGAATTTTGGTTGGAACGTGTGCAATTTCTTGGGCATGTGATTGATAAGAACGGAATATCGGTAGACCCATCAAAAGTCGAAGCTGTGATAAACTGGGATCAGCCGAAGACACCGTCAGAAGTGAGGAGTTTCCTAGGTTTGGCAGGATATTACAGGCGTTTCATTCAAGATTTCTCGAGAATCACCAATCCGTTAACGAATTTAACAAGAAAATCAGTGAAGTTTGTTTGGACGGAGAAGTGCGAAGAGAGTTTCCAAGAACTAAAGAAGAGACTAAGTTCGGCACCTGTATTATCTTTGCCAGATGATACAGGAAATTTTGTGGTGTATAGCGACGCATCGCATAAGGGACTTGGTTGTGTGTTGATGCAGAATGGAAAGGTTATTGCATATGCATCGCGCCAACTAAAAGACTATGAAAAAGGGTATCCGACCCATGACTTAGAGTTAGCAGCTGTGGTGTTTGCTCTGAAAATCTGGCGACACTATCTCTATGGGGAGAAGTGTGAAATATACACAGACCATAAAAGTCTGAAGTATATTTTTACACAGAAAGATTTGAATATGCGGCAAAGGAGATGGATAGAGTTAATCAAGGACTATGATTGTGAAATTCTATACCATCCGGGAAAAGCCAATGTGGTTGCAGACGCTTTGAGCAGAAAGGGTCGGGAGAAATTGTTTTTGTTAACCGCTCAGTAGAAGCTCGTGGAGGAAATGGCTAAGTTGGAGTTAGAGGTGAAGAATCTGGCAGAGCCTAATGAAAAATTATTTCAGATAGAAACCCAACCAACTCTGGTGGAAAAAGTGAAGGAAGCGCAACTCAAAGATGAGGAATGTGCTGAGATGCGGAAAAGATTGCTTGATGGAGAAAAGCCTAAATACAAAGTTGACACTGAAGGACTACTTAGATTCGAAGGCCGAATTTGGGTTCCGGCAGAACTAAAGATCAGAGAAGAGATTTTGACCGAAGCCCATAGTTCAAGATTTTCGGTTCACCTAGGAAGTACGAAGATGTACCAAGATCTTCGCAAACATTTTTGGTGGCCAAACATGAAAAGAGAGGTTGCTGAGTGTGTTGCGAAGTGCCTAACCTGTCAGAGAGTAAAAGCAGAACATCAACGAACAAGTGGTTTGCTACAGCCTTTGGAGATACCAGAATGGAAATGGGAGCATATCACGATGGATTTCGTGGTAGGTCTTCTAGCTACTCAGAAGGGATATGACGCGATATGGGTCATAGTGGATCGACTGACGAAATCAGCGCACTTTTTACCAATCAAAGTCAGATTCACTTTAGATCAGCTGGCGAAGTTATATGTCAAAGAAATTATCTCGAGGCACGGTGTTCCAGTATCAATAGTGTCAGACAGGGATCCGCGGTTCACATCAAAGTTTTGGAGGAGTCTGCAAACTTGTTTGGGGACACAGTTGCGAATGAGTACAGCCTATCATCCTCAAACCGATGGCCAGAGTGAAAGAACAATTCAAACGTTGGGAGGACATGCTGCAGAGCGTGTGTCATGGATTTCAAGGGCAACTGGGATGATCATTTACCTTTGGTCGAAATTTGCTTGTATAACAACAGTCATCACGCCAGTATCGGCATGCCACCCTAACGAAGCGTTGTAACGGAAGGAAATGCAGAACTCCGTTATGCTGGGATGAGGTTGGTGAACGTAGACTATTAGGACCCGAGCTGGTGGCTTGCAAACAAACTGCTGAGATTGTTCAAAGTAATAAAAGCCAGACTGATAGCCGCTCAAGACAGGCAGAAAAAGTATGCTGACCAACACCGACAAAATCGCGAATTTGAGGTCGGCAGCTTCGTGTTTCTCAAAGTATCTCCCTGGAAAGGGAAAATCAGATTTGGAAAGAAGGGTAAAACTAAGTCCGCGATTCATTGGACCCTTTTAAAGTACTGAAACGGGTGTGGGTGAGGTCGCTTATGAGGTAGCTTTCCTCCTGAGTTAGGCCACATCCACAATGTCTTTTCATATATCGGTGCTACGACAGTATAAGCCCGATTATAAGCATGTAATCGAATACGAACCAATACAATTTGAAACAAGATTTATCCTATGAAGAGGTTCCTGTACAGATAGTAGACAGGAAAGAGCAAGTGCTTCGCAATAAAGTGATACCTTCCGTTAAGGTAATCTGGAGGAACTACAGTGCTGAAGAAGCTACGTGGGAACTCGAAGAATAAAATGATGCAGAATTACCCTCACTTATTTGTTTTAACTTTTGTATTGCAATTCTGGGGACAGAATCTTTGTAAGGAGGGGAGAATGTAACAGACGAGTTTAATTGCGTTGTGATTCTGGGGACAGAATCCTTTTAAGGTGGGAAGGAAAGATGTAACGAATGCAATTTTTGAGAATTAATAAAAATATTTATTTGAGTTGTATAAATATTTTTGTTAATTTATTGATGAGTTAATAGATAATTTATTAAGCTATTGTGAAATAAGTTTATGTTGAGTTAATTGTGTTAATTGTATACTTGAATATGATTTTGTGATGATTATTCTAATTTAATTTAATAATTAAATTAGATGATGAAAAGAATTATTTGAATAAATGATTTATGTTAATAAAATAATTTATTTGAATAATATAATTTCATTTGGTGTTATTGTTATTGGTTAAATAAATTATTAAGTTAGTTTGTAAGGTTTAATTGAATTTATTTAATAATTAAGTTTAATTAAATTAGAAGTGTGACATTTTAAACTATGTGTTATAATGATTTATTAGAATAAATGAGAAAGTGTTTTTAATTTAGTTTTACCAAACAAGGCCCTATGATCTTTGTTTGGAAATAATGGATTATTTTAATTGTGTTTTACCAAACAAGACATAAGAATAATAGGTTATTCTTATTAGTGTTTACCAAAACAAGCCTTTAGTTAGAATAATGAGTTATTTTTTTTAATTAGTTTGCCAAACATAGCCTTATGGCTTTTGAATTTTATAACTGATGAATTAAGTTAGATTATACGTTATTATTATTTAAAACATCAGTTTTTATTTTTTAAAAAAAAAAATCATCAGTTTATATTATATCAGTTATATCAGTAATAGAACGTCAGTTGAAAGAAAGAAAAGAAAAGAGAAGAACAGAGAGAAAAGAGAAAGAAAAACTCTGTGAATTTGAGAGTTGAGAGAAAAGAGAGAAATTGTGAGAAAAGCTTGGTGATTGGAGTAAGAATTCAAGCAAGGGAGTTTAATCAAATTTTCTTACATCAATTGAGGGTATAATTTCTTTTTCCTCTTGGTTGTAGACACCCAAATTTTGCGTTTCCTTCTACTAACCGTGACAGGAGGGCGAAATCGTCAATTGAACCAGCTTGCGGGAGCAAAGGAGCGGGCACAAGGGCGAGCGCCCGGCCCCGCCGCAATGTTTTGGGCAACCCAAGTTTACGTGACAATAAAGCCGTCTGAGGCAGGCATTTCCGAATGAGGTGGCACGTCTCCCGGAAGTTCCCGGACTGCGGAATACGAGCCTGTCAGCGAAAACCGACGTTGCGGTACGAAAATCGAGGCGTTGGCACGAAAATCGAGAAAGTCAAGCCCGCCAAGCCGCGGATAGATCTGCGGGCCAAGTGGGTGCGCCAGCACGAAAACCGGGAAAAATCAGCACTACCAAGCTGAGTGCGATGGAGGCGTTGCCAGCTGGCCAGCCGCAGATCCATCTGCTGGTCCAGCCGCAGATAGATCTGCGGCTGGCTCTGGCCAGCCTATTTAAGCCAAGCTTCAGGCAGCATACAGGGAGTTCAGCAATTGTGGAGAAGAAGGAGATTCCAAAGCAGCAACATAAGCACGAAAATAGAGGGGAAAAGAGAGAAATTTTTGCAATCAAATAGGAAGAAAAGAGAGAAAAAAGAGAGGAATAATTTTCTTTTTGATTTGATTGTATCAAATAGATTCTTTCCTTCTACTCAAATACATCAAGTTCATATCCATTTGGATATCAATTGCAAGGTGGAAATCTCTTTTGTGATATCAATTTCTATCATATCATTTGATCAAATTAGATGCAATTTTTCATGTAATTTATTGATTGAACAATGAATTAGGGATTATGAGTGAAGTTTCCATCGGAATAAAACTCTTCCTAATAACCCGATGATATTCGTTCATTAATTTCTTTGTTTGTTTTAAGATGTTATATTTTTGGTATCAATTCCTTTTAAATCGTTATTTTTGGATGTCTTGGTAGTTTTAGTTTATCCGGTTTGGTTTATTTTCTTGTTATATCGGATTGTTTGTGTGTGGATACTTTGTTGTGAGCCTAGGAAAGCGACCCCGGGGTCCCAATACGATGATGGACATGTATTGATGTAAGAAAGTTAGAAATGACGTAGTTTTCATTGTAAATAAGTAATCGTTGGGCCTTAAAACGACGCTAAGGCGAGAATCGTGCTTAAGGCCCCGAAATAGTGAAATTTTGTGATTGTTGGCGTTCGGGGACATTTTGATGGCTTACATGCCCATGAATAGCCCCGACGCGTTTTTATTGCTTTATTTGATTTGTGACACCAAAAATTGATTTCAAAACTAAAACAATGAAGACTTTCATAAAAATCAATCAAAGTAGGATATTAGAATCACGAGGTTAAAATTTGAGAAGTGCTAATGAATGTCGATTCCTATCTAACGAAAAAGCTAAAGAAAATCGTTTTCAAATATCACACAAAATGATTTTGCAAATAAGTAACATTTTATTGAATCTTTGTGCATAGGGTGAAAGAGATTCTAGAAATTGCATGCCCGATCGTTTCACGAAAGCAACGTATAGATCTCGATTCCTATTTTGACGAAGGTTTAAAAACTCTTGTTTTGCCAAAACGACACCTAATGAAAAATCTCATAGTTTTGATAAATTAAAATCAAACCTTTCTCATAAAGAATAAAGCTTGCTCGTGTATACCGAAAAGACATTCCGAAGCGTTATCAAATTAAAGCACGACTTTCCCTAAAAATCCAAATGATTCTTTCATACAAACTCACCACATCATTCACATAGACACACACACCCACACACAAGCGCGCGCACACACACATTCATGAATTAAAGGATAGGAAAGCATTAAGATTGCGGTAACCGTGTTTCACGGAAGTCGAGGGATGCCTAACACCTTCCCCTCACTTAAACAAGCCCCCGAACTCCATGAATCTCGATTCGCAGACCAATTAATTCGGAGTCACATATGAGCCAGCGATTTATAAAAAAACGAAAATTCGGATGAGTTGGTACATCCATTTCAAATATACCAACTGGCGACTCTGGTTAATTGGCTCATCATAAAACGCGATCTTTCAAAACCCCGTCGACATCAATGCCGACCTTTTCCAAACGTCATCTAAATCAAAAGGCTAAAATTGGAAAAGACTAAAGAGACGAGAAACCGAAAACCCGGCGTCGACAGCTGGCGACTCTGCTGGGGACATTAGAGGGCTTAAGCCGCGTCAAGTCTTGATGCTATCCTATCCTTTAAAATTTATAAATGTGTATGTGTATGCGACATTTTGACTTCTTTTTATTGTTGTGTGAATGTGTGTTGTTGTCCAATGAATGAATGATTGAATGGATTTGTTTTACCTTAAAGTAATCATTTGCATACGGTGAGGACGATGAATGTGAATGTATGTTGAGATTGTACCTCCTCCTGAGGCGAACCCGTCGGTTGCTTATTACTGGACTCGATGGGGCTGCTCCCCGGAGATGGCTCAGGAAACGCACCACTCAAATCCGCTCCAATCGAAAGGGTTCAAACGAGTAGATTGCGAAGATTTGGGAACCTTCATGCCGAAAAGCCCGTGAGAGTAACCCTAGGATAGGTCAGCCCCAGATTAACCCGACGCAGGATGAGTCTCTTCATGCCCTTTTACGTTTCTGCGTATAAATGCCATAATTCCATTGCAACATATTCATATATGCTTCCCCTTTATGTCAAAAGAAAATACTAACCTCTGTGTTTTGCAGGGAACGACACGGGAAGCATAATAAATCATATCTAGCATGTATTATTTCGATAAAGAACCGCTAACGAGTTGTTTTGCAGAAAAAGATTAAAAAAACCCAATAAACACACAAATGGTTACGGTTTTAGCTTGCTTACTTTCTGTCATTTCCCCAAGACTAAACTTCGAACCGTTGTTTCGCAGGATTGCTCCTCAAACCCGTTCGCAGTCTAAGAAAGCCCAAAATTCTACATCTGAAATGGCTGATATTCCTAATCATAGTTCCATATCTCGGGAAGAGTTTGATGATTTCAAAAAACAGATGATGAAAATGGCCACAATGTTAAAGGAACAGTTCTTAATCAGACAGGATCCGGTAAACCAGGGATCGCATAATATTCCACCACCAGGGGATGATCAGATTCCTCCTAAAAATGGTACAAACTTGCTTAAAGAGGACCAACCCCGACTCAAGGACGAGCCAGTCATCCCAAAGGCCGTTCCCATACCTAGCAGGACAGTGATTACTATCCCAGAAGAAGGGGACAATGACGACCTTCGGAGAAAATTGAAATACATGGAGGAAACCATCCAATCCCTAAAGGTCATAGGCTCCCTGGGCAGGGTTAATTTACTCGGATCTATGTGTTTTCCCCCCGGAGCCAGATATCCAGAAAAGTTCAAAGTTCCCGAGTTCGAAAAGTACAATGGAAAGGGAGACCCCTATACACACTTGAAAATATACATTGGAGAACTCGGGGCTTATGCCGAAGACGAGGGGTTTAAGAATGCAACTATTCCAGAAAAGCTTAACGGGGGAGGCAAGAAATCTGGTATGCCCGCCTCGACAACGCCCGAATCCACAACTGGGAGGAATTGGCCCATACCTTCTTAACCCAATACAGCTTTCAGGCCCAGATGGCTCTTGACAGGTACCAAATGACAAAGGTTTAATAAAAACAGCCTAGGGAGTCCTTCAGGGAATATGCGCAACGATGGAGGGGCATGGCCGCACAGGTAACCCCCCCGATGAGCGAATCAGAGATGGTAATGACTTTTGTAGACATCCAAGAGGCGCCGTATTAGGAGCGGGTCATCTCGGGGATTGGAAGACCCTTTGCTGAAATGATTAAACATGGAGAGATGGTTGACATGGGGTTGAAATCGGGTAAAATCCGGGATCTTACTGCTTTAGAAACTGCTGCCGAGCAAATACAGAATGGAAAACTATGGCAGCAGCACTTCCCGGAGGGTCCAAAAGAAGAAGGAAGAGGATGTTTCCCTCATCTTACAGGGGGTCATCCAGAAAAACCAGAAAGTCATCTTCCGGTTCAGGTACAGAGTGGGGAGGGCCATCCCGTCAGCCAAACTTCACAGATCAAAGGACAGAGGGGCGAAGAAGATATGAGGCCTCGCAAAACCGAGTGTTCACCCCGCTCGGGGAGCCGCTTGAACGAGTATTAGCGGTATTAGTAGCCCAAAAGAGGATAATCAATTTGGCTCCCCCGAGTGACCCGAAAGGAAGGAGATTTGATCCAAGCAAACGGTGCGCCTATCACTCGGGTTCCCCGGGTCATGATACACAAGATTGTTGGACATTGAAACATATAATTCAGAACATGATCGACAACGGGGAAATTGTGGTGGAGCAACCGGACTCCTCCCCGAATGTTAAGGCAAACCCCCTGCCAAGACATGATGGGGGGGGAGTCAATGTGACGGAGGCAAGTGAGGCTGGGGGGCCGCCAAGGTTGAACTATGTGCAGAAAATTGAGGAGATGATCAACGTGATACATGATCATGGGGATGCACGAGTAGCGCCCATCAGGTTGATAGGGGGTAAGTACGAATAACATAGAGGGGCCTGTCAAGCTGACAGCCCCGAGGCCCATCATCCTTGCAGCAAGGCCGCAAAACTCCCTATCAGTAGTCTGAAGACTGTACCCTGGAATTACGGGGGGAATACCCGAGGAAGCGGCCAGTTTGTGCTTCCGTGACGACCAAAGGGAACCCCTTATATCTTCCCGGGCGAGTCCTTGAGAGCCAAAAGAGAAAAAATGAAGAGGTTTCCGAGGAAAGGGCCATAGAGTTTTTGAAAAGGATGGATCACCCGGAAATGAGGGGGATCCAGATTTTAAATGAGGAATCAACCCTAACATCAGTCATGGACTTGGTGTTGTCATCCAGTGAGCATTGCAAAACCCTGATGAAGGTTCTAGAGGAGGCATTTGTGCCCAAAGAAATTAGTGAGAAGGGTTTCGGCCAGCTGGTAGGCCACTTATTGGAAGGCGATGCAATATCATTTACAGATGAGGACATTCCCAAGGAAGGAAGGGGGCACCGAAAACCGCTACACATTGCGGTAATCTCCTCAGGATATGTCATGAATGGGGTGTTGATCGATGGGGGATCGGCATTGAAACATATGTCCCCTCAGTACGCTAAAGAAAATGAACATCAGTTCCAAACGCCTCCGAGCCAGTCATGTGGTGGTTCGGGCTTTTGACGGCTCCCGGAGGGATACCATTGGGGGAAATAGAATTTGCCAGTGGAGATAGGGCCCTGTACTTTTGATTTATATCCTTCCAAGTCCTAGATATTACGGCGAGCTACAATCTGCTGTTAGGGAGGCCGTGGATACACATGGCCGGGGCAGTTCCTTCCACGCTCCACCAACAAATCAAGTTGATCATCGATGGGAATCTGGTAACAATCTCGGCCGAAATGTGAACGACCCTTCTCCTCCCAGGAGTGGCCTACCAGTAATCAATGTGGATGAATCAGCGGCACCTGCCAGCTTTCAAGCACTAGAGATTAGCACTCCCCATTATAGATGCCTGGGAGCTCCAGCTGTGAAACCAAGGGTCTCTCCGGAACTCACCTTTGTGGCAAGGGAAATGATTAAAATGAACTTTCAACCTGGACAGGGACTAGGGAAAAGCAGTCAGGGAATCACCGAGCCCATCCACCTACCACAGCAGATAGGTAAAGTAGGATTGGGATACCATGTGGGCGCAGTACGGGGACACCGTCAGGGCGCGACTCCGATTCGACTAGTTGGCAGTCCAGTGACCAAAGTCGACAATAAGCAGGGGATCAGCGGACCTGTGATTGGGGGCAGGGAATGAAGAGTTAACCCCCCACACGTAATGAGTCGGCCCGGAGGGAAAGTTTCCTGCGGGGAGGTCGCAAAAGAGTTTGAAACCAAATGCTATATCCCCGGACAATCAACAAGCAGTAAGGAGGGGAACGAATGTTATCACACCACCAGGAGCCCAACAAGTTGTGCCTGTCATCGATTGGGCAGGGCTGATTATTCCCTGGAAAGGATATGGAGAAGGACTCAGGCGACGTATCCGTGATTATCGGGGAGGTGTCCGATGTGAGGCCCTCCTTTATCCAGCGCATTTCATCTGACCTGACCATCGATAATTGGACCCAAAAACCAGTGATATCCAAGCAAGGGTAAAGCTCGACGTCAGGGTGGTTAACCCTAGAGGATGGGGGAATGAAGAAGTTTTATTTTGTTGTTGTTTTATTTCTGCATAATTGTGTCGTTTCTTCGTGTTATTTGAAATTGCGATCGTCGTCGTAAAATGATTTATATATGACAAGTACTTTGTTTTATGTCAGGTGTACCAACTTGAGTATTCCTTGCCTAACAAATGGTCTTTCAAATTTGAATGATGATTATGATTTTGACATTGAGCTGGATTTCGATTTAATGGGCATTGAGCAAGACGAGACAGATTACGACGACGCACCTGATGAGATCAAAGGATGGGTCGAAGATAAACCCAAACCCAATTTGGACCAAACCATCACTATAGATATCGGAAACCCCTGACAATCCAAAAGAACTCAAGATAGGGACAGACCTTACCCCCCCCCAGCCAAAAAGCAGAAATGATTGAGTTACTAAGCCAATATGAGGATGTCTTTGCCTGGTCGCACGAGGATATGATCGGATTGTCCACCGACATTGTGGTGCACCGGTTACCCATCAAGGAGGGTTTCAGGCCTGTCAAGCAGAAACTAAGAAAGTTGAAACCTGAGTGGAGCTTAAAAGTGAAGGAAGAGATCATCAAGCAGTTCAGGGCGGGAATCATTATGGTGTCCACTTACCCGGAATGGCTATCCAATGTGGTCCCAGTGGCTAAACCTGGAGGAAAGGTGAGGGTATGTGTAGACTACAGAGATCTAAACAAGGCCAGTCTCAAGGATAACTTCCCGGTGCCTTTCATACACATCCTGGTAGATAACACAGCCCAGTACGAAATGTATTCTTTTGTGGATTGCTTTGCGGGATATCATCAGATAATGGTGGCGGAAGAAGACCGGGAAAAGACCGCATTCATCACCCCCTGGGGCACTTTCTGCTATAGACGATTGGCTTTCGGTCTCACAAATGCAGGGGCTACTTATCAGAGAGCCATGATGGCCTTGTTCCATGATATGATGCACAAGGAGATAGAGGTCTACGTGGATGACATTATTGTGAAATCAAAGGTAGAATCCGATCATATAACTCATCTTAAAAAGCTATTCGATCGGCTCAGAAAGTATAGTTTGAAGCTCAATCCAGCCAAGTGCGCTTTCGGAGTACAGTCGGGCAAGCTCTTGGGTTTCCTGGTTAGTGATCGGGGTATTGAGTTGGACCCAGCGAAGATTAAGGCCATTGTGGATATGCCGGCACCTCACACAGAAAAGGAGATAAGAGGATTCCTCGGGAGGATAAACTTCATCAGCCGTTTTATATCCCACTTGACGACTACATGTGAGCCGATTTTTAAACTGTTAAGAAAAGGGGTGTCCCAAGAATGATACTCCCATACCCACCCCATGAGCCAAATGTCAGAGGGCGTTTCAGACCATTAAGAAACAATTGACGGAGGCACCAGTGCTGGTACCCCCGAAGGATGGGATCCCTCTGTTTATGTATATATCGGTAAATGCCATCGCGATGGGATGTATGTTGGGACAGAAAAATGAGGCGGGTAAAGAGCAGGCCATCTATTACCTCAGCAAAAGATTTAGCCAATGTGAGCAGAATTACACTCCCATTGAGAAAACCTGTTGTGCTCTGGCCTGGGCTGCAGGGAGATTACAGCACTACCTCCATGGGCATACGACGTACCTGATATCAAGAGTGGATCCCCTGAAATATATTTTTGAAAGGCCCATGCTGAATTGTCGATTGTCTAGATGGCAGTTAATTTTACAACAGTTTGACATGGTGTACGTGACCCAGAAGGCCATGAAAGGGCAGGGAATTGCAGATCAGTTGGCAGAAGCCCCGGCAGGAGGGATGGAGCCGTTAGAAACTCCTCTCCCGGGCGAGGATATATTTTGGGTATCGCGCGAAAAATGTGATGACGAGGGACAATTTTGGAAGCTGTATTTTGATGGTGCCATGAATGCCGAGGGGGCAGGAGCCGGAGCGGTCCTAGTCTCTATCACCGGAGAACAATACCCCGTGGCCACTAAACTTCGTTTCAGCAATTCGAACAACACCGCTGAATACGAGGGGTGTATCTTGGGACTCCGATTGGCCCGTGACATGGGAGTAAAAAGACTAGCGGTGTTCGGGGATTCAGAATTGGTAATCAGACAAGCAATCGGGGTATACAACACTAAGGAGCTTCGGTTACTTCCATACCATCGTTGTGTCACCCAGCTTATGCAAGAGTTCGAAGATATCGCCTTCCGCCATATTCCTCGGGGACGAAATGATTTTGCCGATGCATTGGCGACTTTGGCTTCCTTAATCCACGTGATCAAGAGTAGGGATAGTCCACAGATTGAGATCACCGTACAGAATACCCCGGCATATGAGGAAAATGTGGCAGTGTTGTCAAACGAGGTGGTGTTGACAAGGCGGCCCTGGTATCACGACATCAGGGAATATCTGAGGGACAGATCCCTTCCCGATCAGGCAAATCGGACTGAAAGGATGAGAATTCAAAAGATGGCGATGAAATTTTACCTGAGTGGGGATTCACTTTACAAAAGGGATGCTGGGTTGGGACTGTTGCAATGCGTGGATGAAACGCAGGCCCAAAAGATTATGAATGAAATCCATGGCGGAGTGTGTGGGCCACACATGAGTGGACCGATGCTGGCCAGGAAGATTTTGAGAACAGGGCATTATTGGCTGACGCTGGGGGCCGATTGCGATGATCATGTCAAACGATGTTATCAATGTCAGGCGCACGGTAATGTGATCCATAAGCCTCCCAATGAACTGCACTGTATGACCTCCCCCTGGCCATTTTCAATGTGGGGAATGGATGTAATCGGACCAATAGAGCCCAAAGCAAGCAACGGGCATCGATTCATCTTCGTCATGATCGATTATTTCACCAAGTGGGTAGAAGCAGCCTCTTTCCCCAAAGTCACTCAGGAGGTTATCGTTGGGTTCATCAGGAATAATGTCATTTGTCGATATGGGCAACCTGAGGTTTTGGTCTCCGACAATGCCAAGAATTTGAATAACGCCCTCATGAAGGGGTTGTGCGACCAGTTTAAGATCAAACACCTCAATTCTGTTATTTACCGTCCCAAAATGAATGGGGCAGTGGAGGCTGCCAATAAGAACATCAAGAAGATCATGGCGAAAATGTCTGCTAATCATCGGGGATGGCCGGATCTGTTACCCCTCACCCTGCTGGCATACCGAACATCAACGCGTACTTCTACAGGGGCAACCCCTTACGCTTTGGTGTATGGAATGGAGGCTGTTCTACCAGTTGAGGTTGAGATGGCGTCCCTCAGAATAGTGATTGACGCTCAGATAAGCGAAGAGGATTGGATGCAAAGTCGATACGACCATTTGGCCCTAATTGATGAAAGGAGGGTGGCTGTCGTTTGGCATGGTCAACTGTATCAACAGAGGATCTCTCGATCATACGATAAGAAGATAAGACTTCGAAAATTCAAGGAAAATGATTTGGTGTTGAAAAGAATCATGCCTTGTCAAGACGAGGCCAAGGGGAAGTTTGCCCCGAACTGGGAAGGGCCATTTGTGATCAAGAAAGTGCTATCCGGAGGAGCCCTCATGTTGCAGGAAATGGATGGTGAGGTATTTCCACAACCCCTCAATGCTGACTCGGTGAAGCGGTTCTACGCTTAAATCATCAGTTCTGTTTTTCCTTTGAGAGCGAACTACGTAGGACCTGATCTCCCAACTTGTGGGGGTACGTAGGAAGCCATCATGGCGCGGTCCGATCCTTTAAAAATAATCCTTTCCCTAACCGAAACCAATTTTCGATAGCCAGATAAAACCTTCCTACACCCTCAAAACCTTCCCAAAACCAATTGCCTAACCAGTTTCATCCCAAAGTACATACCCTGATCCAACCAAACAGTTATCCAAAATCTGAGATTCAATCCGATGAAATCAAAAGGTGTGCGGCAATATCTGTCAAATCTCCATCAAGTCTTGAGGAAAGAAAGAAGGCGAAATGTCAAAATCATAGTCAGTTGGATAAAATGATGATCCAATGGATGGCAATGATACGACAAAAGGGGAAAATGACTAAATTTAAATGCATGTCTATATATATAAGTCGTTTTATTACAAGATTTCTCTTTCAATAACTGATGAAACCAACATAGTCTATGCAGGAAATAAAATAATCTACAAATCTGAAACTAGCCGAAGCAGGATGGACAAGGTGGTGGATAGATCTGAAGCGTCAGCATCTCCTGCAATCTGCTGTCCCATCATATCAATACGATCCAGTAAAGCAGTAGCTCGGCTGACAGTCCCAAAATGAGCATCTACCACTGCCCTGGTCTGAAATACAATGGCCTCTCTATCAGCAATGGCAGCATCTCTCGCCCGAATGGCCTCATCTCTCTCGGCAAGGGCGGCATCCCTCTCGGCTTCAGTCGTAATCAGGGCCAGGCGGAGTCGGGAATCCTCAGCGACCCGACTCGGGGCAGAATCGGCTGAATTGGGGTGGTCTGTGGTATCTTCTGTGAAAATCACTCCAGAGTCATCAAAGGCCCCAGTCCGACTCAAACTAGCCGAATCCAGGTCTCCACGCAACCACTGTACGTAGGCAAATGTCTGGATGTGACAGCTTTCACTATATTCGGCAAAGATCCTGCAATCCCAAAGCTCGTATACCTGCAGTAGATCCCTCTCTGTACAGGATGATATAAGGAATCGGTATGCGGTTGCACCCGCGAAGGGGTGTAGATCCTGTGTCTGATCAAACTGCCCCATAACCGCCAGGGGATGATAGGTCGTCACGCCCCTCAAACCAGCAATGGGGATGAAATCCAGGTTAGGCACATGAGTCAGGAAGCTCATGAAGGAGCAATAGCCTGAGTAGACCAATAGATGAAAAGGGTCCTCAATGACAGACAAGAAGGATATCCAGGAGGTCACATCAGTACAGCTCACGGGACGAAACGAAAACTGCGCGGCTATGTTGTGACTGAAGCAAAACCCTTGGCGACGGAAGTGGCCGATGGGACTAAGATGACTTATGAACCACATATACAATAAGGTCGAACTCCCTCTGAAGAATCTCCCTCGGAAGGACTGGCAATATGTGGCCGACATATAGGTATCCGCCAATATCATGGGGAGAATGGTGTGATCCTCCTGAAGGGCCCTAACGGCCGCAACAATCCGCATGTCCAAATGATCGGACCCTGCAGACAAGTACAAAACTGAGATGACACAGGCCATCAGAACGTCCACTCTCAAGGCGTCCCAGCGCCCCTCGGACACGGAAAAATCACCGAGGAAAAGACGGAAACTGTCAGGTGAGCCAAATCGGTCAATCAAGAATTGAAGAGGAACCATATGGTCTGATATGATTACCGGTAATAGGACAGCCCTCCGCAAACCGGTGAAAGTCAAGAATTGACGGCGCATGGAACCAACTGTGACCCTAGCACAAGGGCCGTCCAACGGCAAGCCGGTAAAGCGAGCATACTCCTCAAGGGTGGGGGTCAGCTCTACTGTCCCAAACCTAAACACCTGACGGGCAGGGGCCCAATAGCTCAGAAGACCATCCACAAAGCCCACTGGCACCCGGAAGGTTAATAAGGACCAAGAATGTCCCAGAAGACCATCTACGATAACCCTATCTGCTGGCAGTAGACTGTCCAACCAGCGGAAGAGGCTGCCAACCAACCCTGTGGAAGGAGTGGAATCCAAACGAACCACGGCATCTGAGGACGACATCTGTGAAAAAATAGTATCAAAAAAGACTGTACAGGGGTCATTCTCTACCCATAAATAAAAAGCATGCATCATACAGTTAATAATAAAGCAGGTGAATCCCATAAAGATGAAAAGAAACTGTGCGTAAATAAATAAATGAGTTCAATACATAGTGCATAAATGAAAAAGAAATCTAAGCAGGTGACGATACAAAAGGCCCTATCCTATCCTGGTCTAAATAAAATCAGTATCATCTATGAAAGCAGGATCCTCGAACTGATCCCCTGGAGTCGTCGAGCTCGGAGGACCAAAGTTCATATCAGGGATGTAGGGATGCACTGTGGCATCAGATGAACTCGGGCCTGCATCATAACCTGCACCATCAGGATCGTAGGTGTAAGCCTCCTCCGGGGTCCGGCCCAACCCCCGAATAAACAGCGACAACTGGTCCACCTGACGGGTCAATGTGGCAATCTGCTCAGCATGGGTAGGGGTCCGAACACAGGCAGCCCAATCGGTCATCGTAACCGAGCCTGAAACCATGTCTCCAAGAAAGAAAGTGGCCCGAGTCTGGGGACCGATGGTACGAGGTACCCACCAAGTCCTGAAAGCCTCACTCGTACTGGGGCCTGTGGAAAGCATCCGACCATCCTCCCCGGCGAGCATGATCTCCGAGGGCTGAGAATCCAGCGGCCAGAAAGTAGTGAAAGAAAGGGAGTGCGGGATGCGGATCTCCCCAGTGACGCATCTGAATGCGCGCTCTCCCAGAAACATCACCCAGCCTCCAACACTCTGCAAAGTGAGGCGACGGGTGGAAAGCTCGAACTCCGGGCCGGAAGGATGCCCGTCAGCAAACCCCACAGTCAGATGATCGGAGAGGTAGGGAATCCAGACGACGTCGGCAGCCGTGATCAACTCCAGCTGAATACGACAATGTGCAAAGCTGCCCGACACGGGGACCTCCTCCAGAGTGCCGTGATGCCATCGCCGACCCCGAGGATAAGTGTCCGGGCCCAGAGTAGTGATAGGCCTCAGACATGGAAGCCGCTCATAAGCCCAGAACTGTGAATAGAAGCAAGGCAAGGCATGAGTCACTATCAAATACAGAAAAGAGATGAAAGGAAAAGAAATACAGTAAGAGAGAGGAGGAAGGGACTCACCAGCAGAAAGTGGTAGAAACCGAGCCAGGCATCAGTCTGTCCCTCCGAGCGTAGGCGCATGCCGTGGAGGAAATAGGCAAAGGTGAATGACCCCCAGTCATAGTCACTGATGCGATCCACGTCTCTAACCGCTCCCACGACGCTGAAATGAATGGTGGAGGAGTTGTTCCCTAGGAAACAACCCCTCATGATCGTCAGGAACAAGCGGCGGAGTAAAATGTCGCGGGTACCCTGATCCGCTGGAATGGGCATCGCATAGAGACCCCCGACTGCATCAACAGCCAAGGCACCAGATCGGATACTGCGGGCCTTAAAGACCCGGTCCTCAGCAGCGAAGCCCAGCAAAGCTCGAACCTCCACAGGAGTGATATCCAGATCCAAGGGGACGCGGGACCCGGTAAACTCAATGCCGGTAATGTACCTCCAGTCCCATGGGGTCAACACGACCTCGCAGTCGAGGAGATGAAGAGACTGCGTCTGGTGGAACCATCGCTCGGATAAAGCCCTCATGTAACCCCAGGGGCACTGGCGGGGGATGATAGTGAAGAAATGTCGAAAGCCCCAAGAGTCCACCATCGCCCGATAGTCACTGTGCAGGGCCGCGTAAGGGGAGTAGATGTTGAACCAGTTGCCCCTCGGCTGGGTAAACTCGGGTACCTGGGGCAATCACCAAGGGGTCAATCCGGATAAAAGGAGAATGGAGAAATTGAGAGTGAAATCAGAATAGAGCTGAAATATACCTCGTTAGCCACGAGAGATGCTGAGGGGTGACGACTGAGATCCCGACCCAAAAGATCGGGTATCTGCACAGAGGCGCCAGAAGGAGCCTGATGAGTAGATGGAGCCGGTGTGCTGGAGGATGGCCCCTCTGCCGCGACCTCCGGAGGAACAGCCTCCTCAACGTCCGGATGACCAGGACGAATGACAGCCTCCGTCAAACGACGAGCCTGACGGGTCCGAGGAGGAACAGGAGTGGGTGCAGCCCTACGACGGCGAACACCCGAAGTCCGAGAGGCGGAGGAGCTACTGGGCGCATCACGATCCATAGCTGGAATAGAACGGGCGAAAAAGAAGGTAAGTTTCCTTTTAAAATTATGTAATGAACATTCTAAATTTCTAGCCTCATCATATGATTAATGCAACATGATGCATGTTAAAAAAAAAAAAAAAAAAAAAAAAAAAATCGGCAGAGTTCCGTTTGTAAATTGAACATCCCAGGCATAAGCCAAACGTGTTTTCCATCAATCAAAGCCTCAAACAGATTTAAATTGCATTCATATATGTAATTACAGCATGTAATGCATGATTTTATTGCAGAAAAGGAATAACAATATGTGGGACCGCCTCATGAACATAAAATAGGACTCACATAGTTGATACATAGCATGTATATATTATGAAACATTACATAGCATCGTAAAGCATACATTTTATCTTTAAACATGTAAATAGTCAAATGTATAGCAAAACATTGACAAAATTGAAAAGTGACCGGTCAAAGTGTTACCTGTAGCGTGTAGATCAATCCTACCGGAACGGTTTTTGCAGGAAAGTTGAAAAAATCGACAAAAAGCCCTTGCGAACAAGAAAAATCGAGAGAATCTCTTTGGATTACAAGTTGAAAGTGACAAATCTGGAGGAGCCGCGTTGGATTTAAGGCCCGATCATGGCCGCAGATGTATCTGCGGCTGGCCGCAGATCCATCTGCGGCTGGCCCTGGTGGGTCCCACCTTGCTCCCTTGCAGCCATTTGACGTGTTGAAGTGAAAAGTTTACGAGATGGGTGACCGGCGACAATACCCGGCCCCGACATGACGATCGACCGGCGACGATAACCGGCGATCACGAGATGGATGACCGGCGACGATAACCGGCTCCGACAAGATAACCGACCGGCGACGATAACCGGAGGTTACGAGATGGGTGACCGGCGACGATACCCGGCCCCGACATGACGATCGACCGGCGACGATAACCGGCGATCACGAGATGGATGTCCGGCGACGATAACCGGCTCCGACAAGATAACCGACCGGCGACGATAACCGGAGGTTACGAGATGGGTGACCGGCGACGATACCCGGCCCCGACATGACGATCGACCGGCGACGATAACCGGCGATCACGAGATGGATGACCGGCGACGATAACCGGCTCCGACAAGATAACCGACCGGCGACGATAACCGGAGGTTACGAGATGGGTGACCGGCGACGATACCCGGCCCCGACATGACGATCGACCGGCGACGATAACCGGCGATCACGAGATGGATGTCCGGCGACGATAACCGGCTCCGACAGATAACCAACCGGCGACGATAACCGGGGGTTACGAGATGGGTGACCGGCGACGATACCCGGCCCCGACGAGACGATCGACCGGCGACGATAACCGGCGATCACGAGATGGATGACCGGCGACGATAACCGGCTCCGACAAGATAACCGACCGGCGACGATAACCGGAGGTTACGAGATGGGTGACCGGCGACGATACCCGGCCCCGACATGACGATCGACCGGCGACGATAACCGGCGATCACGAGATGGATGACCGGCGACGATAACCGGCTCCGACAAGATAACCGACCGGCGACGATAACCGGAGGTTACGAGATGGGTGACCGGCGACGAAAACCGGCCCCGACATGACGATCGACCGGCGACGATAACCGGCGATCACGAGATGGATGTCCGGCGACGATAACCGGCTCCGACAGATAACCAACCGGCGACGATAACCGGGGGTTACGAGATGGGTGACCGGCGACGATACCCGGCCCCGACGAGACGATCGACCGGCGACGATAACCGGCGATCACGAGATGGATGACCGGCGACGATAACCGGCTCCGACAAGATAACCGACCGGCGACGATAACCGGAGGTTACGAGATGGGTGACCGGCGACGATACCCGGCCCCGACATGACGATCGACCGGCGACGATAACCGGCGATCACGAGATGGATGTCCGGCGACGATAACCGGCTCCGACAGATAACCAACCGGCGACGATAACCGGGGGTTACGAGATGGGTGACCGGCGACGATACCCGGCCCCGACGAGACGATCGACCGGCGACGATAACTGGCGATCACGAGATGGATGACCGGCGACGATAACCGGCTCCGACAAGATAACCGACCGGCGACGATAACCGGAGGTTACGAGATGGGTGACCGGCGACGATACCCGGCCCCGACATGACGATCGACCGGCGACGATAACCGGCGATCACGAGATGGATGTCCGGCGACGATAACCGGCTCCGACAGATAACCAACCGGCGACGATAACCGGGGGTTACGAGATGGGTGACCGGCGACGATACCCGGCCCCGACGAGACGATCGACCGGCGACGATAACCGGCGATCACGAGATGGATGACCGGCGACGATAACCGGCTCCGACAAGATAACCGACCGGCGACGATAACCGGAGGTTACGAGATGGGTGACCGGCGACGATACCCGGCCCCGACATGACGATCGACCGGCGACGATAACCGGCGATCACGAGATGGATGACCGGCGACGATAACCGGCTCCGACAAGATAACCGACCGGCGACGATAACCGGAGGTTACGAGATGGGTGACCGGCGACGATACCCGGCCCCGAACGAGACGATAGATTGAAGGAGTGAACCCAAAGACTAACGAACACGGTCAAGGGGTTGATACATTGACACTCTCACGAATGTCTTGCATGCATTGCATCTTATGTTGCATCATAAGCTATATGTGTGAGACATCATGTATGCACTGTCATTCTTACACACTGTCATTCATGCATCGAGTGTCTATTCTTTATCCTGTTCATTTCATTTATCATTTCATAAACATGATAAAGAGGGGCAGCTGTAGACACCCAAATTTTGCGTTTCCTTCTACTAACCGTGACAGGAGGGCGAAATCGTCAATTGAACCAGCTTGCGGGAGCAAAGGAGCGGGCACAAGGGCGAGCGCCCGGCCCCGCCGCAATGTTTTGGGCAACCCAAGTTTACGTGACAATAAAGCCGTCTGAGGCAGGCATTTCCGAATGAGGTGGCACGTCTCCCGGAAGTTCCCGGACTGCGGAATACGAGCCTGTCAGCGAAAACCGACGTTGCGGTACGAAAATCGAGGCGTGGCACGAAAATCGAGAAAGTCAAGCCCGCCAGCCGCGGATAGATCTGCAGCCAAGTGGGTGCGCCAGCACGAAAACCAGGAAATCAGCACTACCAGCTGAGTGCGATGGGAGGCGTGCCAGCTGGCCAGCCGCAGATCCATCTGCGGCCAGCCGCAGATAGATCTGCGGCTGGCTCTGGCCAGCCTATTTAAGCCAGCTTCAGGCAGCATACAGGGAGTTCAGCAATTGTGGAGAAGAAGGAGATTCCAGCAGCAACATAAGCACGAAAATAGAGGGGAAAAGAGAGAAATTTTGCAATCAAATAGGAAGAAAAGAGAGAAAAAAGAGAGGAATAATTTTCTTTTGATTTGATTGTATCAAATAGATTCTTTCCTTCTACTCAAATACATCAAGTTCATATCCATTTGGATATCAATTGCAAGGTGAAATCTCTTTTGTGATATCAATTTCTATCATATCATTTGATCAAATTAGATGCAATTTTTCATGTAATTTATTGATTGAACAATGAATTAGGGATTATGAGTGAAGTTTCCATCGGAATAAAACTCTTCCTAATAACCCGATGATATTCGTTCATTAATTTCTTTGTTTGTTTTAAGATGTTATATTTGGTATCAATTCCTTTAAATCGTTATTTTAGGATGTCTTGGTACTGTTAGATTATCCGGGTTGGTTTATTTTCTTGTAATATCCGATTGTTTGTGTGTGGATACTTGGTTGTGAGCCTAGGAAAGCGACCCCGGGGTCCCAATCCGATGATGGACATGTCTTGATGTAAGAAGTAGAAATGACGTAGTTTTCATTGTAAATATGTAATCGTTGGGCCTTAAAACGACGCTAAGGCGAGAATCGTGCTTAAGGCCCCGAAATAGTGAAATTTGTGATTGTTGGCGTTCGGGGACATTTTGATGGCTTACATGCCCATGAATAGCCCCGACGCGTTTTTATTGCTTTATTTGATTTGTGACACCAAAAATTGATTTCAAAACTAAAACAATGAAGACTTTCATAAAATCAATCAAAGTAGGATATTAGAATCACGAGGTTAAAATTTGAGAAGTGCTAATGAATGTCGATTCCTATCTAACGAAAAAGCTAAAGAAAATCGTTTTCAAATATCACACAAAATGATTTTGCAAATAAGTAACATTTTATTGAATCTTTGTGCATAGGGTGAAAGAGAAATTGCCCGATCGTTTCACGAAAGCAACGTATAGATCTCGATTCCTATTTTGACGAAGGTTTAAAACTCTTGTTTTGCCAAAACGACACCTAATGAAAATCTCATAGTTTTGATAAATTAAAATCAAACCTTTCTCATAAAGAATAAAGCTTGCTCGTGTATACCGAAAAGACATTCCGAAGCGTTATCAAATTAAAGCACGACTTTCCCTAAAAATCCAAATGATTCTTTCATACAAACTCACCACATCATTCACATAGACACACACACCCACACACAAGCGCGCGCACACACACATTCATGAATTAAAGGATAGGAAAGCATTAAGATTGCGGTAACCGTGTTTCACGGAAGTCGAGGGATGCCTAACACCTTCCCCTCACTTAAACAAGCCCCCGAACTCCATGAATCTCGATTCGCAGACCAATTAATTCGGAGTCACATATGAGCCAGCGATTTATAAAAAAACGAAAATTCGGATGAGTTGGTACATCCATTTCAAATATACCAACTGGCGACTCTGGTTAATTGGCTCATCATAAAATGCGATCTTTCAAAACCCCGTCGACGTCAATGCCGACCTTTTCCAAACGTCATCTAAATCAAAAGGCTAAAATTGGAAAAGACTAAAGAGACGAGAAACCGAAAACCCGGCGTCGACATTGGTTTTATTCTCTGTATATGGTTTTAGTTTTCTGTATATGAACTCAATTGTTCAAAAGATGAATTATTTGATGTAAATGTTAGAAAGCATGTATTAGATGATTACGTGATGTTTATATGATGATTAAAACTCTATTTGAATGGTTAATTCATGAAAATATGTCTTTGAAGTTAGTTTTTAGTTTTTACAGAGTTTACTTTATGAATTGTATTTTTGTATAAAAATTGATGCTTTAATTGATTATTAATCGGTAAATTGATAATTGTTTATGATTATTTGATGAAAAATATGAGTAATGCAAAAAGAATTGTTTAAATTGGTTGGAAAATGAATTTACAGAGATTAATTTCATAAGAATGGTTAAAACTTGAATATTTGGTTTTAACAATGAATTTTTGGTTTTAAACTAGTTGTTTATGAGTTTGAATGATTAAGATGTTTACAGAACATGTTAGGTAAATGTTTTTTTTTATATATGATGTTTGGGTATATTTAACTTGTTTTCTGGATGATAGAATTCGGAAAATTTTGGCCAAATTTGGCCTAAGTTTTCACTGGTTCGCGAGCTGGGGAAGACGACAGTCAAGTCTATCGCCCCGGCGATAGAAATGAACTGGTTTCTTCGCCCCAGCGACAGAGTCGCCCCGGCGACAAAATTGTTAAGCCAAACGCCGCCCCGGCGACATCATCGCCCCGGCGACGATTTTGTTAAGCTTTTTCTCGCCCCGGCGAGAAACGCTATTGTTTAAAAAAAAAATTTAATTTATTATTTTCTTTTCTGGAGAAATTATGATGCATAATTAAACTTATATTAATGTGACTAATGTATTACCAAGATGGTTGCTACTTAGCATTTGTTGTCTAAAGTATGCTAAATGAGATACTATAATTAGGTAAACGGAACCTAAAGTGATTATAAATTTTGTAACTAATTTATGTTACCATCTTATAATTAATTGTATAGGTTGATTTAAGGATCGTGAACTATTTAATTTGTAATCTACGCTTGAGGCAAGTTTTCTTTCTTTAAACTTGTTAAATTATTACAGCAAGTTATTTATTTCTGAAGCTTGTTATTATTTCAACAAGTTTACTTCCTTTGAGTGAATTAATTAACCTTAGCTTATTGTTATTCAAGCAAGGCTGATATCATGTTGAGTAATTATATTTTGTTCCAGATATTATTTATTCAGTCTTTGATTATCATTCAAACTTCGAATACAAACTTTACTGAAGAACTAGACTAGCAAACCATTATTGATTCAGCTAGTCCTTAGTTGATGAGCGTTTCAAAAACTTAGATTATCTAAACTTGTTCCAAGCCAAGTTCTTTTTGGTACGGACTCTTATTATAAACTGAGATGAACAACCCTAACATAGGGGATTATTACGCTTAGCGTTAAAATGTTTGTGCACAATACATTGTACAAAGGGCTGATCCCCCTGAGTACGAGATGAAGGTCCATTTATAGTCTTTAAGACTGTTAAAGGTTACGGTAAAAAAAAAATACTTGTTAACCTACGACATAGTTCGAGGTCTTGAGACCCTCAGATATATTCAAACTTTGATTACTTATTGATTAACTTCAGAAAATCATTGCTTCTCATTTGAACTCTATTTCAATTAAAAGTTATTGTTATCATTCTTGTGGGCAATTGTTTGCTCACTCTTGCACTAAACATTTCAGCTAAGCCCGAGAAGCAGGACGAGCCGTCCACCAGTAAGGGCAAGGGCAAGATGCAGAAATAGTTCTTGATTTATTATTTAATTGATGAACATTTGTACCAGACTTGTTTTAGACTATATTTTTATTCCGCATTTGATGTATTAAGGTTGTGGTGACCTGGGATTTTAATTATTGATGTAACCCGGTTTGGGAGATGATTAATTAAGTTTATTTTAATTGCTTAATTATGGGTAGTTAGATGTGAATGAATGAGATAGTGAACACCAAATCAGGGGGAATTGAGTACCCAGATTTGGGGGTGTGTCAATAGTTCTTTATCAACATTGTATTAATGTTTTACTATTTATCTGAAGTTCAGAGTATCGGCATAACATGATTAGTCCATATTACCAATACCCTCATTCAGATTAATAGATCTTTAACAATTCTAAGTTATATCAAAGTAAAGACATAACACAATTTTGATAATAATAAATAATATCATTGATAGAACATTCAGTTATAAGGTTTGCTTGTTCGTATCACAACAATCACTATGACTTAATACAAATAACAAGTAATTAAAACATAAAATCTAGTATACGCTTCTTCTTTATGTTCATGATTTTTATAACTGCAACTAAAGGTTTGTTCGCAAGAATGAGCACTGCGGCTCAACAAGTCTAACTAATAACATATACTTTCATATAAACTTTAACATGCCTTGAAGAAGCACATATATCAATTTGATATTACAAATAATTTTTCATTCAACAGTTTATATCACGTTATCAGACAAAGCGTATAAACCACATATATATATAGCTTATAAAAATAACACATAAGAGTTAGAATACTTGCACAATATAAGACTTGCCTTGTATATCTTTTAAAGATAAATATAACGATCTAAACGTTCCTCGTAAATCCTCTTGTAGTTGCTAGCTTTATTTCCAATCGCGTAGCGCTTCGATACTTCGAAAGTAATTTTTATCTCAGAATATCTCTCATAATATAAATATAGAGTGTTTTTACTCTTGAACGGCTCTTGAACATGGTAAAGAATGAATGAACTTAGCTTGGTATTTATAGAAAAACATAGTTTCGCTAATTGCATGTTAGGGGCTCGGCTTATTACACTTTGCACCCTAGCATATTCTTAGAATATTTTTCTAAGCCTCTTAATGAAAATATCTTCCAAGCTCGACAATGCAGCTTGCAGTTGAACCAATCTTCTAAGCTCCTCAATTAAAATATCTTCCAAGCTCGACAATGTAGCTTGCAATTGAACCTATCTTCTAAGCTTCTCAATGAAAATATCTTCCAAGCTCGACAATGCAGCTTCCAATTGAACCTATCTTCTAAGCTCTTCAATGAAAATATCTTCTAAACTCGACAATGCAGCTTGCAATTGAACCTATCTTATAAGCTCCTCAAGGAAAATATCTTCTAAGCTCGACAATGCAGCTTGTTACCGTAAGCACAACAAATTACTTTGTCATTCTCAAGCACGACACAGCTACTTGTCAAAAATAATTTGTCAGAATGCTTCTTGGTGAAATCGTGGAAAACACGACAAATCATTTTGTCAATGTAAGCACGACTAAGCAGCTTGACAAAAAATTTATTTGACTTAATTCATCGTTTACACTATAAAATCACAAAATACCTGGTTCGAAATATCATTTCGATCTTTATTAAGCACGTATGTTACAAAATTCGAATCTCATTAGGGCTTAAGGTTTTAAACTTCTCGATACCTAGTTTTAGGTTTTTGCGTTCTAATTCTAAACGTCTACGATCATGTTTATACGCCTTATAAATATTCGGGGTATTACAGTACCTCAGTACGCTGCAAAGTTTAATGAGTTGGCGAGGTTTGTATTTCATCAAGTTGATACAGAGGACAGAAAGACGAGGATGTTTGAGCAGGGCCTTAAACCATGGTTGTACAACAGATAATCGGTGTTGTAGACAAACAGCTTCGCTACTCTTTTGGAAAAGGCCATAATCACTGAGGGCAGAAGTGAAGTCCTGATGAAATTCAACAAGGAGAAGAAGAATAAGAATGAAGAAGGAAACAGAGGGGAAGGTGGTAAAAATAGTGTTAATAAGAGGAAGTGGAACAACAACAACAATAAGAATAACAACAATAACCCAGTAAGTTTTGGGGGTAAATCGGGTGATGCAAAGAAAAGATTAGAGGCATGCAAAGAGTGTGAAAAGAATCACCCGGGTGCATATCTAAAGGGAACGAATGTGTACTTTAACTGCGGACAGGAGGGGCACATGTCTCCCAATTGCCCCACCACAAAGAGGAGTGGCTGCTTCAACTGTGGAGCACTGGATCATCAGGCAAGGAATTTCCCGAGGAAGAATTTGAGCGGAGGAAATAGAGGTAGGGGAAGTAGCGGTGGCAATCTCACAATCACTGGGCCACCATCTCAGAATCGACCAACTGCAAGGACCTTCAACATGATAGTTCTGGATGCGGTCGCATTAAAGGATGTGGTTTCAGGTATCATTTCGATCAATAATATAACTGCATATATAT
Organism: Aralia elata; assembly: GCA_034770075.1. Lineage (NCBI taxonomy): Eukaryota > Viridiplantae > Streptophyta > Magnoliopsida > Apiales > Araliaceae > Aralia > Aralia elata. Next base: position 381,241 of record JAVJAP010000103.1, read on the forward strand.
TATTTGATTCGGGTACTACTTGTTCCTTCGTATCTTATGAATTCACGCAACGATTAAACTTGCCCCAAGAAGAATTAGAATATCCTTTGAACGTAGAAATTGCGAATAAGGAAGTAATTTTTGTTAGTCATATTCATAGGAATTATTATGTAGATATAAGGGGGCATAAGTTACCTTTGGATTTGATTCCAATTTAATTAGGAGAGTTTGATGTAATTTTAGGAATGGATTGGTTATTTAATCATGGGACAATGATAGATTGCTAGAAGAAATGTGTAAACCTTCAGACTCCAAATCAGTGTAAGGTAGTGTTCTATAGTAGTAAATCGCCTAGACACTCTAGTTGTTTAACGATGATGCAAGCTAAGAAACTATTAACAAAAGGATGCATAGGTTATCTAGCCCACATCGTTGATACCCAGATAGTGGGAGCAGAGGTGGGACACATACCTGTGGTAAGGGAGTTTGTGGATGTATTTTCGGATGATTTGCCAGGTCTTTCGCCAGATAGGGAGATCGAATTTGTCATAGATGTAGTACCAAGAACAGTACCGATTTCGAAGGCTCCATACAGAATGGCACTGGTAGAGATGAAGGAGTTGATGATGCAATTGCAAGAATTGTTGGATAAGAAGTATATCCAACCGAGTGTGTCTCCATGGGAGCACAATTTTATTTGTAAAGAAGAAAGATGAATCGATGAGACTATATATCGATTATCGCAAATTGAATAAGGTGACAACCAAAAATAAATATCCACTACCTAGAATATATGATCTTTTTGATCAGTTGAAAGGAGCAAAATATTATTAAAAATCGATTTGAGGTCAGGATATCACCTGTAATGCCCGTGAATTTTTAAGCGTTATTATTAATTAAATATATAATTTAATTTCTAATGAGTTAGTTTGTGTGCTTATTTAAACCTTTGTGCGCATTGGTAGACTACGTGACTAGGTGATTAATTGAATTAAATTAATTTAAGGGAGTCACTAATAGTATAGTTAAATTAGTGATCAAGTCCTAAGGTTTAATATCAATAAATTGATAAAGTATTTACTAATTAAATAGTCAATTAAATTGAATATAGTTAGTAAATTAAATTGAGTAAATTAATTAATAAAAGTATTAATTAATGAGAATATTGTCAAATTGAATAATAAAATTTAATAGTCCAATTAGTAATCAATTACTAATTGACTAACTTATTTTAATCAATGGACTAAGACCAATCATTTATTTGACCATGAATGAAGTAGTTAATAGTGTGACAAATTAATTAATCAATTATTGGGTTAAATTAAATGATCCAATGTTGCATTAAATAGAATTGGTTTCATTAGCCCAATCATTTAATTTTTAAGCCTAATGTGTATTTAATGTATAGTCCAAAACCTAGCCCACTTGGTAATTTAAAGGTGTAACATTAAATGATTAATTGTAGCATGTTGGGGACAACATTTTTGGGACAAAACTCCTAGCATTTTTGGCAATGAGAGAAAGAGTGAGAGCAAGTTGCTTTTCAAAATTTATTTTATTTATTTAACTAGCTTGTGTTGGAGGTTGTGTACTAGACTTAGTGGTGTAGCCTCCTAAGTTGTCAATTAGCCACCCTACATAAAATCTACACACTAGCTTAATAATTGTAAAATGTATACTTACATTTCCTATATGTAATATTATTGTAAGTATTCCTCCCTTGGTTAGTCATTTGAGAGAGAGAACACTTGCATTTTATTTCCTTCATCTCCTAAGATAGTTGAGAGCATTTGAGAGCAAAAATATTTTGAGTCACCAAGTTAGTAAAGGAGTTATATCTAGTTCATGTCCTCCTATACAACATACTTTGGGAAGAAGAGGAAAGTAGCCATCAAAAGCAAATGGTAAGACAATCCCTAGAAAACTCTAATTTTGATTTTCTCTTAATTTTCATGGTGGAAATATTAAGTTCAAGTTCTAAATACCTAGAATCTTGCTATATATGTTTATATAGGATATCATATAGTTTAAATATGTAATGGTATGGATTTATGTAGAAAATCTAGCAAAAAGCTTGAAATGATTTTTACCGACGGTTAGAGCGTGACTTGTTTGAAGAAACTTGTTTGAAGAAATTGCACATTTTGAAATCTATAAATTATTTTTGGGATTTTAACTTTTCTGGTAATATATGGGTAAGTTAAGAACAAAACCTAGTTGGAATCATTTAAAAAGAAGTTGAAACGAGTGAGTTATGGATTTTTGACCAAAACACCCCATTGTCGAAAAACATGTATGAACAGTCCAATTTCGGGCTTGGTTAATTGTTGGGAGAAGGAGAATAAGTTGATAACTAACTAAGGTTGATTGAATTCTGACCTTGAGGTAAATGTTAGAAAGTTAACTACAACTAAGTTAAATGGTGGAGGGATTTGATAGATACACATATGTGTATGTAATATTATTGCAAGTATACTTATATATAAATTAAATGAATAATAAAAACAAAAGTGTGGGGAAATGGAGCATGGGGAAACCGCCCATCTTGGGCCAAGAGAGGGCTATAGCTAGCCTCTCACCTCTTACAAAGTAGCCCCAAATGTCTTGTCTCATCTACTTTAATAAATGTCTTGTCTCATCTACTTTAATAAATGTCTTGTCCCATCTACTTTAATTAATGCCTTGTCCCCTAGTTTATTTAACCACCTTTGGTTACCTAGTTTTGGTTAAGTGGTGCGAGAAAAGAATAGATATACATTATGTATGTAATGTTATTGCAAGCATAATTGCAAGAGGAGAGAGAAGCTTGGTTGATTAACCAAGGCTTGGCAATTTCATTTCATTCATTTTCACTTCTTTTCTTTAAGCTAAATAGCTAGAAAAATAGAGAGAGAAGAAAAGGGAGAAGGCTACCAATAATGGAGAAAAAGGAGGAAGAAGAAAGCTTAGGAAGAAACCATGGAAAAAGATCCATGGAAGGAAAGAAAGAAAAAAATGAAGAACGCAAGGTATAACTCAAAACTTACCCACTTTATTGTGATTTAACTTAGATCTAGTGTTGGGTTGTTATGATTGAACTAGATAATGATAGATCTACATGATTTATAATGATTCATGGTTGGATCTAGAGGTTTGATGGGTTATTAAACTTAGATTTGAGAAATAATTTCTTAAAACTCTAAAACCGTCACTATCCTCTTTGATCCTTAGATCCGCATAGTGAGTATTGATGAAAAATTGTATAGATTTAATATGTTATAATATTATGAGTTATGAATTTATAGAACTTGAAATCATTTGATTTGGTTGTGTAAAACTCAAAATATGAAAATCGAAAGGAGAGAAGCGAAGGTTATTTTCCTCAAATTAAATAATATAGTGAGCTGCTGCCCAAAAATGAACATTTTGGAACTAGCTATATTTCTCTAAAATTTTTGGGCTTTTGGTATGCTATAGTTCATTGAATAAGCTTTCCACAGACTCTAGAACGGACTAATTCCGACTTCGGAGCAAAGAGTTATGACCAATCTAGTTTGTCATGCAAAACTGTCCAATGAATTTTGGTCAGCCCCTTACGTGCAATTCCTGTATTGATGTGTTAGGAATTAGAAACATTTCAGTAGGACAAAGTTGTAGATACAGAAGTTAGCTTCGCGTGGCCGCTGGAATCAACCAAAAATTGTAAATAACGAAGAAGTTATGACTGTTTAAGCGAGCTAGGGTCTGTCAGCCAGTTTTCTCGCGAAACAGTTTTAATTTAGTCATTCTTTGAGATGTGCAGCCTCGTGTTTTTGGAATTTGAAGAAACTTACAACTGTAAAGTTGTAGATATTGAAGTTTTCTAACTGGATGCGCGAGACTGAGCCATTTTATAGAACGGATCATGTTCGAAATAAATTATTTATTAAAGTTGTCCAGAAAATAAAATATTTCTAGACTAGTTGATGAAATTTCAGAATCTGTTTTAAATGGTTAAGGGTCTGACTTTAAGGCCTAGATGAGGTTGTAGTACACTGAGTAAGGTTTAATTTGATATAAGAAGGAACAAAAAGAGTCATGTAACGAAGGAGTTGCGTTAAAAACGAAAACAACGTTTTGTTAAAGAAATTGTGAAAATGGATTTTATAATTTTATTTGAAGTAAAATTTTGGATCATAGTGAATCCGGTATATAAAGATGGATAAATATTGATGTTATGTGCTTATATGTAGTTCATAACATGTAAATTGTTAATGAATGTATACAACATGCTCGATAAAATGCCTAGGAGAAATTGTATATCTAAACATTGAGACTTAAAAGTATCCAAGTAATGGTATTAAGTGCTTGGAGTAATATATAATTGAAGAATATTTTAAGTATATTAATATTATTTAATTATAATATTAATATATAAGTGAGGATTATTTTAAGTATATTAATATTATTTAATTATAATATTAATATATAAGTGAGGATCATTTTAAGTATATTAATATTATTTAATTATAATATTTATATATAAGTGAGGATTATTTTAAGTATATTAATATTATTTAATTATAATATTAATATATAAGTGAAGATTATTTTAAGTATATTAATATTATTTAATTATAATATTAATATGTTATTGATGATTATTTTAACTATATTAATATTATATAATTATAATATTAATATACAAATAAGGAGTATTATGGTTATATTAATAATATTTAAGCATAATATTTAACGTGCTCATTAAATTAGGTTGTCAATCGAAGGAAGAAAACAAAATATTCGATGCGAATAATATACGCGATGATCTACGGACTGAGGCAAGTTTTTCAGAACTTGCTCTTATGTGTAAAATGTTATTATATGTTATTGCGATGTTATATTATAACATAATGTGCTATGAACCGTTCAATTTGAACTTTATACTTTGCAATGAAAAACACGATGATATGTGATTTACGTGTTAATATGCTTACATGTATAATTGTCATACATGGAAATATTGTGAAACATGCATGATACATGATTTACGTGTTATGTGTAGCTGTTAAACTTGCGGGCAACATTGTTGCTCACCCACGCCACAAACAGATTTTTGCAGCTAGCGAAAAAGGACCTGGATGGTCAGAAGAAGATGACTGCAGAAAAGGCATTTAAACAAGAAAGTGAAGTCTATGTTGCGATATTATATTATTTTAATATCGTACTATTATTTACAAGCTGATGTATTGTATACTCTGATTTAGAATGATGTGTACGATTAAAGGTTAGAAAACCTGGGAGGAGATTAAGATGTATTGTAATATTATAGAGATTACATTTATGTTGTAAGAATTGTATTGTTTATATAGTATCGTGACGGACCGAACCCGGGGTCTAGGTGACCCGGATTTGAGGTCGTTACAGGTTGGTATCAAAGCTGATAGGTTATAAACATTAGGTAGAAATACCTTAGGCTATAACTGTAGAAATGATGATATAGATGATAAGGAATAAACTCAAATAGAGTTTAAGTGCTAAGAGATTAATTTTGGAAATTCATTATTAATTAAAGAAAAAGATAATTGAGATTCAAAGAAGAATCTTGAAAAGTTATAAAGATAAGAATCTGGAGTTACCTGACTCTAGTAGTAAAGATGAAAAGCTTAAATAAAATCATAATATATGATTAAAGTGAAAGATAAGAAGATCGCAAAACAAAACGATCATGAGATAGAAAAGAATCATAATATAATACGATTATAAGAAAGATCACAACGTGATCTAATTAAGCCATGGAATGATAGATGATCAATCGAATGATTGAAAACTTTATAGCAGAATTGTTGTACGAAAAAGGTACTAGGGGATAGTACGAAGATAAAACTCAGAAGGAGTTATAAATGATGAGATACGAATTAAAAGTTTGTGTTGAGCAAGGAGCAAGATAAGATTAGGATTATGTGGGTTTTAAATTGAGGACTCATGTTAGTGGCTGAGTTGTACGATTCCTTGTATGGGCAGGAAATTTGTGCTTGGTTTGAGAACCACTTAGCTTCCTATATCGATATAGTGGTTGAGTTGAACAATTTCTTGTATGGGCAAGAGATTTGTCCTTGGTCTAACAACCGCTTAGTTTCCTATATTGATTAGTGGCTAAGTTGACCAATTCCTTGTATAGGCAGGGGATTGTGTTTGGTTCGACAACCACTTAGCTTCCTATATTGATAATCATTGGAACCTGGTGTCGCGCTATTCGTTATATGTATGTTGAAAAGGTGATTCTTTTCTCATGTGTATAACGAATAGGTAGATGATGTAAGATTAGGTGCGAGTTCTTAAAACTCACGCTTATGGTAAGTTTGTGACTCATAATCATATGGTATGTTTTTGAACCCCTAAGCGTATGGACAGTCCCTGATTAGTTCTTGGACTACGTATTGCTAGGACAAGTTCCTAAACTCGTATTATTGTGGCAAGTTCCTAAACTCATAATGTGTGGTAAGTTCGATGAACAGTGTTTGTGGTATATCATTACAGACCATAAAAGAGGGTTATAAATTAAAGTGTGATTTAAGAGTTCGAAGTGATGGGTGAACATTTGTAGAATCAGAAATGAATAGAGATTTTAAGTAAAGTTGAGATGATAAATTGAAGATGATTGAGGATTCTAGGTATTCCCAATCTTCTAGCTATTCTAGATCCTAAATCGTGCTTATATTCGCACTTATACGCCTTTGAAAAGTCTTGTCAATTGTATGTCTATGCTACTTGGCTCAGCTAGACAAAAACTATTTTAACATCAAAATATATTTTAAAATCGTCAACGCACCATTTCAAAGCGTGGTGTTGAGATGATAAATGACGGCATCCTAACACACTGTTATAACAGTGCAGCATTATGTCGTCCTATAAATGAATTTTAGTTATATGAACCGTTTTATGAAGTATGTCCATGCTAGTTATGTTGGCTGGACAAAGCTTGTTTTGAAAACTTCAAAATGTATTTAATCATCACTTACCATTAAAGCCGTGGTGTGGAGATGATAAAATGACGGAATCCTAACACACTGATTGCAACAGTGCAGCATTATTACGTCTTTAAAATGATTTTTAGTTTACATGAACTGTTAAGAAATTCCTGTTGCACATAGAGTTACTATGGTGAGACTCAGGAATCCATGTTTCAGTACAAGTTCTGTAAACATAACAATACTTTTGAAATTACAAGTTCTTGACATTCAAGAATTATTTTATGAAATGAGTCGATGCTATTTGATTCGGCTAGACAAATGTCGAAATATGTTTATGCAAGCATTACTTGAGAATTTATGCCAAACCAAATTGTTTTGGTGAGGATTTTGTAGTAAGCTGAGGTGAACAACCCTATTATTAGGGTATTTGATGTCGAAAAAAATCCCGACTGACCCTATGGTGGTCAAGCAAACGCATATAGTCGTTTAGCTAGAAAGTTGTGCACAACGTCAGAGTACAAAGGGCTGATCACCTGGCGTACGGAGGTAGATTACCTTTTTCTTAATAGAAATCGGTAGGGGTAGTAATACCCGTAAACCTCAATTTTCATGTTCTTTATGGCCTCCAGCAGGGGTAGATTACCTTTTTCATAATTGAAATCGGTAGGGGTAGTAATACCCGTAAACCTCTGTGGTCATGGTCTTTATGACCCCTCAGCATAATATAAAAAGTTTTTAAGGAATATTTTATTTCCTGTTGGTTCAAGCTGCTTCACAATTATTGAACAATTGTTGAAGACTCCTGAAAAATATTTCACTATTTTGGAAGTCGAAAGTTTAGAAGGTGTGAACTTCTTAGAGAAGAATGACTATAGAATGTGACGAATAAAGAGAAATCTTTAAAGAAGGAAAGAGTTTAGTAGTTATTAAAGTGAGAATGTAATGGTTGATTTGAAAACCTAGTTTGGTGAATAGAATGAGTAGAGATGAGTATGATGTAATTTCGAGGACGAAATTCTTAGAAGAAGGGGTGAATGTAATATCCTGGATAGTTATGAGACTTGTAAATAAGGTCTCAAATATTGAATAAAGGTGAAAGTCAAAACCTAGATTATTAACAGAGAAATGTGTAGAGAAATGACTCAATATTTTCTTTGGTTTTGAAAGAACTTATATGAATTGAGGACGTATTCAATAAGATTATGCGATGAAATAAATGTCGTAAGAGTTTAGAAGTTAACCAAACTTGAGCGTTTCGGTAGTAGTGGTTCTGATGATGGAATCCTTATAAGGGTTGAGTTTAAAACCTAGTTTTGAAGAAGATGATTGTGTAGAGATGATTAAACACTTTAACCTAATCTCTGTGTTAGAAATTAAATGTGTGAAACGATATGTAAGGGATTGAAACCCTAGAATTGATAAGGTGGTATACAGAGATATATGGGTATACAAACATGTATAAGCTAGATGGGATTAGAGAAGCTACCCTAGAAACTTTCCATAAGTAGAAAGTTTAAAGAAGCAATGACATATTTGTGTATTATGATTTTAAGTGATCAATGAAGATGGATTTCTGCGATGTAATCAATGTGTTATGTGATACGATATAAGCATTAATGAATCGTAGAGGAAAAATATTTTCTTAGAAAATAACGCGAGAAATACTATTCACGCGAGAAACGCTTCTTCGTTCTTTTCGAATTTTCACATTCCCGAATAGCGTTTATATGGAGTATAAGAGCGTATTTACTATTCAAAAATACGAGAGGAAAAACTTTTCATAAATGGAAAGTTTGAGAATTCTCTATAAAAGGAAAGTTGTGGTGTATAGATGTCCACCAATAAGAAGAGGTTAGGGACCTTCCATAAATAGAAAGTGTAGGATGAAGGGTAGGATGGTAATGATCCAAGCCTAGATGAGTAATTAATTAGGTTAATTAATGAGAAACAAGATAAAACTATGTTATGAATTAACATTGCTTGAATATTGGCCTTGATTGGCAAACGAGAATGGTGATCATCATTAGGTAATTAACTAGTGTGATTAATGTAGGGAATTTGAATAAGAGGATTAATTATGGTAGCCCAATATGGGATTGCCTATATGTAAAGTGGGTAATTTAAATATAAGCCCAAATGTATGATAAAATTGATAGTCCAAGAGAGATTTATTATAAGCCCAAGCTATGAGTAAGGATTTAATGTGTTAGGATTTTATGAGTAACCCAACAAATTAGCCAAAAGATGAGTAAACTAGGTTGACCATATTTTAACCAACCTTGAGTTAATGAAGCCCAAAGAAATGGAAGGGTAGAAACTTTCCATAAATGGAAAGTTTGAAAACTTTCCATAAATGAAAAGTTTAGATAACAAAGAGAGAGAATAATATGTATTGGTGTATTTATATATATATATATATATATGTATTAGTATATTTATACATATATATAATTGTGCAAGTATTCTTATTAAAAGGAAAGGAAAAAAAAATTAATTAAAACAAGTGGGTAGACTTTTGCTTTTGTTTTATCCAAAGTTGCATTGGTAGGAGCAAAAAGGGAATGAAAGTGACAAGTTGGTGATGTGTGTAAGTAGTGTAAGAGAGCTATGACAGGCTAGGTTGGTAGCTTGTGTTAGAGAAATGAAAGATTGTAGAAAATTAACCAATGTAAGGTTAATTGAATAATCCTAGTTGGTAAACAAGAGAGGGCATTGAACAAACATTGGTTAAATGCTAGATGAATGCATGTGATGATGAGAATTAATCATAGATGGTTTAATTGAGTATCCCTAGGTAGTAACTAAGTTAAAGCTTTAACCATGCATTGATTAGTTGCTAACAAAATGTGTATAAATATATAATTGTATATATACATGATAGATGAGACTTAACTAAGGTGGAGTTAGTGAATTCAGTCTAGGTTAATTCTTATAAGGGAATAATTGATCAACATAGAATTAGTAAGTAACCATGGGATTACATGTTTGTAGAGAATTAACCATACATTGGTTAATTGTTGGGAGAAGGAGAATAAGTTGATAACTAACTAAGGTTGATTGAATTCTGACCTTGAGGTAAATGTTAGAAAGTTAACTACAACTAAGTTAAATGGTGGAGGGATTTGATAGATACACATATGTGTATGTAATATTATAGCAAGTATACTTATATATAAATTAAATGAATAATAAAAACAAAAGTGTGGGGAAATGGAGCGTGGGGAAATGGAGCATGGGGAAACCGCCCATCTTGGGCCAAGAGAGGGCTATAGCTAGCCTCTCACCTCTTACAAAGTAGCCCCAAATGTCTTGTCCCATCTACTTTAATAAATATCTTGTCTCATCTACTTTAATAAATGTCTTGTCTCATCTACTTTAATAAATGTCTTGTCCCATCTACTTTAATTAATGCCTTGTCCCCTAGTTTATTTAACCACATTTGGTTACCTAGCTTTGGTTAAGTGGTGGGAGAAAAGAATAGATATGCATTATGTATGTAATGTTATTGCAAGCATAATTGCAAGAGAAGAGAGAAGCTTGGTTGATTAACCAAGGCTTGACAATTTCATTTCATTCATTTTCACTTCTTTTCTTTAAGCTAAATAGCTAGAAAAATAGAGAGAGAAGAAAAGGGAGAAGGCTACCAATAATGGAGAAAAAGGAGGAAGAAGAAAGCTTAGAAAGAAACCATGGAAAAAGATCCATGGAAGGAAAGAAAGAAAAAATGAAGAACGCAAGGTATAACTCAAAACTTACCCACTTTTATTGTGATTTAACTTAGATCTAGTGTTGGGTTGTTGTGATTGAACTAGATAATGATAGATCTACATGATTTATAATGATTCATGGTTGGATCTAGAGGTTTGATGGGTTATTAAACTAAGATTTGAGAAATAATTTCTTAAAACTCTAAAACCGTCACTTTCCTCTTTGATCCTTAGATCCGCATAGTGAGTATTGATGAAAAATTGTATAGATTTAATATGTTGTAATATTATGAGTTATGAATCTATAGAACTTGAAATCATTTGATTTGGTTGTGTAAAACTCAAAATATGAAAATCGAAAGGAGAGAAGCGAAAGTTATTTTCCTCAAATTAAATGATCTAGTGAGCTGCTGCCCAAAAATAAAATATTCGGAACTAGCTATATTTCTCTAAAAATTCTGGGCTTTTGGTATGCTATAGTTCATTGAATAAGCTTTCCATAGACTCTGGAACGGACTAATTCCGACTTCAGAGCAAAGAGTTATGACCAATCTAGTTTGTCATGCAAAACTGTCCAACGAATTTTGGTCAGCCCCCTTACGTGCGATTCCTGTATTGATGTGTTAGGAAGTTAGCTTCGCGTGGCCACTGGAATCACCCAAAAATTGTAAATAACGAAGAAGTTATGACTGTTTAAGCGAGCTAGGGTCTGTCAGCCAGTTTTCTCGCGAAACAGTTTTAATTTAGTCATTCTTTGAGATGTGCAGCCTCGTGTGTTTGGAATTTGAAGAAACTTACAACTGTAAAGTTGTAGATATTGAAGTTTTCTAGCTGGACACGCGTGACTGAGCCATTTTATAGAACGGATCATGTTCGAAATAAATTATTTATTAAAGTTGTCCAGAAAATAAAATTTTTCTAGACTAGTTGATGAAATTTCAGAATCTGTTTTAAATGGTTAAGGGTCTGACTTTAAAGCCTAGATGAGGTTGTAATACACTGAGTAAGGTTTAATTTTATATAAGAAGGAACAAAAAGAGTCATGTAACGAAGGAGTTGCGTTAAAAACGAAAACAACGTTTTATTAAAGAAATTGTGAAAATGGATTTTATAATTTTATTTGAAGTAAAATTTTGGAAAATGATATATGTTATCATGTGATGACATACATTGACATGTTGGGGATCATAGTGAATCCGGTATATAAGGATGGATAAATATTGATGTTATGTGCTTATATGTAGTTCATAACATGTAAATTATTAATGAATGTATACAACATGCTCGATAAAATGCCTAGGAGAAATTGTATATCTAAACATTGGGACTTAAAAGTATCCAAGTAATGGTATTAAGTGCTTGGAGTAATATATAATTGAAGAATATTTTAAGTATATTAATATTATTTAATTATAATATTAATATATAAGTGAGGATTATTTTAAGTATATTAATATTATTTAATTATAATATTAATATATAAGTGAGGATCATTTTAAGTATATTAATATTATTTAATTATAATATTAATATATAAGTGAGGATTATTTTAAGTATATTAATATTATTTAATTATAATATTAATATGTTAGTGATGATTATTTTGACTGTATTAATATTATATAATTATAATATTAATATACAAATAAGGAGTATTATGGTTATATTAATAATATTTAAGCATAATATTTAACGTGCTCATTAAATTAGGTTGTCAATCGAAAGAAGAAAACAAAATATTCGATGCGAATAATATACGCGATGATCTACGGACTGAGGCAAATTTTTCAGAACTTGCTCTTATGTGTAAAATGTTATTATATGTTGTTGCGATGTTATATTATAACATAATGTGCTATGAACCGTTCAATTTGAACTTTATACTTTGCAATGAAAAACACGATGATATGTGATTTACGTGTTAATATGCTTACATGTATAATTGTCATACATGGAAATATTGTGAAACATGCATGATACATGATTTATGTGTTATGTGTAATTGTTAAACTTGCGGGCAACACTGTTGCTCACCCACGCCACAAACAGATTTTTGTAGCTAGCGAAAAAGGACCTGGATGGTCAGAAGAAGATGACTGCAGGAAAGGCATTTAAACAAGAAAGTGAAGTCTATGTTGCGATATTATATTATTTTAATATCGTACTATTATTTACAAGTTGATGTATAAAGGTTAGAAAACCTGGGAGTAGATTAAGATGTATTGTAATATTATAGAGATTACATTTATGTTGTAAGAATTGTATTGTTTATGTAGTATCATGACGGACCGAACCCGGGGTCAAGGTGACCCGGATTTGGGGTCCTTACAGGCGACCCCGTTTGGACCCAAATTTTTTTAAAATCATGTAGAATATTATCATATTTATTTGGTAATTTTTCAGTGATTAAAACCTAATGTTAATTAGTGATTAAAACCCGGGGTCAAGTGATGTTTAGTTTAATTAGTGATTAAAACCTATTTAAATCATTTAAACATTATTAAATGATAAAGGTTAATACTACTAATTGATTATTAAACTAATTAAATATTGTTTAAGTGTAATTAACTATTTAATTATTATTTAATCAATATTAAGTAATAATTAAATAGAATTAGTGATAATATACTAACTATTTATTATTTAATTAAGATTAAATAATAAATAGGGTTAAATAATTAATTTATTATTATTTAATTAATATCGAATAATGATTAAAGAGTGTTTAAGTTAATAAACTAATTATTTATTATTTAAATAAGATTAAGTAATAAATAATGATAATTACTCATTTAAATGTTATTTAATTAACATAAAAGTTAATAAATTAATTATTTATTATTTAATAATAAATAATAAATAAGGAAATAATTAATTAAATAATAATTAAGGACAAATAAAGTTAATAAATTAATTAGTTATTATTTAATTAAGATTAAATAATAAATAAGGGGTAATAATTATTTAATTACTATTTAATTAATATTAAATAGTAATTACATACAAATACAATTAAATTAATTATTAATTATTATTTAATTAATATTAAATAATAATATACTAATAAATTAATTATTTATTATTATAAATAATAAATAAGGATTATTAACTAATAATTAAAGACAAATACGATTAATAATTTGATTATTCAAATAATAAGTAAATATAATTAGTTATTATTCATTATTAAATAATAACTAAAGGTAATTAATTAATTACTATTTAACTAATATTAAATAGTAATTAAATGAAGATAGAATTAATAAAATAAAGAGAGTTTAAATAACACATTAATTAAACAATTATAACAAATTGTTTAAGGGTTTAATAAATGAATATTACTTAAGAAAACCTAATGTTAATTAATTAAATAATTATAATTAATTGTTTAAGGGTTTAATAAGTGTTTAACACTTAAGAAAAATATTGTTAATTAATTAAATCATCAACCTAAAGATTAATTAAGTGTCTTATAGGATTAATGATAGTTTATTAAATTATGTGTGTTATGTGATTGACTTATTTGCTAAATAAATAGCATAAGTAAGCATATCAATATACAATTATACGCAATGCTAATTGATAGACCAACATTATTAATGTTAGGTTAATTGAAGAGAGTCGTATAAAGCTAGATACAGCTAAGTCGACATTCAGGCAAGTTTCCTTACTCATATTTTATTGAGCAAGTTCCTTAACCATACTCAAATTATATTCGGGCAGGATGTTATTGTATTGCAAGTTATTTATTTAAGCTTGAACCTTATTTTCAAGCATGCTTTAAGTGGTTTAATTAGTTTATAATTATTCCACATCGATTTTATTGATACTCGCACTTGGTGCACTTGAATTTGTTCAATCTTGGACTTGTACATTATTTAAAATTCTATAATTTATAAACTGTTTAGGATTGAGTCTGAACCCTTGTTCGGTCAGAAAATTGCATGAAATTTTTATATAAAGGCTATCCAGACTAATTGATGGTATAGATTCGTAGACTGAAGTGAACACCCTTTTATTTTGTTAGGTTTGTATATAACGCGAGCATGCAATCAAATTACATAAATAGAGCGGAAGCGCGATAAAACGGATTTTAAAATTTTATACAAACCATCACCATGATCGATTAATGTGCTCAATTAATGATATAAACGAAAGAGAAAGAGAATAAGAATTATACCCTCGTAGAACAAAGCTTCCTCGGGTACAAGTTCAACTCCTAGTCCTTCATGTTCTCCTCGAATGCTACAGTGTGATTCCTTCCTTTGATCAACGTTAGCCACCCAAGTGTTTGGCCTCTAGAGGTGATCCACCAAGGAAGAACAAGTATTCAAGAAGTTGGGTATTTGGCAAAACCCTAGTTTCTATCTCTATAGAAATTGTAAGTACTCTCCACAATCTAATGCAAGAGTGTGTAACCCTAATCTATGATAAGACTCCTCGTATTTATAGATGTAGGAATAACCCTTCCCTAAACTATTTAGGATTAGAGTTTCTATTATAATTAAACTCATTTAATTAATTATGCTCCTAATCTAATTAAGAATTCATGGGAGAGTACTTCTATTAATTAATTCCCAATCCCTATTAGGAAATAAATAATAGTTCTATTAATTAATTCCCAATCCCTATTAGGAATTAAATAATAGTAATAGTAATAATAATAATAAGACTCCTCGTATTAATTTATATTTAATATTTTCAAAATATTAAATAATAAATATTAAGCTATTTAATTTATTCTATCTCCATAGACTAAATTAAATACACTTAACTTATTATTACAATTATGCCATTTACTTCTTAAATAAATATTTTTCTTTTGGGTTTGACCCTTTAGGTTCTCCATATTAAACCGATTGTGAATAAATAAATTAGAACAATTCTAATCTTATTTAAATAAATAAATTAAACTTTTTAATTTATTTAAATAAATAATATATATTCTACAATAAGGGTAAGCCCCCTTAGCGATCAACGACTTTCCAGATAATATAGATTTCAACATCAATCACAAAAGAACCTTTGACTAAATAGTTACCGTATAATTCAATCCTTCTACCATACAATGTCCCAATTAAATATAAGACATGGATTTACTGTTAAGTCTTATTTTATTTAATTATATGTATTTCGATTCTCAAATGCACAACTCTGATTAATGCAAATTAGAAACTCCTTTCTAATTTCATTCTGCCTTGGCCAAGGACTACTAAGTTGTCATTTATCGAATCACATAGGACATACACATCTTTTACTAGACGTGGTAGATTCTTTGTTGATCATTCACCTATCTCCATGTACAACTTATTATACCCAATCATACCCTTTGATATTCCCCAAATGTCTTAAGGTACATGTCAAAGTATAACTCATCATACACAAGATACTATGATGATCTCAAGTCCAAGGATCACTTGTACTACTATCACTAGAGGAATTCCTATTGACGGGAGAGTAAAACTCCATTAGGTATTCCTTAGTGAGCCACGTTCAGTGAACTTATTCTCTAATAAGAACCTACGTACTTGCTTTAGTGTCTCCACACAAATGATTATGAGATCAATCATCCTCTTCCTAAGAGCAAGCAACGTATGTACTAATCTATCCGGATTCACTAATCCCCAATTTAGTAATCCAACGATTAGGAACAATTTTAGTTTGTGAGCTATCTAGAATTTAGATCTCATTAGCATGATCACCATCATGATTCTAAAAGCATTGCTCAAAACTATAGGTTTATCACATTTAATATAACAACACTATGTAGATAATGTAAAATGCCTTTTAAGAAAATCAATTCTTTTATTAATAAATGAATAAGATTACAAAGTATATACTATATCATATCAAATATGATTGGCTTGTGTGCATACTACTTTCATATTTTAGGGGAGTACCCCACGTATCTAATATAAGATACAAATAACAGAGTTGAATGTTATATATATACATAGCGTACGCGAGGCTGATCCCCTCAAGTACATATTCTGTAGCCAGTAACCAAAGAGTCAATCAGCTATTGATTCCATTGGAAGTTTATTGTTCAAAGCCTACTTGACTATCATTTATTCTAAAAGCAATTATTATTATTGCTACATTTAAAAGCATATTGTTGAATTCTTTTTTTATATATTTTGTTCATCATGATATATCCGTTATTGTTACATTTAAACTTGCTGAGCAAACTAGTTGCTCATCCTTGCTATATCATGACTTTTATTGCAGTTAAACCCGAGACTTCAGGGAAGAGCAAGGGTAAAGAAAATATGAAGTAATAGACTTCAAGTAGCTCACCTGGTTTTATGCTTAGTTTAATTTACTATCAATGTAATTTGAACCCTGATTAATATTTAGGGTACGTTTTGCTTTATGTATTAAGGTTATCGAATCTTGGGACTAGTAACACCTTTTGAATGAACAACATATGTTTATTATATTCCGCATTTAGTCATTGTATATTGTTTGGAGGTGGATGGTTATATTGGATCGTGATGACCGAATCCGGGCATTTGAGACCTGAATTTGGGGTCGTCACATCACCAGCTAAAAGTGTAGAAGGAGGATGTACCTAAGACAACATTCAAGACTCGTTATGGCCATTACGAGTTCCTAGTGATGTCATTTAGGTTAACAAATGCTCCAGCAGTATTTATGGACATGATGAACCGAATGTTCAAGCAATACTTGGATAAGTTCGTAGTTGTGTTCATAGATGATATCCTGAACATTTAAAGGTGGTGTTGGAGGCGTTAAGGAATGAAAATTTGTACGCAAAATTTTCAAAATGTGAATTCTGGCTGGAAAGAATTCAATTTTTGGGTCACGTGATTGACAAGGACGGAATTTCGGTAGACCCATCAAAGGTGGAGGCAGTGATTAATTGGGAGCAGCCGAAGACCCCATCAGAGGTGAGGAGTTTCTTGGGATTGGCCGGTTATTACAGAATTTATTCAGGATTTCTCGAAAATAGCAGGAACTCTGACTAATCTGAAGAGGAAGTCGGTGAAATTTGTCTGGACGGAGAAGTGTGAAGAGAGTTTTCTGGGGTTGAAGAAAAGATTGAGTGAAGCACTAGTGTTGGTTTTACCAGATGATACGGGTGACTTCGTGGTTTTCAGTGATGCATCACACAAGGGACTTGGCTATGTGCTAATGCAACATGGTAAAGTTATTGCGTACGCATCGCGTCAGTTGAAAGATTACGAAAAGGGATATCGTACCCATGACCTGGAATTGGCAGCGATAGTATTTGCCCTGAAGATATGGAGGCACTATTTATATGGTGCAAAGTGTGAGATATACACGGACCATAAAAGTCTAAAGTATATCTTCACATATAAGGAGCTGAATATGCGGCAGAGGAGGTGGTTGGAGCTGATAAAGGACTATGATTGCGAAATCTTATATCACCTAGGGAAAACTAACATGGTGGGAGATGCGTTGAGTAGGAAGGGTAGCGGAAAATTGTCAATGTTGACAGTTCAAGAAAAATTAATTCAGGAAATGGCGAGAATGGAGCTTGAAATAAAGGGTGCAAAGGAGTCGGAGGGGAAATTGTTCGCAATGGAGGCTCGTCCGACTTTATTGGACAAAATAAAAGAAACGCAAAGCAGTGATGAAGAATGTGAAAAGATTAAGAAGATAATTTCAGATGAGGAAAAGCTTAAGTTTAGGATGGATGATGATGGACTGTTGAGATTTGAGGAAAGAATTTGGGTGCCAGCAGTATCCGAATTACGAGAAGAAATTTGTGTGAGGTTCATAGTTCAAGTTACTCGATTCATCCGGGAAGCACAAAGATGTATCAGGATCTTCGCCAACATTATTGGTGGCCCAATATGAAGAGAGAGGTCGCAGAATGCGTCAGCAGGTGCCTAACTTACCAGAGAGTTAAGGCAGAACATTAGAAACCAAGCGGGTTACTTTAACCTCTATAAATTCCGGAAGGGAAGTGGGAGCATATTACAATGGACTTCGTGGCAGGACTTCTAACTATACAAAAAGGTTACGATGCTATATGGGTTATCGTGGATCGATTGACTAAGTAAGCACACTTTTTGCCGATCAAAATTAGATTCAACTTGGATCAATTGACAAAATGTTACATAAAAGAAATTGTCTCTATACATGGAGTGCTGGTATCGATTGTGTCAGATCGCGACCCGCGGTTCACGGAAAATTTTTGGAAAAGCTTCCAAGAGCGCATGGGAACGCAACTGAGGTTGAGCACTACATATCATCCTCAGACGGATGGGCAAAGCGAGAGAACAATTCAAACCTTAGAGGACATGTTAAGAGTGTGAGTTATGGATTTCAAAGGAAGTTGAGATGGTCATCTACCATTGGTGAAACTTGCATAAAACAACAGTTATCACACCAGTATCGGTATGCTACCTTATAAAGCTTTGTATGGAAGAAAGTGCAGAACGCCACTCTATTAGGATGAAGTGGGGGAACGTCGACGACTAGGGCAGGAATTGGTACAACAGTCTGCAGATGTTGTCAAAATGATACGAACGAGATTAGTATCGACTTAAGATCGACAGAAGAAGTATGCAGACCAACATAGGCAGCAATGAGATTTTGACGTCGGAACCTATGTGTTTTTGAAGGTATCTCGTTGGAAGGGGAAGATGAGATTTGGAAAGAAAGGAAAGCTGAGTCCAAGATTTATAGGACCTTTCAAAGTATTGAGGTGAGTAACTGAGGTAGCTTATGAAATAGCTTTACCTCCGGAGTTGGAGCATATCCACAATGTGTTCCATATGTCAGTTTTACGACCGTAGAAGCAGGACTACAAACATGTAATAGAATATGAACCTATCCAGTTTGAAAAAGACATAACTTATGAGGAAGTCCCTATCCAAATAATTTATAGGAAAGAACAAGTGTTAAGAAATGAGGTGATACCTTCGGTAAAAGTAGTGTGGAGAAACCACAATACTGAAGAAGCTACGTGAGAACTCGAGAAAAAGATGATGAAAAATTACCCTAATCTTTTTGTTTAATCTTGTAATGATTCCGGGGACGGAATCCTTATAAGGGAGGGTGAATGTAATATTTGAGTTCAATATGTAATTTGATGAATATTATTTAAATAAATTTATGTGAAACTCTTATGTGATTAATTAAATATATGTATATGTATATTCAAATGTCAGTTATGTGATGAGATGCGTATTAATAGTTAGTTTTAACTAATTTAATTGTTTGATCTAACTAAGGGAGTTAACATTTGTATTAAACACTAGTTATGAAGCTAAAAATTGAATTTGACCTCGGAGTGGAATTTGGTGAAACGAACTACGGATTTGAATTCGGAACGTCAAAATTAGTAAGAATGGACTGTAAACACAAAATGTGGCGGGATTGACTTTTGGTCAAAGTCAACCAATTTACTTTTTCGGGTAAAACGTCAAACTTGAATTTCAGAAGCTAATTTGGCGGAACGAATATTTCCACGACGTTCAGAACGTTGATTTTAGTTGGAAATGACTATAAGCTCGATAAAGTTGATTTGCGGAGGTCAAAATGTTCAAATGGTTAATTAATTAGTTTATTTAAATAATTAAGAAAATAAAAAGAAAGCAGCTGGTGGGTGGGACCCACGTGACTGCTGAACTTTAACCCATTTGAGAGAGAGACTCAGTTATGCAGAGGAATTAAAAAGGGAGGAGAGTTTTATTTCTTCCCTTTAATCCAAGTCTTTTCATTTTCTTAACTCCCCTTTCTATAATAAATTGATGCTTAAGAAATTAAGGCTGTAAAATGATGATTGGAGATGAAAGGGGCATAGGAATTCAGTTGCCAACAATTATATATATACTCTCTACCCATAATGCTTGTTCCTTTTGCTAAACACTTCCCACCCGAGAGAGAAATTGTGTGTGTGAGAGAAAAGATAGAAAGTTTCTGAAGGTTGCAGAAGTTTGAGCAATCAAGTGGGAGGTCTTGTCAAGCTTTAATTCCAGAGGAATTTCACACAAAGAGGTAACCTATGAACTTAGTTTATATTCATATGAAATGATGAGAAAATGCATGAATAAGCATGGTAAATGATTTGTTTGGGTCGTGTTTTGCCATGTTTTTGTTAATTGATAGTTATAAGTAATATACGAATGAAATTTGTGGATTAATCATGCTTCCAATGTACTGAAATTCATAAATTTAGTCTATGCATATTTTGTGTTTGAAAAATTACCACAAAGAAGTTAAGTTGTTCAAAAAGTGGAATTTAATAAAGTTTGGAGTTGTGTTATGTGTATACATGTTATATATGATAATCTGAACAATATGAATGATCTAATTGCGTGTTAGAAGCAAATTCATAGAATTTTGCTAATTCGAGTTTTGTAAAGAAATTATGATTTTTTGAAAAATTCGGGGCTTTGGATTCATGCCTTCATGTAATCGTTATGTTGATGTTGTATTTTTCTAAAATACTAGGTAGCATGTTCTCCTCTCTGTCCAAAATTTGGTCAGAAACGGAGTTAGAATGGATGAGTTATGATCTTTGAGAACTGGTATGAAAATAGTTAAATTTGGGAAATCCGAAAAAACTCTGAAGAGTCGAAGTAGTCTTTGCACGCTGTTTGAGGCGTCTGATTTGATGTCTTACCTTGTTAGTTTAGTGTATGGAATATTTTTGTAAAATACTAGGATGCATAAAGTCTAACATATCCAAAAATGGTAGTCATGTGATCTGTGGTGAGGTAGATATAAAATGGCAAAAGTGGCAGGAAGAAAAGAAAATAGAAAATTCTAGGCATGATGAATCGTGTCGTGGCGCCATTCATATAGTTCATTTAGGGTGCCGCAGTGCCGGGGATACAGGGAGTCAAGATAGGTCAGCTCTACAGCGCCGTTCCAAGAAGGAAATTGAGCGCCAGTTTGGTCCAAGGCCAGGTCAACCCATCTCGTAATCGCCGGTCACCCATCTCGTAATCGCCGGTTATCGTCGCCGGTCGATCGTCTTGTCGGGGCCGGGTTTCGTCGCCGGTCACCCATCTCGTAATCGCCGGTTATCGTCGCCGGTCGATCGTCTTGTCGGGGCCGGGTTTCGTCGCCGGTCATCCATCTCGTGATCGCCGGTTATCGTTGCCGGTCGATCATCTTGTCGGGGCCGGGTTTCATCGCCGGTCATCCATCTCGTGATCGCCGGTTATCGTCGCCGGTCGATCGTCTTGTCGGGGCCGGGTTTCGTTGCCGGTCACCCGTCTCGTGATCGCCGATTATTGTCACCGGTCGATCGTCTTATCGGGGCTGGGTTTCGTCGCCGGTCACCCATCTCGTGATCGCCGGTTATCGTCGCTGGTCGATCGTCTTGTCGGGGCCGGGTTTCGTCGTCGGTCACCCATCTCGTAATCGCCGGTTATCGTCGCCGGTCGATCGTCTTGTCGGGATCGGGTTTCGTCGCCGGTCACCCATCTCGTAATCGCCGGTTATCGTCCCCGGTCGATCGTCTTGTCGGGGCCGGGTTTCGTCGCCGGTCACCCATCTCGTAATCGCCGGTTATCGTCGCCGGTCGATCGTCTTGTCGGGGCCGGGTTTCGTCGCCGGTCACCCATCTCGTGATTGCCGGTTATCGTCGCCGGTCGATCGTCTTGTCGGGGCCGGGTTTCGTCGCCGGTCACCCATCTCGTAATCGCCGGTTATCGTCGCCGGTCGATCGTCCTGCGAGTGCCGGGTCTCGTATCTAGTCACTCGGTTGAATTGAGAAGTCGTGTTTGACACCTACTTCATCAAAATCTCGTCTTTTATTATCACATTATGAGTCAAATGGGCTTTGGAATCGATTAAGCTTGCAATGGACCAAGGGGGGAGCACTGGGCCCAGCCGCAGATGGATCTGCGGCCAGCCGCAGATTGATCTGCGGCCAAGATCGGGCATATAGGCGGCCAACCGCTTCCCAGATCTATCACTTTCATTCGTACCCCACGCGATGTTCAGACCTTTGCACGCCCTTTTGCCGAGTTTTCCAACTTTTTTGCAAAAACCGCTCCGGTTAGATCGATCTACGCGCTACAGGTAACACTTTGACCGATTGTTTTCCAATTTCGTCAATGTTTTGCTATACATTTGGCTATTTGCATGCTTAGAGATAGAAATGTATGCTTTATAATGCTATGCTATGTATTATTGTATATATATGCTATGTATCAACTGTGTGAGTCCTATTTTATGCTCATGATGCGGTCACACATATCCGTTTTTCTTTTTGAGAGAAAATCATGCATTATGGTCTTTTTACATGTTGCAATTACCCATATGAATGCAATTTTGACCTGTTGTGGCTTGGATTAATTGAAAACATGTTTGGTTATGCATGGGATGCCCATTTTACAAACGGAACTCTGCCGATTTTTTTTTGATGTAAATATAATGAACATGCATCATGTTGCATTAATTCTACGATGAGTATTGGAATATTTGTGACATAATTCAAAAAAGGAACTTACCTTCCTCCTTGCTTGTTCTATTCCAGCTATGGATCCCGACGCTCCTAGTAGCTCCTTTGCGTCTCGGACCTCGGGCGTTCGTCGTCGTAGGGCTGCACCTACCCCCGCTCTTCCTCGGACCCGTCAGGCTCACCGACTGGCGGAGGCTGTCATCCGGCCTGATCATCCCGATGTTGAGGAGGCTGTTCTCCCAAATGTTGCGGTAGAGGGGCCATCCTCTAGCACACCAGCTCCCTCTTCTCATCGCGCCCTATCTGGCGCCTCTGTTCAGATACTCGATCTGTTAGGTCGGGATCTCAGTCGTCACCCCTCAGTATCTCTCGTGGCTAATGAGGTATATTCAATTCTACTTTGATTTTATTCTCAATTTCTCAATTCCCGTTCTATCCGGACTAACCCATTGGTGATTGCCACAGGTGCCCGAGTTTACTCAGTCGAGGGGTAACTGGTTCAACATCTACTCCCTCTACACCGCTTTGCACAGTGATTACCGAGCGGTGGTGGATTCCTGGGGCTTTCGTCATTTCTTCACCATCATTCCCCGCTAGTGCCCCTAGGGTTATATGAGGCTTTGTCCGAGAAATGGTTTCACCAGACCCAGTCCCTTCACCTCTTGGACTGCGAGGTTGTGCTGACTCCCTGGGACTGGAGGTACATCACGGGTATAGAGTTCACCGGATCCCGTGTCCCTCTGGATCTTGATATCACTCCAGCGGAGGTCCGCGCCTTACTAGGCTTTGCTGCCGAGGACCGGGTCCTCAAGGCCCGCAGTATTCGGTCCGGGGCAGTAGCTGTCGATGCTGTCGAAGGTATCTATGCACTGCCTATTCCAGCAGATTGAGCTACTCGTGACATCCTGCTCCGGTGTCTGTTCTTGACCATCATGAGGGGTTGTTTCCTAGGGAACAATTCCTCTACCATTCATTTCAGCGTCGTCGGAGCCGTTAGGGATGTGGACCGGATCGGCGATTACGATTGGGGGTCCTTCACCTTCGCCTACTTCCTCCATGGTCTTCGCCTTCGCTCAGAGGGACAGACAGATGCTTGGCTCAGATTCTACCACTTTCTGCTGGTGAGCCTTCTTTTCCTCTTTTCTTACCGTACTTCCTTTCATTTCCTTTTTCTTTTCTGCATTGGTTGGTTACTCATGCCTTTCCTTGTTTATGTTCACAGTTCTGAGCCTATGAGCGACTTCCGTGCCTGAGGCCTGTCACTACTCTTGGCCTGGACACTTATCCCCGGGGTCGGCGATGGCATCATAGCACTTTGGAGGAGGTCCCGGTATCTGGCAGCTTTGCACATTGTCGCATTCAGATGGAGCTGATCACCGCTGCAGAGGTTGTCTGGATTCCCTATCTTTTGGAGCACCTGGCTGTGGGGTTCACCGATGGATAGCCTTCCGGCCCGGAGTTCACACTTTCCACCCGTCGCCTTACTTTGCAGAGTGTCGGGGGCTGGGTGATGTATCTGGGAGAGCGCGCATTCAGATGCGTCACTGGAGAGATCCGCATCCCGCACTCCCTTCCTTTCACCACCTCCTGGCCCTTGGACTCTCAGCCTTCGGAGATCATGCTTGCGGGGGAGGATGGCCAGATGCTCTCTTCGGGTCCTAGCACGAGCGAGGCTTTTCGTACCTGGTGGGTGCCCCGCACCATCGGTCCTCAGACCCGGGCCACATTCTTCCTCGGGGATATGGTCCCCGGCTCGGTGATGATGACTGACTGGGCCGCCTGCGTTCGGAGTCCCACCCATGCTGAGCAGATTGACACGCTGACCCTAGAGGATGCTTACGCATATGATCCTGACAGTGCGGATTTCGCCACAGGCCCGAGCTCATTTGATGCCCCAGTGCCGCCTTATATCCCAGATATGAACTTCGGTCCTTCGACTTCGACCACTCCAGGGGATTAGTTCGGAGATCCGGATTTCACAGACGACATTACTTTTGACTAGATCAGGCTAGGATAGGGCTTTTTGTACCTGGACCTGTTAGATTTATATTTTTTTTTCATTTCATGCACTATGTATTGAACTCATTTATTTATTTATGCACAGTTTTTTATCTTTTATCTCTATGAAATTCATTTGCTTTATTATTAACTGTATGATGCATGCTTTTTTATTTATGGATAAAGAAATGACCCCTGTACAGTCTTTTTGATACTATTTTTTCACAGATGTCGCCCTCAGATGTCGTGGTACGTTTGGATCCCATTCCTTCCACAGGGTTGGTCGGCAGTCTCCTCCGCTGGTTGGACAGTTTATCGCCAGCCGATAGGGTTGTCGTAGATGGTCTTTTGGGACATTCTTGGTCCTTATTATCCTTTCAGGTGCCCGCGGGCTTTGTGGAAGGTATTCTGAGTTATTGGGCCCCCGCCTGTCAAGTGTTCAGGTTAGGGACAGTAGAGCTGACCCCCACTCTCGAGGAGTATGCTCGCTTTACCGGCCTGCCTTTGGACGGTCCTTGTGCCAGGGTCACAGCTGTTTCCAGGCGCCGTCAATTCTTGACTTTCACCGGTTTGCGGAGGACAGTTTTGTTATCGGTGATCACATCAGACCATCTGGTTCCCCTTCAGTTCTTGATTGACCGATTCGGCTCACCCGACAGTTTTCGTCTTTTCTTTGGTGATTTTTCCGTGTTCGAGGAGCGCTGGGGCGCTTTGAGAGTAGACGTTCTGATGGCCTGTGTCATTTCAATTTTATATTTGCCAGCCGGACCCGACCAGTTGGATATGCGAATTGTCGCGGCCGTTAGAGCCCTTCAGGAGGATCACACCGTTCTTCCCATGATATTGGCAGATACTTACATGTCAGCCTCATATTGCCAGTCTTTCTGAGGCAGAGTATTCAGAGGGAGCTCGACTTTGTTGTACGTGTGGTTCATGAGTCATCTCAGTCCCATCGGCCATTTCCGTCGCCAAGGGTTTTGCTTCAGCCATGACATAGCCACGCAGTTTTCATTTCGCACCGTGAGCTGTACTGATGCGGCTTCCTGGGTAGAATTCTTGTCGATTATTGAGGATCCTTTTCATCTCCTGGTCTATTCGGGTTATTGCTCCTTTATGAGCTTCTTGACTCACGTGCCCAACCTGGATTTCATCCCTATTGCTGGTTTAAGAGGCGTGACGACTTATCATCCCTTGGCGGTTACAAGACAGTTTGATCAGACACAGGATTTGCACCCTTTCGCGGGTGCAGCCGCCAACCGATTCCTCATATCATCCCAGACAGAGAGGGATCTACTGCGGGTATACGATCTTTGGTCTCGTAGGGTCTTTGCCGAATATAGTGAGAGCTGCCACCTCCAGACATTTGGTTACGTGCAGTGGCCGCGCGGAGACTCGGATCCGGTGGGTTTGAGTCAGACTGGGGCCTTTGATGACTCTGGAGTGATTTTCCCAGAGGATACCACATATCATTCCATCTCAGCTGATTTTGCCCCTAGTCGGGTTAACGAGGATACCCGACTCCGCCTAGCCTTGATTACTACTGAAGTTGAGAGGGATGCCGCTCTTGTTGAGAGAGATGATGCCATTCTGGCTAGAGACGCTACCATCGCTGATAGAGATGCCATTGTATTTCAGACCAGGGCAGTTATAGATGCTCATTCTGGGACTGTCAGCCGATCCATTGCTTTATTGGACCGCATCGACATGATGGGGCAGCAGATTGCAGGGGATGTTGATGCTTCAGATCTATCCACCACTTTATCCATCCTGCTTCAGCTAGTTTCAGATTTGTAGATTATTTTATTTCCTGCATAGACTATGTTAGTTTCATCGGTTATCGAAAGAGAAATCTTGTAATAAAATGACTTATATATACAGACATGCATTTAAATTTAGTCATTTTCCCTTTTTGTCGTATCATTGCCTTTCATTGGATCCTCATTTTATCCAGTTGACCACGATTTTGACATTTCGCTTTCTTTCTCTTCTCAAGTCTTGATAGAGATCTGACAGATATTGATGTACCCCTGTTGATTTCATCGGATTGAGTCTTAGATTTTAGCTAACTGTTTGGTTGGGCTAGGTTTATGTTACTCGGGATGAAACTGATTAGGGCTGGTATCGGGAAGGTTTCGAGGGTAGAGGAAAGCTTTTTCTGGCTATTGGGAATTGGTTTTGGTTAGAGAAAGGATTATTATTTTTAAAGAATCGGACCGCGCCATGATGGCTGCCTACGTACCCCCACAAGTTGGGAGATCAGGTCCTACGTAGTTCGTTCCTTAAAGAAAAAGGGGAACTGAGGATTCAAGCATAGAACCGCTTCACCGAGTCGGAATTGAGAGGCTGTGGAAATACCTCACCATCCATTTCTTGCAATATGAGGGCTCCTCCGGATAGCACTTTCTTAATCACGAATGGTCCTTCCCAGTTCGGGGCAAACTTCCCCTTGGCTTCGTCTTGACAAGGCATGACTCTTTTTAGCAACAAATCATTTTCCTTGAACTTTCGAGGTCTTATCCTTTTGTCGTATGATCGAGAGATCCTTTGTTGGTATAACTGACCGTACCAAACAGCAGCCACCCTCCTTTCATCAATTAGGGCCAATTGGTCGTATCGACTCTGCATCCAATCCTCCTCGCTTATTTAAGCATCGATCACTATTCTGAGGGACACCATCTCAACCTCAACTGGCAGAATAGCCTCCATTCCATACACCAAAGTGTAAGGGGTTGCCCCTGTAGAAGTACGCGTTGACGTTCGGTATGCTAGCAGGGTGAGGGGTAGCAAATCCGGCCATCCCCGATGATTAGCAGATATTTTCGCCATGATCTTCTTGATGTTCTTATTTGCAGCCTCCACTGTCCCATTCATCTTGGGACGGTAAATGACAGAATTTAGGTGTTTGATCTTAAATTGGTCGCATAATCCCTTCATGAGGGCGTTGTTCAAATTATTGGCATTGTCGGAGACCAAAACCTCAGGTTGCCCGTATCGACAAATGACATTATTCCTGATGAAACCGACGATGACCTCCTGAGTTACTTTGGGGAAAGAAGCTGCTTCTACCCATTTGGTGAAGTAATCGATCATGACGAAAATGAATCAGTGTCCGTTGCTTGCTTTGGGCTCTATCGGTCTGATTACATCCATCCCCCACATTGAGAATGGCCAAGGGGAGGTCATACAGTGCAGTTCATTGGGAGGCGTATGGATCACATTACCATGCGCCTGGCATTGATAACACCGTTTGACATGATCATCGCAGTCGGCTTTCAGCGTTAACCAATAATGCCCCGTTCTCAAGATCTTTTTGGCCATCGGTCCACTCATGTGTGGCCCACACACTCCACCATGTATTTCGTTCATAATCCTTTGGGCCTGCGTCTCATCTACGCATTGCAACAGTCCCAACCCAGCATCCCTCTTGTAGAGTGAATCCCCACTCGGGTAAAACTTCATTACCATCTTTTGAATTCTCATCCTCTCAGTTCGGCTTGCTTGGTCGGGAATGGATCTATCCCTCAGATATTCCCTTATGTCGTGATACCAAGGCTGCTTTGGCAGAACCATCTCGTCTGATAATACTGCAACATGTTCCTCATATGCCGGGGTATTCTGCACTGCTATCTCAATCTGTGGAACATCTTTTCTTTTGATTATATGGATTAAGGAAGTCAGGGTTGCCAATGCATCCGCAAAATCATTCCGTCCCCGGGGAATATGGCGAAAAGCGATATCTTCGAACTCTTGCATCAACTGGGTAACACAACGATGGTATGGAAGTAACCGAAGCTCTTTAGTGTTGTACACCCCGATCGCTTGTCTGATTACCAGTTCCGAATCCCCAAACACCGCCAGTCTCTTCACTCCTATATCGCGGGCAAAACGAAGCCCCAATATACACCCCTCGTACTCAGCTGTATTGTTTGAATTACTGAACTGCAATTTAGTAGCCACAGGGTATTGCTCTCTGGTGATATAGACCAGGACCGCTCCGGCTCCTGCCCCCTCAGCATTCATGGCACCATCAAAATACAGCTTCCAGAACTGCCCCTCGTCATCACATTTCGTGTGTCATACCCAAAATATATCTTCGCCCGGCAGAGGAGTTTCTAAAGGCTCCATCCCTCCTGACGGGGTTTCCGCAAACTGATCTGTAATTCCCTGCCCTTTCATGGCTTTCTGAGTTACGTATACCATATCGAACTGTTGTAAGATTAACTGCCATCTTGACAGTCGACAGTTCAGCATGGGCCTTTCAAAAATATATTTCAGGGGATCCATTCTCGATATCAAGTACGTAGTATGCCCATGGAGGTAGTGCTGTAATCTCCCTGCAGCCCAGGCCAAGGCACAACAGGTCTTCTCGATGGGAGTGTAATTTTGTTCGCATCGGCTAAATCTCTTGCTGAGGTAATAGATGGCCTGCTCTTTACCTGCTTCATTCTTCTGTCCCAGCATACATCCTATCGCAATGGCATTGACCGATATATACATAAACAGAGGGATCCCATCCTTCGGGGGTACCAGCACTGGTGCCTCTGTCAGCTGCCTTTTAATGGTCTGAAAGGCTTCCTGACATTGTTCATTCCACTCTTGGGAAGCATCTTTCCGCAATAGTTTGAAAATCGGTCCGCACGTAGTCATCAAGTGGGATATGAAGCGACTGATGAAGTTTATTCTTCCCAGGAATCCTCTTATCTCCTTCTCTGTGTGAGGTGCCGGCATATCCACAATGGCCTTAATCTTTGCCGGATCCAACTCAATGCCCCGATCACTAACCAGGAATCCCAAAAGCTTGCCCGGCTGCACTCCGAAAGCACACTTTACTGGATTGAGCTTCAAATTATATTTTTTGAGCCGGTCGAATAGCTTTTTGAGATGGGTTATATGGTCAGATTCTACCCTTGACTTCACGATAATGTCATCCACGTAGACCTCTATCTCCTTGTGCATCATGTCGTGGAACAGGGCCATCATGGCTCTCTGATAAGTAGCCCCCGCATTTGTGAGACCGAAAGCCAATCGTCTATAGCAGAAAGTGCCCCAAGGGGTGATGAAAGCGGTTTTTTCCTGATCTTCTTCCGCCACCATTATCTGATGATACCCCGCAAAGCAATCCACAAAAGAGTACATCTCGTACTGGGCCGTATTATCCACCAGGATGTGTATGAAAGGCACCGGGAAGTTTTCCTTGAGACTGGCCTTGTTTAGATCTCTATAGTCTACACATACCCTCACCTTCCCTCCAGGCTTAGCTACCGGGACTACATTAGACAACCATTCTGGGTAGGTGGACACCATAATGATTCCAGCCCTGAACTGTTTGATGATCTCTTCCTTCACTTTTAAGCTCCACTCCGGTTTCAACTTTCTTAGCTTCTACTTGACAGGCCTGAAACCCTCCTTGATGGACAACCGGTGTACCACAATGTCGGTGGATAATCCGATCATGTCCTCATGAGACCAGGCAAAGACATCCTCATATTGGCTTAGCAACTCAGTTATTTCTGCCTTCTGGCTAGGGGTAAGGTCTGTCCCTATCATGAGCTCTTTGGGTGCGTTAGGGGTTCCAATATCTATGGTGATGGTTTGGTCCAGGTTGGGTTTGGGTTTATCCTCGACCCATCCTTTGATCTCGTCAGGCGCATCGTCGTAATCTGTCTCGTCTTGCTCAATGCCCATTAAATTGAAATCCAGCTCAATGTCAAAATCATAATCATCATTCAAATTTGAAAGACCGTTTGTTAGGCAAGGATTACTCAAATTGGTACACCTGACATGAAACAAAATACTTGTCATATATAAGTTATTTTCCACAACGATCACATTTTCAGATAACATAAAGAAATGATATAGTTATGCAAAATACAAAACAACAACAAAAAATAAACTTCTTCATCCTCCCATCCTCTGGGGTCTACCACCATGATGTCGGGTTTTACCCTTGTTTGGATATCACTAGTTTCATGGTCCAGTTGTCGACGGTCAGGTCAGATGAAATGCGCTGGATAAAAGTGGGCTTCACATCGGAAACTTCCCCGATGATTACGGCTACGTCGCCTGAGTCCTCCTTCCTACCTTCTTCAGGAATAATTAGCCCTGCCCAATCGATGACAGGCACACCTTGTTGGGATCCCGGTGGCGCGGTAACACCCTTCCCCTCTCCATTGCTTGTTAATTGTCCGGGGATATAGCACCTGGTTTCAAACTTTTGCGCGACCTCCTGTAGGAAACTTTCCCTCTTGGTCGACTCATCACTTGCGGGAGTTAATTCTTCATCCCCTGACTCAATCACAGGCTCACTAGTCCCCTGTTCATTGTTGACCTTGGTCACCGGACTGCCAGCCAGTCGAATCGGGGCCACGCCCTGACGGTGTCTCCGTGTCTTCCTTCATGATATCCCAACCCTGCTTTACCTATCTGATGGGGTAGTTGAATGGGCTCGGTGATTCCTTGGCTACTCTTTCCTAACCCCTGTCCAGGATGGAATTTCATTTTCATCATTTCTTTTGCAACGAAGGTAAGTTCTGGAAAGACCTTAGGTTTCACGGCTGGGGTTCCCAGGCATCTGTAGTGGGGAGTGCTGATTTCCAGCGCCTGAAAACTGGCAGGTGCCGCCGACTCGTCCACATTAATCACTGGCAGGCCATTCTTGGGAGGAGAAGGGTCATCACATTCTGCCGAGATCGTTACCAGATTCCCGTCGATGATTAGTTTGATTTGCTGGTGTAGCGTGGAAGGAACTGCCCCGACCATGTGTATCCACGGCCTCCCCAATAACAGGTTATAACTGGCCGCAATGTCTAGGACTTGGAAAGAGATATCAAAAGTACAAGGTCCTATTTCCATCGGCAATTCTATCTCTCCAATTGTATCCCTCCGGGAACCATCGAAGGCCCGCACCACTACATGACTGGCCCGTAGGCGCTTGGGATTGATGTTCATCTTCTGCAATGTACTGAGGGGACAGATATTCAACGCCGATCCCCCGTCAATCAGCACCCCATTCATGATATAACCTGAGGAGATTACCGCAATATGTAGCGGTTTTCGATGCCCCCTTCCCTCTTTGGGGATATCATCGTCGGTAAATGATATTACATTACTTTCCAACAGATGGTCCACCAGATGGTTGAAACTTTCTTTGCTCATCTCCTTGGGAACATATGCCTCCTCCAGGACCTTTGCCAGACTTTTACAGTGATCATTGGACGATAACACCAAGTCCATGATTGATGTCAGAGTCGACTCCTCACTTAATATCTGGACCCCTCTTGTTTCCGGGTGATCCATCCTCTTCAAGAATTCTATGGCTTTCTCCTCGGAGATCTCTTCTTTTTTCTTCGTTTTGCTTTCAAAGACCCGTCCAGGAAGATATAAGGGATTCCCCCTTGTTGTCATAGAAGCACAACTGGCCGCTTCCTCTGACACCCCTCCATAATTCCATGGTACCGTCTTTAGACTGTGGACAGGGATTTGTGGTCTCGCTACAAGGATGAGGGGTTTTGGAGCCGTTAACTTGACAGGCCCCCCTGTGATATTTCTGCTTACCCCCATCAACCTAATTGGCGCTCCCCGTGCATTCCCGTGATCACTTATCATGTTGATCATTTCATCAATTTTCTTCACATAATTCAGCCCTGGCGGCCCCTCGGCTTCACTGGCTTCTGCCACATTGACCCCCCCTCCATCATGCCTAGGCAGGGGATTAATTTTAACATTTGGGGAGTCTGGCTGTTCCACCACAATTTCCCCACTATCAATCAAGTTCTGAATTCTGTGCTTTAGCGTCCAACAGTCCTGCGTATCATGACCAGGGGAACCTGAGTGGTATGCGCATCGCTTGCTTGGGTCAAAACTTCTTCCCTTCGGGTCACTTGGGGGTGCCAAATCGACTATCTTCTTTTGGGCTATTAATACTGCTAAAATCCGCTCAAGAGGATCCCCGAATGGGGTGAATACTCGATTTTGCGAGGCCTCGAATCTCCTTCGCCCTTTCGCCCTCTGATCGGTGAAGTTAGGTTGTCGGGATGGCCCCGCTCTCTGCACCTATACTGGAAGATTATTTTCTGCCTTTCTGGATGACCCCTGAAGGATGAGGGAAACATCCTCCTCCTTTTTCTTTTGCACCCTACGGGAAGTACTGCCATAATTTCCACTTTGTATTTGTTCTGCAGCTGTTTCCAAAGCCGTGAAATCCCGGATTTTGCCAGATTTCAACCCCATATCCACCATTTCTCCGTGTTTAATCATCTCAGCAAAGGGTCTTCCAATCCCTGATATAACCCGCTCATAATAAGGAGCCTCTTGAATATCCACGAAGGTCATCACCATCTCCGACTCGCTCATTGGGGGATTCACCTGTGCGGCCATACCCCTCCATCGCTGCGCATAATCCCTGAAA
This sequence comes from Aralia elata, assembly GCA_034770075.1. Classification (NCBI taxonomy): domain Eukaryota; kingdom Viridiplantae; phylum Streptophyta; class Magnoliopsida; order Apiales; family Araliaceae; genus Aralia; species Aralia elata. The sequence goes on from JAVJAP010000103.1 coordinate 414,676, forward strand.
GATTCCCTTGGTTGCTTCTTGATTTTCGTCATTTGATATCTATCAGGGGCCATTTGTGCTTGAAAGCTATACTGTGTTAAGAAGGTGTGGGCCAACTCTTCCCAATTGTGGATCCGGGCATTGTCAAGACGGGCATGCCAGATTCTTGCCTCTCCCGTCAGGCTCTTTTGGAATAATTGTATTCTTAGACCCTCGTCTTCGGCATAAGATCCAAGCTCCCCGATGTATATTTTCAGATGTGTATAAGGATCCCCCTTTCCATTGTATTTCTCAAATTCAGGAATTTTAAATTTCTCGGGGTATCTGGTTCCCGGGAAGACACATAGATCTGAATAGTTAACCCTGCTTAGGGAGCCTATGCCCTTTAGAGATTGGATGGTCTCCTCCATATGTTTCATTTTCTTTCGGAGGTCGTCAGTGTCTCCTTCCTCTAGGATAGTAATCACTGTCCGGTTAGGTATAGGAACGACCTTTGGGACGATGGGTTCGCCCTTAGGTTGGGGTGGATCCTCTTTAGGTGGATCCTGTCTAGGTAGCAATTGTTCCTTCAGCATTATGGCCATTTCTAACATCTGTTTCTTGAAATCATCAAATTCCTCCCTAGATATGGAACCAAGATTAGTAGGTGGAAGATCAGCCATTTCAGATGTAGAGTTTTGAGCCCTTTTAGATTGCGAACGCGTTTGAGGAGCAATCCTACAGAAACAACGGTTCGAAGTTTAGTCCTGGGCAATGAAAGGATATGGATGCATGCTAAAGCTGTAACTTTTGTGTTTTGGGTTTTTTAATCTTTCTCTGCAAAACAACATGTTAGTAGTCCCTTATTGCAATAATAAGTGATAGACATGACTTATTATGCCTTCCCAGCTATTCCCTGCAAAACACAGAGATCAGTACTTTCTTTTGACAATAGGGAAGGTATATGACAGTTGCATGCCATTTACATGACATTTATTTTGACTGAATGATAAAAGGGTATGAAGAAGCTTCCCTTTCGTTAGGTTTATCAGAGGTTGACCTACCCTAGGGTTACTCTCGCGGGCTTTTCGGCATGAAGGTTCCCATATCTTCGCAATCTACTCGTCTGAATCCTTTCGATTGGAGTGGATATGGGTGGTGCGTTTCCTGAGCCATCTCCGGGGAGCAGCCCCTTCGAGTCCAGTAATAAGCAACCGACAGGTTCGCCTCAGGAGGAGGTACACTCTCAACATACATTCACATTCATCGTCCTCACCGTATGCAAATGATTTACTTTAAAGTAAAGCAATCCATTCAATCATTCACTTATTAGAAAAAAACACACATTCACACAACAAAAGAAAAAAACGATCAAAATATCGCATGCACACACATATTCATGAATTTTTAAAAGGATAGGATAGCATCAAGATTTGAACGCGGCTTAAGCCCTCTAATAGTCGCCAGCTGTCGACGCCGGTTTTCGTCTTTTCCGATTTTAGCCTTTTATTAGATGATGTTTGGAAAAGGTCGGCATTAATGTCGACGGGGTTTTGAAAGATCATTTTTTTTATGATGAACCAATTAACCAGAGTCGTCAGTTGGTATATTTGAAATGGATGTACCAACTCAACCGAGTTTTCGTTTTTTATAAATCGCTGGCTCATATGTGACTCCGAATTAATTGGTCTACGAACCGAGATTCATAGAGTTCGGGGGCTTGCTTAAGCGAAGGGAAGGTGTTAGGCACCCCTCGACTTCCGTGAAACACGGTTACCGCAATCTTGATACTTTCCTATCCTTTAATTCATGAAACGTGTATGTGTGCGTGTGTGTGTGTGTGTGCTTGTGTGAATATTGTGGGAGTTTGCATGAAGAGACCATTTGGATTTTTGGAAAAGTCGTGTTTTTTTTTCTTTTGGGAATGCTTCAGAATGTCCTTCAGTTTATACGAGAAAGCTTTATGAGAAAACGTTTGATTTTAATTGTCAAAACTGTGATATTGCATTAGGTGTCGTTTTGGCAAAACAAGAATTTTCTAAACCTTTGTCAAAATAGGAATCGAGATCTATACGTTGCTTTCATAATTCAAATGATGGGCAACCTCTAGGATCTCTTTAACCCTATGCACAAAGATTTAATGAAACGTTACTTATTTTTTTATAAAACCATTTTTTGTGATGTATTAAAAACGATCTTTCTTTTTTCCTTCTCGTTAAAAGGAATCGACATTCATTAGCACTCCCAATTTTTTATCCTCGTGAAGCTATTAACCTAGTTTGATTTGTTTTATGAAAATCTTTATCGTTTAGCTTTGAAATCAATTTTGGGTCATAAATCAAATCAAGCATTAAAATGCGTTGGGGCTATTCATGGGCATGAAAGCCATCAAAATAACCCCGAACGCCAACAATCACATATTTTCACTATGACGGGGCCTTAAACACAATTCTCGCCTTAGCGTCGTTTTAAGGCCCGACGATTACATATTTACAATGAAAACTACATCATTCCTACTTCTTACATCAAAAGAGGTCCATCATCGGATTTGAACCACGGGGTCGCTTTCCTAGGCTCACACCCAAATCTCAACACACCCACAACCGGATATTACAAGAAATAACCAATACGGATAATCTAACAATACCAAGACATCCTAAAATAGCGATCTAAAGGAACCACGCCCAATATAGCACCGTAAAACAAACAAAAAATCAATAAATAAATATCATCGGGTTATTAGGAAGAATTTTGTTCCGATGGAACCCTAACTAATAATCCCTAATTCATTGTTCCATCATCAATTACATGAAAACTACATTTAATTCAACCAAAGGAATATGATAGAAATTGCAAAAATAAGGAGATTTTTACCTTGCAAATGAGATCAAAGTGGATGTAAACTTGTGTATTTTGAATAGAAGAAGAAGTATAGGTGATACAATCAAATCAAAAGAATATTATTCCTCTCTTTTTTTCTTCTTTTCTCTCCTATTTTATTGCAAAACTATACTATTTTCTCCTTGAATTTCCGTGCTGATGCTGCTTATTCTTCTGCTCTTCCTCTCGCCTGATCTAACTTCTCTCTCTCTCTCTGCATCACTGAATGAAGGAAATGTGCTGAAGTAGGCTGGCTAAGCCCAGCCGCAGATTGATCTGCGGCTGGCCGCAGATCAATCTGCGGCTGGCCTTAGCCCGCCATGCACTTTAGTTATTTAATTCTCCTTGGTTTCCGCACCGCACCTCGATCCTCGCGTCGTACTGTCAGTTTTTGCCGAAAGGCTTGTATTTTGTAGACCGGGAATTACTGTGAGACGTGATACATTATTCGGGAATGCTCATTTCGGATGGCCTTGTTGTCACGTCGGTTTTGACTGCAAATCGTCGCGGTGGCGTCGAGTGTTTGCACTTGTGCCCATTCTTCGCTCCCGCAGGCCGGTTCAGTTGACGATTTTGCCCTCCTGTCACGGTTAGCATAGGGAACGCAAAATTTGGGTGTCTACAACGAGCAGGTGAGGGAGTCATCTCGTGGGACAGATTCAAAGAGCTATTCTTCGAAAATTACTTTCCAGAGAATACACAGCAGGACATGGAAGTGAAGTTCCTGGAACTGAAACAGGATAATATGACTGTCGCCGAGTACGCGGCAAAGTTCAATGAGTTGGCCCGATTTGCCCCACATCAGGTGGACACCGAGGCCAGGAAGGCAAGAAGGTTTGAGTTGGGACTGAAACCATGGGTTCAAAAGTCAGTAGTGATACTGAAAATTAAGAATTTCTCGGAACTGCTGGAAAGAACTATCATTGCGGAAGGGGGCAATGAAGTAGTGGCACGATTCAATCAGGATAGAAAGAAGAGTCAAGAAGTAGCCAAGGCGGGAAGCAGCGGAGACAGCAACCCCAATAAGCGCAAATGGAATGAAAGCTAATCGTCCGGGAGCAATAAATCCGGAGGAGAGGCTAAGAAGGGTGGAAGGTACAGCCACTGTGGGAAGAATCACTCGGGGGAATGTATGAAGGGGAAGAGCGTCTGTTACCGTTGTGGACAACAGGGGCACATGGCTCCTCAGTGTCTGAACAAACAGAAAGGAATATGTTTCTCTTGCGGATCACCCGACCACCAGATTAAAGATTGCCCGAAGAGGAAGGGTGACGTCGGCAGTGGCAACAGGAGCAACAACAATAGCGGGAACAACAACCGACTGAGCTACGGGGCACCAGCCAGTCAAGCCAACAGACCCACAACACGCACATTCAACATGACCGTTCAGGATGCAATGGAATCCAGGGACATGGTGTCAGGTATCATCCCAATCAATGATATAAATGCATATGTGTTATTTGATTCGGGTGCTACCTGCTCTTTTGTTTCCGAAGAATTTGCTAGTCAGTTAAATTTACCTTGTGAAAAGTTAGAACACCCTATGAACGTACAAGTAGCAAACAAGGAAATTATCCCTGTAGAATGCATTCATAGGAACTGTTGTGCTGAATTGCGAGGAGTTAAGCTCAATGTGGATCTGATACCAATTCGGCTGGGAGAGTTTGATGTAATCCTGGGAATGGATTGGCTATCAATTCACGGAGCAGTTATTGACTGTAAGGAGAAATGTGTACACCTGAAGACTCCTAACAAGTCGAAGGTGGTATTCTATGGTAATAAATCATCTTGTTGTCTTTGGCCCATATGGTTGATACTCGTCAGGTCGGGGATGAGATGAGTCAAATACCAATCGTGAGGGATTTCGCCGATGTCTTCCCAGATGAGCTTTCGGGACTATCGCCGGACAGGGAAATCGAGTTCATTATCGATTTGGTACCGGGAACCGCACCAATATCGAAGCCGTCATATCGAATGGCACCTGTAGAAATGAAAGAGTTGATGGTTCAACTGTAGGAACTGTTAGACAATGGTTATATCAGACCGAGTGTGTCCCCGTGGGGAGTGCCAGTTTGTTTGTAAAGAAGAATGATAGTTCTATGAGGCTTTGTATCGACTATCGGGAGTTGAACAAAGTTACGATTAAGAATACGTATCCGCTTCCTAGGATTGACGATCTGTTTGATCAACTTAAGGGAGCAAAGTACTTTTCAAAAATCGACCTAAGAACAGGCTATCATCAGCTGAAGGTGAGGCAGGAAGATATGCCGAAAACTGCATTCAGAACTCGTTACGGGCACTTCGAGTTTCTGGTAATGTCATTTGGATTAACAAATGCGCCAGCGGCATTTATGGATATGATGAACAGAGTGTTCAAGCAGTACTTGGACAAGTTCGTAGTCGTATTCATCGATGACATCTTGGTGTATTCAGAGTCATAGGAGGAGCATAATGAACATTTAAAGATTGTATTGAAAGCTCTCAGAAAGGAGCAGTTGTATGCAAAGTTTTCTAAGTGTGAGTTTTGGTTACAGAGGGTGAAATTTCTGGGTCATGTCATCGACAAAAATGGTGTTTCGGTGGACCCAGCAAAGGTAGAAGCAGTTATCAATTGGGAGCAGCCGAAGACGCCAATAGAGATCCGGAGTTTCTTGGGATAAGCAGGATACTATCGGAGATTCATACAAGATTTTTCAAAGATAGCATCACCGTTGACTAATCTCACCAGAAAAATAGTTAAGTTCGTTTGGTCGGAGAAATGCGAGAAAAGTTTTATGGAGCTGAAAAAGAGACTTAGCCAAGCACCGGTGTTGACCTTACCAGACAACACTGGGGGTTTCGTAGTGTATAGCAATGCGTCACACAAAGGTCTCGGTTGTGTGCTGATGCAGCACGGCAAGGTCGTGGCATACGCATCATGTCAGCTGAAGGACTATGAGAAGGGTTACCCGACTCATGACCTGGAGTTAGCCGCGGTAGTTTTCGCCTTGAAAATTTGGAGGCACTACCTATACAGGGAGAAGTGCGAGATATATACAGATCACAAAAGTCTAAAATATATCTTCACTCAGAAGGAGCTAAACATGAGGCAACGCCGATGGTTGGAATTGATCAAAGATTACGATTGTGAGATTCTGTACCATCCGGGCAAAGTAAATGTAGTGGTTGATGCCTTAAGCAGGAAAGGCAAGGCGAAATTGATGCAGCTGACATTTCAAGAGGAGTTGATAAAGGACTTTGAACGTCTGGAACTGGAGGTTAAGTATCCGATGGAGGCGGACGAAAAATTGTTTACCGTAACAGCAGGTCCGACTCTACTAGATAAGATAAAGGAGGCTCAAGAATTTGACGAGGAGTGCATTGACATTAAGAAGCAACTATCAGAGGAAAAAACGTTGAAGTACAAGATTGACAGCACAGGATTGCTGAGGTTCGAGGGAAGGATCTGGATACCATACGTACCAGACTTAAGAGAAGAAATATTGCAGGAGGCCCATAATACTAGATTTTCGGTACATCCGGGTAGCACCAAGATGTATCAAGATCTTCGTCAGCATTATTGGTAGCCACATTTGAAAGGAGAAGTTGTAGAATACGTCAGCCGGTGTTTAACTTGTCAGAGGGTCAAGGCAGAGCACCAGCGGCCGAGCGGATTGTTGCAACCTTTGGAGATTCCAGAGTGGAAGTGGGAGCACATCACCATGGATTTTGTGGTAGGACTTCCAACGACACCGAAGGGTCTAGACGCCATCTGGGTGATCGTAGATCGTTTGACCAAGTCTGCCCATTTTCTACCGATCAAACTCAGGTACAAACTGGAGCAGTTAGCGAAACTTTACGTAAAAGAGATAGTATCTCGACATGGAGTGCTGGTATCTATTGTATCTGACAGAGATCCGCGCTTCACGTCAAATTTTTGGAGAAGTCTGCAGGAAAGAATGGGAACACAGTTGAGGTTGAGTACAGCGTACCATCCTCAGACTGATGGCCAGAGCGAGCGAACGATTCAGACCTTAGAGGACATGCTTCGAGCAGTTGTGATGGATTTAGGGGGCAGCTGGGACGATCACTTGCCACTGGTAGAGTTCGCTTATAATAACAGTTATCATGCTAGCATTGGCATGCCACCGTACGAAGCGTTGTATGGAAGGAAGTGTCAAATGCCGTTATGTTGGGATGAGGTCGGTGAGCGGAGGTTGTTGGGACCAAAATTGGTACAGCAAACCGTGGAAATCATTAAGGTGATAAGACAACGTTTAGTAGTAACTCAGGATCGTCAGAAGAAGTATGCCGACTTACATCGTCAGAAACGCGACTTTGAAACTGGTAGCTTTGTGTTTTTGAAGGTATCTCCCTAGAAAGGGAAGATCCGTTTTGGAAAGAAGGGCAAATTGAGCCCTAAGTTTATAGGACCTTTTGAAATATTAAGAAAGATAGGCAAAGTGGCATACGAAGTAGCGTTACCTCCTGAACTTGAGCACATTCACAATGTGTTCCATGTATCAGTGTTACGTCCATATAAGCCGGACTACAAGCACGTTATTTCCTATGAGCCAATTCAAGTCGAGAAGGACTTATCATACGAGGAGATTCCTGTTCAAATACTAGATAGGAAGGAGCAGAAGCTGAGGAATAAGATCATTCATTCTGTTAAAGTTCTCTGGAGGAATCACGCGGTGGAAGAAGCTACGTGGGAACTCGGAGAAGATGAGAGCAAATTACCCACAGTTATTTGAGTAACCTTAGATTGAAATTCCGAGGACGGAATTTTTATAAGGGGGAGAGGATGTAATGTCCAAGAATTTTTAACCTTGTTATCGATTGATTTAATATATGAAATTCATTTTTTATTTAATTTTATGGGCTTAATTAGATCTATGAAGGTATAATTATTGAATTATATGATCTAATAACTTTCTTGCATTAAAGGGAGTCACTAATAGTCGAATAAATCAGTGATTTAACCTTAAGAATTGGTTGGCAAGAAAATTAGGAAAAACTAAATAAATAATTTCATTTTACTATTATCGGGTTAAATAATTCGAATGGGGAATTATTGTTAAAACAAATATTTTGAATAATTAATTAATTGAATTAGTTATTTAATTTAAATATTAGAAACATGAGGTTATTAATTTAATTGGGTCATTTTTTTTTTCATTTGGACTGGCCCATTTTCCTCTTAGTCGGCTGGACCCATTTTTTTTTTCTTTTTCCGGATTGGGCCCAATTTCCTTTTATTCTCCTGTTAGGCCAACCGAGTGGACTGGGTCAAGCTAAACCAATTGGGTCACTTTTTTAATTCTTTTTAGCCGGCCCAACTCCATTGGGTGAGTCCATTTCTTTCTCCTGCCGGGTCGAACCGATTTCAATCGGGTTGGGGCAAGCCCATCTCTGTAAACCAATTTGGGAGAAGAGCTGGATTAAAATCACAGCCTAATTGCACTAAGCTCTCAACTGAGACCAAGCCGAAAAGGAATTGGGGGAAGAAATAGGGGTTAGCCAGTTCACTAGGGCTGGCAATCGAATTGGACGGCGTGAAGAGGGCTGGTGTGTCGGCGAAGAGACCAGCGACGTGGACTGAGGGAAAGGTCTAGCTACCAGCGGGCTGTCAAGGGTTCAAGGTGGGCGACCGAGCAACCATCGAATGGACCAAGGGTTCAAAGCGTTCGGCGATTTGACCGGTGAGGACACGCGGCTCAAGGGACTGCTGGCAAGTCACAGTCAGCTGGGATGGGGCTTGACTTAGACCACCGATCGCCTACCCACTCCCTCCTACCGTTGGTTACTAGGTTGTCAATAGGGGTATTACCCAGCGTATTGGACAAACCTACCCCTATAAATTAGAACCCACCCAAACCCTAAACCGAGTTACAAAATTGGTGAGTCCAAATTAGAGAGTGAGTCACAAATAGAAGAGGGAGCAGGGGAACTAGCCGTGAATGTCCGCTGGCTTTGTTTCTTATTTTGGGAGGAGAAGGAGGACGGCGGTTCGGTCGAGCTCAAGGTATAACAGTGAGCTGATGTGGTTATTTGATTTGCTTTCCTTTTTTTTCTTTCTGTAATTGGTTTTGTGTTGCTCGATTGTATTGGGTGTGATTATTGGGTTGAAACTCTGTATATTGAAGGACCTTAAGGTCCTGGCAACTTGATTTTTGTACTGTGAATTGGCCATTGTCGAATTTTAGGATTACCCAATATATGTTTGTTGTAATGCCTAAACCAAATTTGTTTTCATTTTGGGTATCGATTGTTCTGTCAGCAACATGGATGATAAAATCGAATGTGGTTTTTTTTTATGTGATAATGTTGGGCTAAATGTTGTATGTGTATTATAGTCAATTGCAGCTTGTGTTATGAACCCGACTGTGAGGGATGAACGTGACAGTGTGTATTTTTTCTTTTTTTTTTGCAAACTTGGAAACAGGGGAGGGTATACATGATAGGGCAGTAACTCTACAAAAAATTTTGGAATGGTTTTGTGTGGCTGGGAATCGAACCCAGCTATTGGGTAATAAATGGTTGGGCAAACTGCTAACGAATAAAGCTAATAAAATAATTATTTATTATTTATCAATAAATAATAAATAAAGATAATAAATATTTAATTATTATTTACTTAATATTAAATAATAATTAAGTATGAATGAAGCTAATAAAATAATTATTTATTATTTATCAATAAATAATAAATAAAGATAATAAATATTTAATTATTATTTGAGTATGAATAAAGTTAGTAAATAATTATTTATTATTTATCAATAAATAATAAAATAAAGGTAATAAATATTTAGTTATTTATTTAATTAATATTAAATAATAATTAAGTATGAATAAAGTTAGTAAATAATTATTTATTATTCATCAATAAATAATAAATAAAGATGATAAATATTTAGTTATTATTTAATTAATATTAATATTAAATAACAATTAAGTATGAATAAAGTTAGTAAATAATTATTTATTATTTATCAATAAATAATAAAGAAAGGTAATATATATTTAATTATTATTTACTTAATATTAAATAATAATTAAGTATGAATGAAACTAATAAAATAATTATTTATTATTTATCAATAAATAATAAATAAAGATAATAAATATTTAATTATTATTTACTTAATAATAATTGAGTATGAATAAAGTTAGTAAATAATTATTTATTATTTATCAATAAATAATAAATAAAGATAATAAATATTTAGTTATTATTTAATTAATATTAAATAATAATTAAGTATGAATAAGGTTAGTAAATAATTATTTATTATTCATCAATAAATAATAAATAAAGATGATAAATATTTAGTTATTATTTAATTAATATTAATATTAAATAATAATTTAGTATGAATAAAGTTAGTAAATAATTATTTATTATTTAGCAATAAATAATAAATAAAGATAATAAATATTTAATTATTATTTTAATTAATATTAAATAATAATTAAGTATGAACAAAGTTAATAAAATTATTATCAATAAGGATAATGGTTACTTAATTATTATTTAATAATAATTAAGTATGGGTAGAGTTAATACATTAACTATTTAATTAATGACTAAGGGGTCATAATTACTTAATTACCCTTAAAACTGAATAGTAGCTAAGTGTAAATAAAATTTAATGACTTATTAATTATTAAGTAGTCACTATTAGATAGTAATGTATTAATAAATTTATTATTTATCTTTATAAATAATAAATAGGATTATTAACCAAATAAATTAAGGTTACCAAAATGAATGGCCAAGAAATAAATAAACATGATTTCTATCTAGCCGCTGTTAAATAGAAATTGAATTAGTAGAGTAATATTAAGTGTTAGTAAATGTGTATCACTTAGGAGAAACATTGTTAGTAAATAATTTCTCAGTCTACAAATCAATTAAGCATCTTATGGAATTGAGACTAATCTATTGACTTATATGCTATAGGAATTGTTTATTTGCTAAATAAATAGCATAAGTGAGTGCATCGATACACTGCTATGCAATGCTAATGGATAAATCGACTTTACCAAATGATAGGTCATCCAAGGTCAATTAGTTAAAGCTAAAATTTATTGTAGCTGAGCAAACATGCAAGTTCCCTAACTTCGTTCTTTCTGTATACTTAATGCAAGTTTCCTTAAACCCTACTTAATTTATATTCGAGCAGGCTACTATTTTATCGTAGCATAAAATTTTATTTCCAAAAATGCTTAAGTGGTTTAATCAATTTACAATTAATCCACATCAATGTTATTGGCGTTCGCACTCGGTGCATTTGAATTCGTACAGTCTTGTATTCGTAATTTTATTAAAGTTCGGTAATTCACGAATTATTTAAGAATGAGTCTGTACCCTTGTTCGGTCAGGCAAGTATGTGAGAATTTATAAAAGCTATCCGAACCAATCAATGGTAAGGATTCTTAGACTGAATGAACACCCCTTTTATTATAGGGGAGTACCCCAGGTACCGTATATAAGGTACAAACAACAGAGTTAAATGTTATGCATACACATAGTGTACGCGAGGCTGATCCCCTCAAGTACTTATTCTGTAGCCAGTAACCAAAGGGTCAACCAGCTATTGACTCCCTTGGAAGTTATTGTTCAAAGTCTACTCGACTATTAATTGTTCTAAAAGCAATCATTATTCTTGCTTCTGATATTTGTATTGTTGAATTCTCTTTCCATATTCCCTTCATCATGATATATTCTTTATTATTGTATTTTAAACTTGCTGAGTAAACTAGTTGCTCATCCTTGCTATATCATGACTTTCATTGCAGCTAAACCCGAGACATTAGGAAAGGGCAAGGGTAAAGAAAAGATGAAGTGATAGGCTTCACGTAGCTGGCTTTAGATTATGTTTAGTGAAATTGCTACTAATGTAACTTAAACCCTGACTACTACTTAGGGTATGTTTTGTGTTATGTAATTAAGGTTATTGTATCTTGGGACTAGTAACACCTTTCTAATGAACAACATATGTTTGTTATATTTCGCATTTTAGTCAATGTATGTTGTTGGAGGTGAATATTGTATTGGATCGTGATGACCGAATCCGGGTAGTTGGAGACCCGAATTTGGGGGCGTCACATCGGCACAAATGTCGATGGGGTTTTTTATTTATGAAAAGTCGTGTTTTATTTTGAGAATGCTTTAGAATGTCTTTCGGCTTATACGAGAAAGCTTTATTATTTATGAGAAATGTTTGATTTTAATTGTCAAAAGTTGTGAGATTTTTCATTAGGTGTCGTTTTGGCAAAACAAGAGTTTTTTAAACCTTCGTCAAAATAGGAATCGAGACCTATACGTTGCTTTCGTAAATAAAATGACGGGCAACTTCTAGGATCTCTTTAACCCTATGCATAAAGATTTAATAAAACGTTATTTATTTTTATAAAACCATTTTTGTGATGTTTGAAAACGATTTTTTCTTTAGCCTTCTCGTTTAAATAGGAATCGACATTCATTAGCACTTCCAATTTTAAGCCTCGTGGTGCTAATAACCTAATTTGATTGATTTTATGGAAATCTTCATCGTTTAGCTTTGAAATCAGTTTTTGTGCCGTAAATCAAATCAAGCATTAAAATGCGTGGGGGCTATTCATGGGCATGTAAGCCATCAAAATAACCCCAAACGCCCATAACCACATATTTCACTATTACGGGGCCTTAAACCCGATTTTCAACTTGATATCGTTTCAAGGCCCGACAATTACATATTTACAATAAAGGGTACATCGGCCCTACTACATACACCCAAAAATGTCCATCATCGGATTTGGACCACGGGGACGCGTTTCTAGGCTCACATCTGAAATTGCTACACACCCACAAAATGGAGACTACAAAAAATAAATAACACCGGGTTGCCTAACACACCACAATATCCTAAAATAGCAATCTAACTATACTACGCATAATACATTACCATAACGAGCTAAAAATCACCAAATGGATATCATCGGGCCATTAGGAAGAATTTCGTTCCGTTGGAACCCTCACTAATAGTCCTTAATCCACGGATCCACAATAATATACAAGAAAAACTAAATTTAATATAGCCCGAATGACAAAAGCTTAACATAATGATACAACAAAATGCTATGAAAAAGGGCTTTTCACCTTGCAAATGACACCACGATGCGTATAAACTCGTATATTAAATAGAGTAGAAAGTGTATGTAATACAATCTAACAAAAGGGGTATAAATCCTCACTTTTTCTCTCTTTTCTCTCCTGTCCCGCAGCTGCTGGCTGCTGCTTTTTTCCTCCCTTTCTTTAAACTCCTTCCGCCTGGATGAAAAATGAAGAACTGGATTGATAAAGGCTGCCAGAGGCAGCCGCAGCTAGATCCGCAACTTGGCCGCAGATTGATCTGCAACTAGCCTCGGTTCCCCTGCGCCGCGCTCGAGTGCCGTGTTGTCAGTCGTCCCATCATTGGCCGCGGATTGATCTGCAGCTGGCTGGGCTGATTTCTCAATTTTCGTACCGCACCTCGATTCTCGTGTCGTACTGTTGGTTTTCGCTGAAAGGTTTGTACTTTGCAGTCCGGGAACCGCTGGGAAACTTGTCATGTCATTCAGGAATGCTCGTTTCGAATGGCTGCTACATGACACAGGATTTGTATTTAGAGCTTGGTTTTCAAGGGGCGCTGCCCCCGACCCCCACCAGCTCACCGGCGAGCAGGAAAGCGTAGTGGCCATTAGTCGATTCCTGATATCCGCGCGTTATCGTGTCGGCTTTGATCGCAAGTCGTTGTGTTGGCTTTGAGTGTTCGTACTTATGTCCACCTTTCGTTCTCGTAGGCTGGGTTAATTGACGATTTTGCCCTCCTGTCAGGGTTAGTATACGAAGCGCAAAATTTGGGTGTCTACAGCGGCCCCTATTTATCATGTTTATGAAATGTTAAATGAAATGAACATGATAAAGAAGTAGACACCCGATGCATGAATGACAATGCATAAGAATGACAGTACCTACATGATGCAACACATATAGCTTGTGATGCAACACAAGGTGTAAGGAATGCAAAACATTCGTAAAGGTGTCAATGTTGTAGACACCCAAATTTTGCGCTTCGTATACTAACCGTGACAGGAGGGCAAAATCGTCAAATGAACCGGCCTGTGAGGGCGAGGGAATGGGCACAAGTGCGAACGCCCAACACCACCGCAATGATTGGCAACCAAAGCTGACGTGACAATAAGGCTGTCCGAAATGGGCATTCCCGGATGACGTGGCACGTTTCCCAGCGGTTCCCGGACTGCAAAATGCAAGCCTTTCAGCAGAAACCGATGATCCGACACGAGAGTCGAGGTGCGATTCGAAAAATGAGAAAATCAGCCCACCCAGCCGCGGATTGATCTGCGGCCAAACGATTAAAATAATGGTAGTGCGCGAGACGGCTGAAGTGCGCGGCGGGCGCGGAGAAACCGAGGCCAGCCTCAGATTGATCTGCGGCCAGCCGCGGATCTATCTGCGGCCAGCCGCGGATCTATCTGCGGCTGCCTAGGGCAGCCCCTTATCAGGCCATTTTGCATACAGAAATAGCAGCAGCAGCGGCGGAAAAAAGAAAGAAAAGAAGGAGAAAACAGCAAGAAAAATAGAGAGAAAAGAGAGAAAAGAAGAGAGAAATTGTACCCATTTTGTGAGATTACATCTCATATTTTCTACTCTATTCAATACACAAATTCATACATATTGTTGGGATTATTTGCAAGGTGAAAAATCCTTTGTTTTAGCATTTTGTTTTACCATTTTTGTTAAGCTTTTGTCATCCAAATTATATTAAATGTAGTTTCCTTGTGTATTGTTGTGGATCTATGGATTGAGGGCTATTAGTGAGGGTTCCAAATGGAACGAAATTCCTCTTAATGGCCCGATGATATCCATTTGGTGAAATTTTAGCTCGTTGTAATGATGTATTATGCATAGTTTATTTAGATTGTTATTTTTAGGATCTTGTGGATATGTAGCGATTTTGGATGTGAGCCTAGGAGCGCGACCCCCATGGTCCAAATCCGATGATGGACATCTTTTGATATATGTAATAAATTCGATGTACCTTTCATTGTAAATATGTAATCGTCGGGCCTTAAAACGACGCCAAGGCGAGAATCGTGTTTAAGGCCCCGAAATAGTGAAACTTGTGATTATAGGCGTTCGGGGTTATTTTGATGGCTTACATGCCCACGAATAGCCCCGACGCGTGTTTATGCTTGATTTGATTTATGACACGAAATTGGTTTCAAAGCTAAACGATAAGATTTTCATAAAATCAATCAAACTAGGTTGTTAGAATCACCAGGCTAAAAATTGGAAATGCTAATGAACGTGGATTCCTATTCAACGAGAAGGCTAAAGAAAAATCGCTTTCAAACATCACCCAAAATGATTTTATAAATAAAGTGATGTTTTATTAAACCGTTGTGCATAGGGTTAAAGAGATCCTAGAAATTGCCCGTCATTACATTCACAAGGCAACGTATAGATCTCGATTCCTATTTTGACGAAGGTTTAAAAAACTCTTGATTTGCCAAAACAACACCTAAAGAAAAATCTCATAGCTTTTGACAATTAAAATCAAACCTTCCTAATAAAGAATAAAGCTTTCTCGTAGAAGCCGAAGGACATTCCAAAGCACTCTCAAATTGAAGCACGACTTTCCCTAAAAATCCAAATGATTCTTTCATAGGCACACACACACACACGCGCGCATACACACACACTTCATGAATTAAAGGATAGGAAAGCATCAAGATTGCGGTAACCGTGCTTCACGGAAGTCGGGGGGTGCCTAACACCTTCCCCTCGCTTAAGCAAGCCCCCGAACTCTATGAATCTCGATTCGCAGACCAATTAATTCGGAGTCACATATGAGCCAGCGATTTACGAAAACGAAATTCGGATGAGTTGGTACATCCATTTCAAATATACCAACTGGCGACTCTGGTTAATTGGCTCATCATAAAAAACGATCTTTCAAAACCCCCGTCGACATCAAAGCCGACCCTTTTCCAAAAATCATCTAATGAAGGCTAAAATCGGAAAAAGGCAACAATCGCATTTAAAGACGAAAAACCCGGCGTCGACAGCTGGCGACTCCGCTGGGGACATTAGAGGGCTTAAGCCGCGTTTAAATCTTGATGCTATTCTATCCTCTAAAATTCATAAATGTGTATGTACGTGCAACATTTTGACTTGTTTTACTTATTGTTGTGTGAATGTGTGCTTTTTTCCAATGAATGATTGATTGAATGGAATTGCTTTACTTTAAAGTAATCATATGCATTCGGTGAGGACGATGAATGTGAATGTATGTTGAGAGTGTACCTCCTCCTGAGGCGAACCTGTCGGTTGCTTATTACTGGACTCGAAGGGGCTGCTCCCCGGAGATGGCTTAGGAAACGCACCACCCAAATCCGCTCCAATCGAAAGGATTCAGACGAGTAGATTACGAAGATTTGGGGACCTTCATGCCAAAAAGCCCGCGAGAGTAACCCTAGGGTAGGTCAGCCTCTGATAAACCTAACGAAAGGGAAGCTTCTTCATGCTCTTTTACCGTTCAGTCAAATAAATGGCATACAACTGTCATACCGGCATCATCATAATAAATATGTCCTGTATCATGTGATTACATCACCTGCACATATAAAGAGAATACTGACATGGTTTTGCAGGAAGGTCATCCATACCACGTACCAAGGTTTTCTAAAAACTTCTAAATACTATCCTGTCATCAAACACTGACCTTGTTTTGAAGGATAAGATTAAGAGAACCGTGAAGGCGTGGCATAACGATCACAAAGAACCCGGAGTAGGGGCATATTCGACCACAAAAAAAAAAAAAAAAAGAAATAAAAAAAAAAGAAATGAATAAAAATCAGGCATCAGTGTCGACATGTATCTGCCAATTTGTAGCTGGCACAGGACTAAACTACGGCCCTTGTTTGTTTTGTGAGATTGCCACTAAGACCCAATTTAGAGGCCGTAAAGTCCATACTCCATCCATCCAAATGGAAGAAGCTGGTAGCCATGAAATTATAGTTCTGCCACTCCAACAATACGGCTGAATACGAGGGGATGCATCCTAGGACTGAGATTAGCCCTGGGAATTGCGATACAGACTTGTCCGGCCTATGAGGATCAGATCGGAGAGATCTCCCATAGTGACGCCTCCCTGAATGGGCTTGGTATCAAAACATTAAAGAGTTCCTTCGAGACAACTCCTTTCCCGAAAATGCAGATCTGACCGGGGAAAGAGAATCCAAGGATGGGCAGTGAAATTCTTCCTAAGCTACGGGACTACTGAGATATCTGGAAAGCCGAAGAAGCCCATAGATTAATGAACGAAGTACATGGCGATGTGTGCGGAGCCATATGAGCGGAACATTTTGGCAAAGAAAATCATGTGAACGGGTTACTACTGGCCAACCACGAAAACTGACTGCCATACTCATGTCAAGAAATGCCATCAATGCCAGATCCATGCCAATGCGATCCAAGCACCTCCTAATGGGCTCCATTGCTTGACCTCACCGTGGCCAGTTGGACCGTGCAGCAGGTGATATCCGGGAGGGGATAAATCCAGGAATATGGCAGTGAATCCCGGCCAGTAGAAGATCAATGGGTTTTAAAATTCTGAGTTTTATTTTAAATCCCTGCACGCTCATGTCACTTTGTCATGTCCTCCAAAAAGAAGATCATGTGCTGAAATGTTTTATATATCTGACAAGCATTTCTGTTTTATTTCAGGTATCTCGATTTGAGGCATTCTAGCCTGACAAGCAATAGGCCAAATTTGAAGGAGGATCACGATTTTGGTATAGAGCTAGATTTTGATCTGATGGGGATTGAGCAGGACGAGACAGATATCGACAATACGCCTGACGAGATCAAAGGATGGGTCGAAGACAAACCCAAACCCAACTTGGATCAAACCATAGCCATCAAACATCAGAACCCCTAACAATCACAAAGAACCCAGAGTAGGGGCAAATTCGACCACAAAAAAAAAAAAATCAAAAAAATCAAAAATCCCCCAAACCTTTCAACAAGTCAAAGGACCGGATCTTTTGTCAGCCCAGCAAGATACCGATGCAACCAGTACGAGGGAGATCACAAGAAAATCAACTTAACACTGGGGCATTTGTCACTACCCAGGAAATGATGACGTGCAAATTGGCACCCATGGAACAATCCCATCAACATGCACCATCATCATCAAATGCTACATCATGTCAATTCAATCTTCAACGGTACGATCATCTAGCATTTGTCAAGCATAGTTTTCCCGGGATACGATGATCCGCGTGAAAGGGGATTTTATTTGGCTTGATAGGAATCGAATTAATTCTGACAAGCAACCGTGGAGCACGATCGTGAGTATGATTAGACGAAGAAGGCTATTCAACCTTTTGATCGGGTACAAAGCCTTAATTCAAAGCAACGTTTGTGACAGAATCGACCTCATGTGACATCCTTCACTTTGCATTTGCACAAACTTTCATTTGTGGGGTATAAAACTATGACGATGTTGATGGCCATTAATACGTAGTCAGACAGTCAATAATGATCAATATCAAGAAGTCAGACGATAAATGATTATCAAGCTAATGTCTCGAATCGTGGCCTGGGTTATTCGAGTAATTAAGCCCGAGGGGTGTCTCTACACCTAGTGCCCTAAAGCCATCTGGTTTGGGAGTCGCTGGCCCAACACTCGTTACATGGGTAACTCAGAGCCTAAGAAAACGAGCATTACAGTAGAGGAGGCCCGAGCAGATTCGAATCGTGGCATGGGCTACTCGAGTAATTAAGCCTAAGGGGTGTCTCTGCATCTGGTGCCCTAAAGCCGTCTGGTTTGGGAGTCACCCACGGCCTAACACTCGCTACATGGGTAACTCAAGCCTAAGAAAACGAATCTTGCGCAAGGTCAAGCAAAGAATGAGTGGGGCAGACCACCACCTTGTCTCGAACCGTGGCCTTTGTTACTCGAGTGAATAAACCCGAAGGGGTGTCTATACACCTAATGCCCCAAAACCGTCTGGTTCGGGAGTCATTGGTCCAAAACTCGTTAAATGGGTAACTTTGAAAAGCCTAAGAAAACGAGACAAGTGAAGTGGACTAATAAAGAGAAAGGATAATGCGAAAAAGATCTCGGCCTTAAACAAGAAGTCATAGAAGAGAAACCCCTACTGGATGCTGCATCGCACAGTGCATTTGTCAAATGACGTCAATCCTGCTAAGACCGTTGTCGAGAATGGAGACATGGTGCCTTTGACGAGGAAAGGTAGTCCTTTTGAATTCGACCTTACTCACATACAATGACCATGAATGCTTGAAGGTGTTCTTACGATTTCATAACTCGTCAAAAAGAAAATCATCAACTCACAAGGGATTGAAAAAAAAAAAAAAAAAAAAACTAAAACAAAAAAAAAAAAACTTTCCAATCTAGTACATTCACGGTCCACCACTTGCTAGATTATGCGATCAAAAGATATTCAATTTCATGTGCTTTAAATGCATTTTTGTCGAAATTATAATATCTTTGTGTTGAACTAACACTAACGGCCTGAGCCTTCAAGTTTTGGCATTTGTTAGTCATCTGATATGCAGGATCTTGCAGAGCTGTGGATAACTCAGCACGGTCAATATCGCGAGTTTTTCGATAGAAATTCTTGGTAACAAACATGCGCCAAGGCTGGGGCAGTTAAGAATCGTGAAATGGAAGGAAGATGAGGGCTGCACAGAACTTCTCGTCATTGGGCCTCTCCCCAATCCCGACTATCACTGCCTCGACATCCAAATGATCCACATGCCTGAGCATATACAAGGATGAAATAATGCGGGACAACAGCATATCGGCCATCAGAAATGATCAAAAGGGCCAAGGAGCCCAACATAGCCGTCGATCATCACAGAGAGCGAAACAAACTGCCTCAACTCGATGAAATGAAGACGACCAAGAACTGGCAGAGTACCAAACCAATGTCGAAGTCTAGAAACTACGCTTCACGACGAGGCGTGATCCGATCAAATGTTGGCAAACAAGGACGACGGTCGAATTGTATCATTTGACTGAACAGGGGTCATTTTTATCTAAACATATGTTGTGCACATGCATCTGTCCATAACCTATCTGCCAGATCATGCATAACATCTTTCTCATGCATGCAGGTACGATCAAAATGAAAATCTTCAGGAAAGTACAAGCACGTCGTTTTCAACCTCACGAATGATCAGACTGTGATGGCTTTTGCGGCATAATACGTGGACGATGTTGGTGGGTGATCCAGGACATGAAGCCGATCACACATCCCATACAAAAAAAAAAAAAAAAAAGAAAAAAAAAAAAAGAAAAAAAAAAGACAAAAAGACAAAAAACAACAAACCCTGGGAAGGGCTGAGATCCACGCGAACCACGACAAGATGGTGAGCACCCCTGGGAAGGGCTGATATCCACCAAAAGAAAAAAGACAAAAAACAACAAACCCTGGGAAGGGCTGAGATCCACGCAAACCACAACAAGATGGTGAGCACCCCTGGGAAGGGCTGATATCCACAAAAAGAAAAAAAAGACAAAAAACAACAAACCATGGGAAGGGCTGAGATCCACGCGAACCACAACAAGATGGTGAGCACCCCTAGGAAGGGCTGACATCCACAAAAAGAAAAAAAGACAAAAAACAACAAACCCTGGGAAGGGCTGAGATCCACGCGAGCCACAACAAGATGGTGAGCACCCCTGGGAAGGGCTGATATCCACAAAAAGAAAAAAAAAAAAAAAGACAAAAAACAACAAACCCTGGGAAGGGCTGAGATCCACGCGAACCACAACAAGATGGTGAGCACCCCTGGGAAGGGCTGACATCCACAAAAAGAAAAAAAGACAAAAACAACAAACCCTGGGAAGGGCTGAGATCCACGCGAACCACGACAAGATGGTGAGCACCCCTGGGAAGGGCTGATATCCACCAAAAGAAAAAAGACAAAAAACAACAAACCCTGGGAAGGGCTGAGATCCACGCGAACCACAACAAGATGGTGAGCAACCCTGGGAAGGGCTGATATCCACAAAAAGAAAAAAGACAAAAAACAACAAACCCTGGGAAGGGCTGAGATCCACGCGAACCACGACAAGATGGTGAACAACCCTGGGAAGGGCTGATATCCACAAAAAAAAAGAAAAAAAAGACAAAAAACAACAAACCCTGGGAAGGGCTAAGATCCAAGATAACCAGCCGGCGACGATAACCGGGGGTTACGAGATGGATGACCGGCGACGATACCCGGCCCCGACGAGACAATCGACCGGCGACGATAACCGGCGATTACGAGATGGATGTCCGGCGACGAAAACCGGCTCCGACAAGATAACCAACCGGCGACGATAACCGGGGGTTACGAGATGGGTGACCGGCGACGATACCCGGCCCCGACGAGACAATCGACCGGCGACGATAACCGGCGATTACGAGATGGATGTCCGGCGACGAAAACCGGCTCCGACAAGATAACCAACCGGCGACGATAACCGGGGGTTACGAGATGGGTGACCGGCGACGATACCCGGCCCCGACGAGACAATCGACCGGCGACGATAACCGGCGATTACGAGATGGATGTCTGGCGACGAAAACCGGCTCCGACAAGATAACCAACCGGCGACGATAACCGGGGGTTACGAGATGGGTGACCGGCGACGATACCCGGCCCCGACGAGACAATCGACCGGCGACGATAACCGGCGATTACGAGATGGATGTCCGGCGACGAAAACCGGCTCCGACAAGATAACCAACCGGCGACGATAACCGGGGGTTACGAGATGGGTGTCCGGCGACGAAAACCGGCCCCGACAAGACAATCGACCGGCGACGATAACCGGCGATTACGAGACGGATGTCCGGCGACGAAAACCGGCTCCGACAAGATAACCAACCGGCGACGATAACCGGGGGTTACGCGATGGGTGTCCGACGACGAAAACCGGCCCCGACAAAACAATCGACCGGCGACGATAACCGGCGATTACGAGATGGATGTCCGGCGACGAAAACCGGCTCCGACAAGATAACCAACCGGCGACGATAACCGGGGGTTACGAGATGGGTGACCGGCGACGATACCCGGCCCCGACGAGACAATTGACCGGCGACGATAACCGGCGATTACGAGATGGATGTTCGGTGATGAAAACCGGCTCCGACAAATGGTGACACCTGTAGAATCGTATCAAAAGACTGTACAGGGGTCATTTTTCATTTTAAATGTTGTGTCACATGCATTGAATAAGTGATAATTCTGTACGTGATCCATGCAGGTTAGGTGTCAAGGTCCTAGCCTATCAGAGTCAAAAGCTATGGCTGCCAAGAACGATGTGCGAGGACGAACTCCAAGGATGCCCTTCAAAGCTAGTCAGGATTATAACTTCCTTTGATGACAATGGGATGGAATAAGGTGATTGCGAGAGGGGTGACCGGATATGAGACCCGGCATTCGCAGGACAATCGACCGGATACGAGACCCGGCGATTACGAGACGAGCGACAGGTTAGGGATTGATGCATTGACACCTTTACAAATGTGTTGCATTGCCTTTACATCTTGCGTTACATCATAAGTTGTATGTGTTGCACTGTCATCCTTATGCACTGTCATTCATGCATCGTGTGTCTACTTCTTTATCATGTTCATTTCATTTAACATTTCATAAACATGATAAAGAGGGGCAGCTGTAGACACCCAAATTTTGCGCTTCGTATACTAACCGTGACAGGAGGGCAAAATCGTCAAATGAACCGGCCTGTGAGGGCGAGGGAATGGGCACAAGTGCGAACGCCCAACACCACCGCAATGATTGGCAACCAAAGCTGACGTGACAATAAGGCTGTCCGAAATGGGTATTCCCGGATGACGTGGCACCTTTCCCAGCGGTTCCCGGACTGCAAAATGCAAGCCTTTCAGCAGAAACCGATGATCCGACACGAGAGTCGAGGTGCGATTCGAAAAATGAGAAAATCAGCCCACCCAGCCGCGGATTGATCTGCGGCCAAACGATTAAAATAATGGTAGTGCGCGAGACGGTTGAAGTGCGCGGCGGGCGCGGAGAAACCGAGGCCAGCCTCAGATTGATCTGCGGCCAGCCGCAGATCTATCTGCGGCCAGCCGCGGATCTATCTGCGGCTGCCTAGGGCAGCCCCTTATCAGGCCATTTTGCATACAGAAACAGCAGCAGCAGCGGCGGAAAAAAGAAAGAAAAGAAGGAGAAAACAGCAAGAAAAATAGAGAGAAAAGAGAGAAAAGAAGAGAGAAATTGTACCCATTTTGTGAGATTACATCTCATATTTTCTACTCTATTCAATACACAAATTCATACATATTGTTGGGATTATTTGCAAGGTGAAAAATCCTTTGTTTTAGCATTTTGTTTTACCATTTTTGTTAAGCTTTTGTCATCCAAATTATATTAAATGTAGTTTCCTTGTGTATTGTTGTGGATCTATGGATTGAGGGCTATTAGTGAGGGTTCCAAATGGAACGAAATTCCTCTTAATGGCTCGATGATATCCATTTGGTGAAATTTTAGCTCGTTGTAATGATGTATTATGCATAGTTTATTTAGATTGTTATTTTTAGGATCTTGTGGATATGTAGCGATTTTGGATGTGAGCCTAGGAGCGCGACCCCATGGTCCAAATCCGATGATGGACATCTTTTGATATATGTAATAAATTCGATGTACCTTTCATTGTAAATATGTAATCGTCGGGCCTTAAAACGACGCCAAGGCGAGAATCGTGTTTAAGGCCCCGAAATAGTGAAACTTGTGATTATAGGCGTTCGGGGTTATTTTGATGGCTTACATGCCCACGAATAGCCCCGACGCGTGTTTATGCTTGATTTGATTTATGACACGAAATTGGTTTCAAAGCTAAACGATAAGATTTTCATAAAATCAATCAAACTAGGTTGTTAGAATCACCAGGCTAAAAATTGGAAATGCTAATGAACGTGGATTCCTATTCAACGAGAAGGCTAAAGAAGAAAAAATCGCTTTCAAACATCACCCAAAATGATTTTATAAATAAAGTGATGTTTTATTAAACCGTTGTGCATAGGGTTAAAGAGATCCTAGAAATTGCCCGTCATTACATTCACAAGGCAACGTATAGATCTCGATTCCTATTTTGACGAAGGTTTAAAAAACTCTTGATTTGCCAAAACAACACCTAAAGAAAAATCTCATACCTTTTGACAATTAAAATCAAACCTTCCTAATAAAGAATAAAGCTTTCTCGTAGAAGCCGAAGGACATTCCAAAGCACTCTCAAATTGAAGCACGACTTTCCCTAAAAATCCAAATGATTCTTTCATAGGCACACACACACACACACACGCGCGCATACACACACACTTCATGAATTAAAGGATAGGAAAGCATCAAGATTGCGGTAACCGTGCTTCACGGAAGTCGGGGGGTGCCTAACACCTTCCCCTCGCTTAAGCAAGCCCCCGAACTCTATGAATCTCGATTCGCAGACCAATTAATTCGGAGTCACATATGAGCCAGCGATTTACGAAAACGAAATTCGGATGAGTTGGTACATCCATTTCAAATATACCAACTGGCGACTCTGGTTAATTGGCTCATCA
Organism: Aralia elata; assembly: GCA_034770075.1. Lineage (NCBI taxonomy): Eukaryota > Viridiplantae > Streptophyta > Magnoliopsida > Apiales > Araliaceae > Aralia > Aralia elata. The sequence goes on from JAVJAP010000103.1 coordinate 439,174, forward strand.
TAAAAAACGATCTTTCAAAACCCCCGTCGACATCAAAGCCGACCCTTTTCCAAAAATCATCTAATGAAGGCTAAAATCGGAAAAAGGCAACAATCGCATTTAAAGACGAAAAACCCGGCGTCGACAAATGCATCATGCAATCATAAATTTATTATGATTATTGATCTCAACAGGACTTAATCACTGATCGTATCGTTGTTGTCGGGTTCTGTCTCTGACAGAACTTGTCGTCGTCGTCTTGGAATCGTCGTCGTCTCATAACTGTCGGGTCTCGTATCCGATCGGTCGTCTCGTAGATGTAGGGTCTAGTCTCCGATGGATCGTCTCGTCTGTATCGGTTCTCATCTCCGACTCACCTGTATCGGTTCTCGTCTCCGATTGGTCGACTCGTTTGCACCGGGTCTCGTTTCCGGTTGATCGTCTTGTTGGCACCGGGTCTCGTTTTCGGTTGATCGTCTTGTCGGCATTGGGTCTCGTTTCCGGTTGATCGTCTCGTCGACACCGGGTCTCGTTTCCAGTTGATCGTCTCATCGGCACCGGGTCTCGTTTCCGGTTTATCGTCTCGTCAGCACCGGGTCTCGTTTCTGGTTGATCGTCTCGTCGGCACCGGGTCTCGTTTTCGGTTGATCGTCTCGTCGGCACCGAGTCTCCTTTCCGGTTGATCGTCTCGTCGGCACCGGGTCTCCTTTCCGGTTGATCGTCTCGTCGGCACCGGGTCTCGTTTTCGGTTGATCGTCTCATTGGCACCGGGTCTCGTTTCTGGTTGATCGTTTCGTCGGCATCGGGTCTCGTTTTCGGTTGATCGTCTCATCGGCACCGGGTCTCGTTTCCAGTTGATCGTCTCGTCGGCACCGGGTCTGTGACACCCCCAAATTCGGGTCTCAAAATACCCGGATTCGGTCATCACGATCCAATACAAACATTCACCTCCAACAACATACAATAACTAAATGCGGAATATAACGAACATATGTTGTTCATTCAAAAGGTGTTACTAGTCCCAAGATACGATAACCTTAATACATAACACAAAACATACCCTAAATGGTAATCAGGGTTCAAATTACATTAATAGCAAATTAAACTAAGCATAAAATAAAGTCAGCTACGTGAAGCCTATCACTTCATCTTTTCTTTACCCTTGCCCTTCCCTGAAGTCTCGGGTTTAACTGCAATGAAAGTCATGATATAGCAAGGATGAGCAACGAGTTTGCTCAACAAGTTTAAACTATGACAATAAAGGATATATCATGATGAATGGAATATAGAAAAAAAAGAATTCAACAATATAAATATCAGAAGCAAGAACGATCATTGCTTTTAGAACAACTGATAGTCAAGTAGACTCTGAACAATAACTTCCAAAGGAGTAATATTTTAATCATCCAATAATACTTTAATCTAATATTATTAATCTCTTAATAATATTTTAATCTAATATTATTAGCCATTTTAATAACATCTTAATCATTTATTAATGCTTAAAACAAATATTATTACCCATTCAATAATATTTCCATGAAGTTTTAACCTTAATATTTCTTTGTTTACTAAAAAATATCGAATTCTTATATTACAAATATCATAGTAATATTTTAATAAGTTATTAGGCGAATAAACAATTTATTCTAATTGTTTTACCCTTTATTAAACAACTCCTTTACTACCCATAAAAGGTCATAAATATTATTTCTCATTAAATATTACCAAAATACCCCTCAATAGTTAGAATATATAATATTAGGAGTATCCAAGCTTAAAAATCACATTTTTCTTATTTATGACATCATTTAACCATTTATTTTCTTTTAACCATAACTATAACATTATTATGAAAAATAGCAAATAGGCTCTGAAAATTATTATCCTCTGGATCTGGATAGTATATGATCCAACAATGATCCACCAATTTTCCTGGAATTTTAGAAAGTGATTTACTATATTTAAAGTACCCAAAACCTCCGAATCTTGTTACATTTTTCATAAATCAAGTTTTGCTCAGAAAATTCTGAACTTTTAGGGTACACGCTCATAATATACATAAACATACTGTAAAAAGTTCATATGTTTTCAAGGTATATGCAGTGAGAAATCCGGGTATAAATATTTAGGATTCCTTCACGGTAAAAGCCATTACACAAAAACTACACATCGAAACGTGTTCGTTCTTTTTCCTACTTGTAGATAACTTCTTAAGGTACCTCTGTGATTTTTCCCAGATTTTTAAAAGATTTATAACTGGCCGAAACAACCTTTTGAAAAACGAGGACAACAAGTTTTTAGGGTTTTAAAGCTTTAAGTTTTATAGCTGGACTGTTTTGGGAAAATAGCCCCCAAGGCTTCAAAAAGTATTGGATTTGTGTTCTACCACTTGGGTTAACTAGCTAACTCATGTATCTAGCACCCCCCTTCGACGGATCACAAATCCAAGTTGTAGATCTCAAGTTATGGGTGATCCAATTGAAGAAAAGCTAAGGTTTTTACCCTTTAAGAACATAAGTTCCTTTTCTTCCTTTGAATCTCCATTCTAACACTCAAGAGGATTAGATCTATACATAAAGCATGAATATCTAATGATTCTCGAGTCTTAGAACAAAATCTCTCAAAAACTATGAAAATAAAACAAAGTAAGAAAGAAGAAAATGATTTAGAGTTTCACCTTGATCTTGTAGCTACTCTCCTTGATCTACCAAAGTATGTGATGAACTTGGGATGCATGAACTATGCTAATCTCACTCTCTTTTTCTCTCTAAGATCTCACTTTGTGTTCTTGCTTGGGAGAAATGAAAGAAGGAGATGAAAAGAATAAATGAACTTGAAATGAAATGAAAGGATAGAATACTTGCAAGTATAATGCTAAATTAGAATTCATGCTATTATCCCCCACATCTTTCTTACCCATTGGATATAAGAGTTCACCTTATCCCTTCCATTTAGCCTTAATCTTATCTTTAAGTGTGCTAATTAGATTTTCCACCTATGAGAGCTTGACAACCTTGTCCTTTGTGTAAGAGTTACCAAATAAAGCAAGTTGATTGACATAATTTCATGCCTTAAAAGGCTTAATAGGGCTTAATAGGTAATAAACATAGTTTAACAATTTTAATATGTATTACCCTAATTGTTTATTTAGGGTTTCTATTTCCAATCTTATGGAATTTAATTACTTACACACATCTCTTTAACTTGTAACCTAATTAGGCTAATAAAATCCAAATCTATTTAATACAATATTGGGTCATTTAATTTAACCCAATGATTGATTAATTAATTTGCCACACTATTAATTACTACACCCATGATCAAATAAATAATTGGTCTTAGTTCCTTAATTAAATAAGCTAATCAATTAGAAATTGATTACTAATTGAACTATTAAATTTTATTATTCAATGTGACAATATTCTCATTAATTAATACTTTTATTAATTAATTTACTCAATTCAATATACTAACTATATTCAATTTACTTGCATGATTAATTAGTAACTACTTTATCAATTTAATTGATATTAAACCTTAGGGCTTGTTCACTAATTTAACTATACTATTAGTGACCCCCTTTACTCAACTTAAAACAATTCATCACCTAGTCATGTAGGCTACCAATGCACACAAAAGGTTCAAATAAGCACACAAACTAACTCATTAAAAATTTAATTTATATATTTAATTAATAATGACGTTTAAAATTCACGGGCACTACATCCCTCCCCCCTTATAAAAATTTCGTCCTCGAAATTGCAAAATAAGGTTACTCGAATAGAAAAGGATAATTTGCTTTTATCTTCTCTTCGAGTTCCCACGTAGCTTCTTCGACTGCGTGATTCCTCCAGAGAACCTTGACGGAATAGATGATCTTATTCCTCAGTTTCTGTTCTTTCCTATCGAGTATCTGAACAGGAATTTCCTCGTACGATAAGTCTTTCTCGACTTGGATTGGTTCATACGAGATAACGTGCTTGTAGTCTGGTTTATACGGCCGCAACACTGACACATGAAACACGTTGTGAATGTGCTCAAGTTCAGGAGGTAACGGTACCTCGTACGCCACTTCGCCAATTCGCCTTAATACCTCAAACGGTCCTATGAACCTAGGGCTCAATTTGTCCTTCTTCCTAAAACGGATCTTCCCTTTCCAGGGAGATACCTTCAAAAACACAAAGCTACCAACTTCAAAGTCTCTCTTCTGATGATGTAAGTCGGCATATTTCTTCTGGCGATCCTGAGCTGCTACCAGACGACTCCTGACCAGTTGTACTATATCTGTAGTTTACTGCACCAATTCAGGTCTCAACAGTCTTCGCTCTCCAACCTCGTCCCAACACATCGGGGTTCGGCATTTCCTTCCATATAGCGCTTCGTACGGTGGCATACCGATACTAGCGTGATAGCTGTTGTTGTAAGCGAACTCCACCAATGGCAATGGTCATCTCAGTTGCCCTTTAAATCCATCACGACCGCCCGAAGCATATCTTCTATGGTCTGAATCATTCGCTCGCTCTGGCTGTCAGTTTGAGGATGATACGCTATACTCAACCTCAACTGTGTTCTCATTCTTGCCTGCAGACTTCTCCAAAAATTTGACGTGAAGCGCGGATCTCTGTCCGATACAATAGATACCGGCACTCCATGACGCGATACAATCTCCTTGACGTAAAGTTTTGCTAATTGTTCCAGATTGTACCGTATCTTAATTGGCAGAAAATGAGCAGACTTGGTTAGACGATCCACAATTACCCAGATAGCGTCTAAACCCTTATGAGTTGGTGGCAGTCCCACCACAAAGTCCATTGTGATGTGCTCCCACTTCCACTCCGGAATCTCTAATGGTTGAAGTAATCCGCTCGGTCGTTGGTGCTCTGCTTTAATCCGCTGGCATGTCAGACATCGGCTGACGCACTCTGCCACTTCTCGTTTCATATTCGGCCACCAAAAATTTCGTCGCAAATCCTGGTACATCTTTGTGCTCCCGGGATGTACTGAGTACTTCGTGCTATGAGCTTCCTGAAGGATTTCTTCCCTCAATTCCAGATCCAACGGTACCCAGACTCTCCCTTCAAACCTTAGCAATCCAGTGCTATCAATCTTTTACTTAAGCTCCTCGCCTTCGGCAATTCGCTTCTTTATTGAATCACAATCCTCATCCTTTTCTTGAGCCTCCTTAATCTGATCCAATAGGGTCGGGCTCGCTGTCACTGTGAACAATTTCCCGTCCGCCTCCATCGGATACTTAACCTCCAATTCCAGACGTTCGAACTCCTTTATCAACTCTGATTGAGTCGTAAGCCTCATTAATTTCTCTCTGCCTTTCCTACTCAGGGCATCTGCCACTACATTTGCTTTGCCCAGATGGTACAGAATCTCACAGTCGTAATCCTTGATCAATTCTAACCATCGGTGCTGCCTCATATTCAGCTCCTTTTGAGTGAAGATATATTTCAGACTTTTATGATCTGTATATATCTCGCACCTCTCTCCATATAAGTAGTGCCTCCAAATCTTCAAGGCGAATACTACTGCTGCTAACTCCAGATCATGAGTCGGGTATCCTTTCTCATAGTCCTTCAGCTGACGTGAAGCGTACGCAATGACCTTGACATGCTGCATTAGTACACAACCGAGGCCTTTGTGTGACGCATCACTGTATACTACAAAACCCCCAGTGTCGTCCGGTAAAGCCAACACTGGTGCTTGGCTAAGTCTTTTCTTCAGCTCCATGAAACTCTCCTCGCACTTCTCCGTCCAAACGAACTTTACCGTCTTTCTGGTTAGATTGGTCAATGACGATGCTATCTTCAAAAAATCCTGGATGAATCTCCGATAGTATCCCGCTAACCCTAGGAAACTCCTGATCTCCGTCGGCGTCCTCGGCTGCTCCCAGTTGATAATGGCTTCCACCTTTGCTGGGTCTATCGAAACACCATCCCGGTCAATGACGTGACCTAGAAACTGCACCCTTTGCAACCAAAATTCACACTTTGAAAACTTCGCATACAACTTCTCCCTTCTTAATGCCTCCAAAACAATCCTTAGATGTTCAACATTTTTTTCCTCTGTCACTGAATATACCAAGAAGTCATCGATGAATACTACCACGAACTTGTCCAAGTACTTCTTGAACACTCTGTTCATCATATCCATGAATGTCGATGGTGCATTTGTTAGTCCAAATGACATTACCAGAAACTCGAAATGTCCATAACGAGTTCCGAATGCCGTCTTCGGGATATCCTCCTGTCTCACCCTTAGCTGATGGTAGCCTGTCCTTAAATTAATCTTTGAAAAGTATTTCGCTCCCTTGAGTTGATCAAACAGATCGTCTATTCTGGGTAGCGGGTACCTGTTCTTAATCGTAACCTTGTTCAATTCCCTGTAATCGATACTGAGCCTTAACGATCCATCCTTCTTCTTTATGAACAGAACTGGTGCTCCCAATGGTGACACGCTCGGTCTGATATAACCTTTATCCAACAGTTCTTGCAATTGAACCATTAGCTCCTTCATTTCTACCGGTGTCATGCGATACGGCGCCTTCGATATTGGTGCGGCTCCCAGCACTAAGTCAATTACAAATTCTACCTCCCTATCCGGCGGTAATCTCAGAATTTCATCTGGAAAGACATCTGTGAATTCCCTTACGACAGGTATCTGACTTGGTTCGCCCTCGATTCGACGAGTATCAACTACATGAGCCAAATAACCTATACAACCCTTCTTCAGAAATCTCTTAGCTTGCATCATCGTTAGACAACAAGATTGTCTCGGCGATTTACTACCATAGAATACTACCTTCGACTTATTAGAAGTCTTCAGGTGTACACACTTCTTCTTACAGTCGATGACTGCTCCGTGAATCGATAACCAATCCATTCCAAGGATCACATCGAACTCCCCCAAACGAATCGGTATCAAATCCACGCTGAGCTTAAATCCTCGCAATTCGGCACAACAATTCCTATGAATGCATTTTACGGGGATAATTTCCTTATTTGCTACTTCTACGTTCATAGGGTGTTCTAACTTTTCACGAGGTAAGTCTAACATTTTAGCAATTCTTCGGAAACAAAAGAGCAGGTAGCACCCGAATCGAATAACACATAAGCATTTATATCATTGATTGGGATGATACCTGACACCACGTCCTTGGACCCCACGACATCCTTCCTTGTGACCATCATGGCTTTTCTGATCTTGGTTGTGCTTTGTCAACGCTTCATTTCCTCCTCGGCAACGATTGCTTCCTTAAGTATCGTAGAAAATGTGTTGATCTGCAAAACCACAACCTTACTATACGCCCAGGGCTTCAACCCTTGATCAAATCTCTTTGCTCGCCTAGCTCCGGTGTCCACTTGGTGTGGATCAAACCTAGCTAGTTTGTTAAACTTCGTTGCTTACTCTACTATCGACATATCATCTTGCTTCAGATCCAAGAACTTTATCTCCATACTTGCCTGCGTGCTTTCTAGAAAGTAATTTGTTTGAAAAACAGCTCCTTAAAACGAGTCCACGCAGTCGCGGCTTCCCCAGCTCGGCTTCTATTCGCCTTCCACCAGTAATTTGACTCACCCTTCCTCATGAAAGTGGCAAACGAAGTCTTCTGTTCCTCGGTCACTCTTGCGACCTTGAAAACTTTCTCCATTTCTTCTACCCATGTCTGGGCTTCACTCGAATCCATATTCCCACGAAACTCCGGTGGTCCTAGTAATTTGAAACCCGTAAAGTTCGCCATGTGATTTCATGGCCAAACAACCGCAATAGCTGGTCTGCCTTGCATTGTTTCCTCTAACAAGTTCGCAAAGGTCCTCTTGGGGTCAGTCTGACCCTCCTCGTTATTCACTAACTCTTCCACCCTCGTGTATCGGGGTTGTCTCCTTGACGGCATTGTTTGTTCTAAACAAAACCTTACATAAATCCTTCTTGTTTTACACATCGTGCAAAATTCTACTGATGTTATCATTTAAGAGTCAAGACACAAATCGATCACAATCAATCATGTAATAATAATACCACATTTATATTCATACACCCCTTAGTGTGTCAAACACTTATAATTCCGGCATATTCCTATAAATGTTAACTATCCCATTAAGACACAAAAGATGGGATTAATAAGAACTCCATTCCCCTAGATCTAAAAAGTGGGGATGTATCATCATCATATCAACTCAAGGCACCTTTAGTAAATACTAATAAGCTCATCTTAGTACCTCGTACTACTTACATCATATAGCATTCCTGATATCCACTTATCCCTCTGTTACTAACAACAAGATGGGATTCACATAACTACTCCACAACTTACACAAAATTGGGACTTACAATAGATATACTGCTAGCTGTACAAAAACTGAGATTCACATTTCTTACATGCATAGGTATACTAGTACCTATACATTGACTACTATTCTTCATTCATTACGACTCACAAAGGTCTTATAACTCTCAGACTTAACCTTTCTTTCTTTCATTTCCTCCACCTATTCCTTATATCGGCTCCAATTGATCCTCCTTAGGGATTTCTATTATCTCATCATTCAGTTCCATCTCTAGATACTTTTTCCAGATCAGACACTAAATCTACCCTTGGTTCATTTCTTATAATCTCTCCGTTGTCTCTCCTTTCTAATCATCAAAACAATCTAAATTGCCATCAGTCATCTCTTAATTTTTTTTTTTTGCTGCATATAAAATCATTCATCTTAATACTCTCAACTTTTTCTTAACAACTCTATATGAGTTCATTACCTTTGTCTCACCTGGCATTCCACCATAAAGCTTAATAACTTAACTAACACTTCAAAATATCGATATATTCATTATTTATCGAATTAATCATTTCCTTCTTGCAAACCTTAACCCAACAGATTCTAAGGTACCCTCTCTTCATCACAAAGAAACTTTATACCACATCACTCCAATATCTTATCTAATGAATAGCCACAAAAATTGATCAATAGCCACATAATTGATCAATAGCATCAAATGATTAATCTAATTACCTCGAATATCTATAACTCCAGCTTACAATGGATCGTCCATACTTAATGGTCTTCACTTTACCATATTATCTCATCAATACACATTCCTCAAATTATCCACAAGCTTAATAACACCAACGTATGATCCAAATCCTCAATTTTAAGATCATAATAAATTTCTACCCAAAAATAACTCTATATGAGTTCTATCCCCTTCTATTCCTCTATATTCTCTCAGGTTATAGCCTAAGGACTCTTTCTCCTAAGGGTTATAACCTATAGCTTTGATACCAACCTGTGACACCCCCAAATTCGGGTCTCAAAATACCCGGATTCGGTCATCACGATCCAATACAAACATTCACCTCCAACAACATACAATAACTAAATGCGGAATATAACGAACATATGTTGTTCATTTCAAAAGGTGTTACTAGTCCCAAGATACGATAACCTTAATACATAACACAAAACATACCCTAAATGGTAATCAGGGTTCAAATTACATTAATAGCAAATTAAACTAAGCATAAAATAAAGTCAGCTACGTGAAGCCTATCACTTCATCTTTTCTTTACCCTTGCCCTTCCCTGAAGTCTCGGGTTTAACTGCAATGAAAGTCATGATATAGCAAGGATGAGCAACGAGTTTGCTCAACAAGTTTAAACTATGACAATAAAGGATATATCATGATGAATGGAATATAGAAAAAAAAAGAATTCAACAATATAAATATCAGAAGCAAGAACGATCATTGCTTTTAGAACAACTGATAGTCAAGTAGACTCTGAACAATAACTTCCAAAGGAGTCAATAGCTAGTTGACCCTCTGGTTACTGGCTACAGAATAAGTACTTGAGGGGATCAGCCTCGCGTACGCTATGTGTATGCATAACATTTAACTCTGCTGTTTGTACCTTATATACGGTACCTGGGGTACTCCCCTATAATAAATGAGGTGTTCATTTCAGTCTAAGAATCCATACCAATGACTGGTTCGGATAGTTTTTATAAATTCTCATATGCTTGCCTGACCGAACAAGGGTTCAGACTTATTCTTAAACAGTTTGTGAATTACGGAACTTTAATAAATGTACGAATCCAAACTTTACGAATTCAAAAGCACCGAGTGCGAGTGTCAATAATATCATAGATGTGGAATAATTTAAAAGTAATTAAACCACCTAAAGCATGCTTGGAAATGAGGTTCAAGCTTAATTAAATAACTTGGAGTACAATACTACCCCGCTCGAAGATAATTTGAGTAGGGTTAAAGGAAACTTGCATTCAGTATAAAGAAAGAACGAAGTCAGAGAACGTGCCTGTCTGCTCAGCTACAAGTAATTCTAGCTTTAACTAATTGGCCTTGAAGAACCTAACATTGATAACGTCGATCTACCAATTAGTACTGCGTAGTTGTATATCGATACGCTTACTTATGCTATTTATTTAAAAATTAAGCAAATCACATAGCACACATAAGTTAATAAACTATCGTAAATCCTATAAGACACTTAATATTATTAATTCTGATAATATTTAATTCACCTCTTGGTATTATTAGTCCACTAATAACACTTTTATTCGTTTACTAATGTTATTAACATCTTAGTAATATTTTAATCATCCAATAATACTTTAATCTAATATTATTAATCTCTTAATAATATTTTAATTCTCATATCATTAATAATATTTTAATCTAATATTATTAGCCATTTTAATAACATCTTAATCATTTATTAATACTTAAAACAAATATTATTACCCATTCAATAATATTTCCATGAAGTTTTAACCTTAATATTTCTTTGTTTACTAAAAAATATCGAATTCTTATATTACAAATATCATAGTAATATTTTAATAAGTTATTAGGCGAATAAACAATTTATTCGAATTGTTTTACCCTTTATTAAACAACTCCTTTACTACCCATAAAAGGTCATAAATATTATTTCTCATTAAATATTACCAAAATACCCCTCAATAGTTAGAATATATAATATTAGGAGTATCCAAGCTTAAAAATCACATTTTTCTTATTTATGACATCATTTAACCATTTATTTTCTTTTAACCATAACTATAACATTATTATGAAAAATAGCAAATAGGCTATGAAAATTATTATCCTCTGGATCTGGATAGTATATGATCCAACAATGATCCACCAATTTTCCTGGAATTTTAGAAAGTGATTTACTATATTTAAAGTACCCAAAACCTCCGAATCTTGTTACATTTTTCATAAATCAAGTTTTGCTCAGAAAATTCTGAACTTTTCAGGGTACACGCTCATAATATACATAAACATACTGTAAAACGTTCATATGTTTTCAAGGTATACGCAGTGAGAAATTCGGGTATAAATATTTAGGATTCCTTCACGGTAAAAGCCATTACACAAAAACTACACATCGAAACGTGTTCGTTCTTTTTCCTACTTGTAGATAACTTCTTAAGGTACCTCTGTGATTTTTCCCAGATTTTTAAAAGATTTATAACTGGCCGAAACAACCTTTGGAAAAACGAGGAGAGCAAGTTTTTAGGGTTTTAAAGCTTAAAGTTTTATAGCTGGACTGTTTTGGGAAAATAGCCTCCAAGGCTTCAAAAAGTATTGGATTTGTGTTCTACCACTTGGGTTAACTAGCTAACTCATGTATCTAGCACCCCCCTTCGACGGATCACAAATCCAAGTTGTAGATCTCAAGTTATGGGTGATCCAATTGAAGAAAAGCTAAGGTTTTTACCCTTTAAGAACATAAGTTCCTTTTCTTCCTTTGAATCTCCATTCTAACACTCAAGAGGATTAGATCTATACATAAAGCATGAATATCTAATGATTCTTGAGTCTTAGAACAAAATCTCTCAAAAACTATGAAAATAAAACAAAGTAAGAAAGAAGAAAATGATTTAGGGTTTCACCTTGATCTTGTAGCTACTCTCCTTGATCTACCAAAGTATGTGATGAACTTGGGATGCATGAACTATGCTAATCTCACTCTCTTTTTCTCTCTAAGATCTCACTTTGTGTTCTTGCTTGGGAGAAATGAAAGAAGGAGATGAAAAGAAGAAATGAACTTGAAATGAAATGAAAGGATAGAATACTTGCAAGTATCATGCTAAATTAGAATTCATGCTATTATCCCCCACATCTTTCTTACCCATTGGATATAAGAGTTCACCTTATCTTTAAGTGTGCTAATTAGATTTTCCACCAATGAGAGCTTGACAACCTTGTCCTTTGTGTAAGAGTTACCAAATAAAGCAAGTTGATTGACATAATTTCATGCCTTAAAAGGCTTAATAGGGCTTAATAGGTAATAAACATAGTTTAACAATTTTAATATGTATTACCCTAATTGTTTATTTAGGGTTTCTATTTCCAATCTTATGGAATTTAATTACTTACACACATCTCTTTAACTTGTAACCTAATTAGGCCAATAAAATCCAAATCTATTTAATATAATATTGGGTCATTTAATTTAACCCAATGATTGATTAATTAATTTGCCACACTATTAATTACTACACCCATGATCAAATAAATAATTGGTCTTAGTTCCTTAATTAAATAAGCTAATCAATTAGAAATTGATTACTAATTGAACTATTAAATTTTATTATTCAATGTGACAATATTCTCATTAATTAATACTTTTATTAATTAATTTACTCAATTCAATATACTAACTATATTCAATTTACTTGCATGATTAATTAGTAACTACTTTATCAATTTAATTGATATTAAACCTTAGGGCTTGTTCACTAATTTAACTATACTATTAGTGACCCCCTTTACTCAACTTAAAACAATTCATCACCTAGTCATGTAGGCTACCAATGCACACAAAAGGTTCAAATAAGCACACAAACTAACTCATTAAAAATTTAATTTATATATTTAATTAATAATGACGTTTAAAATTCACGGGCACTACAGGGTCTCGTTTCCGGTTGATCGTCTCGTAAATCACCTCGTTCCTGCCGGGTCCTGCCCCGACAAATCGGTTCGTCGTGTTTCGCGCCCGATTGGTCGAAATCTCGTATTTTATTCTCATATAACAAGTCAAATGGATTTTAAAATTGATCAATTTTGCAAAGGGAAAAAAAGGGAAAAGCACCGGACCGAGTCGCAGATTGATCTGCGGCCAGCCGCAAATTGATCTACGGCCAAGATCGAATTTTGTAAACCGATCGCCCCTTCCCAGATCTGTCGTTCTCAGCCTTTACCCACTGTTGCTTTTCATGATTTTGCACCTTCATACGTCCCTTTTGCCAATTTTTCAACCTTCTCACAAAAGCCGCTCCGATTAGATCGATCTACACGCCACGGGTAACATTTTGACCGATTGTTTTCTTATCTCGTCAATGTTTGCTATACATTTGCTATCTTCAATGTTTAGAGATAGAAATGTATGCTTTGAAATGCTATGCCATGTGTCATTGCATGTATATGTTATGTCTCAATTGTGCGAGTCATATTCTTTGTTCATAATGCGGGTCATACATGCTTGTCGTTTTTTTTGAAAGAAAGCATGCATTATGGTCATTTTAATGTCGCAATTAACCATATAAAATGCAATTTTAATATGTTGTGGCTTGGGTTAATTGAAAACATGCCTGGCTGTGCATGGGACGCTCACTTTATAGACGAAACTCTGCCGAAATTTCAAAAAAACTGGAGTCCCACTAAAATCTAATTCATGCATATATAGTAACCATGCATCATGCTGCATTAATTCTACGATAAAGATAGGCAAAAATGTTTGTGATATAATTCGAAATATAATGTACCTCCTTCTTCGACTGTGTCATTCCAGCTATGGATCCTAACGCTCCCAGCAGCTCCACTGCACCTCGTGCCTCGGGTGTTCGCCGCCGTAGGGCTGTACCTGCCCCAGTTTTGACTCGGACTCGCCAGGTTCGTCGACTGGCGGAGGCTGTCATCCAGCCTGATCATCCTGAGGTTGATGAGGCCGTTCTTCCGGACATTGAGGCAGAGGGGCCACCCTCCCGCACACCAGCTCCCTCTACTCGTCGCGTTCTACCTAGTGCCTCTGTTCAGGTGCACGATCTGTTGGGTCGAGATCTCAGTCGTCACCCCTCAGCATTTCTTGTCGCTAATGAGGTATACTCATTACTCCTCTGAATTCCTTCCCAATCTCTGTTCGTATCTGGATTGATCCATTAGTTATTGCTGCAGGTGCCCGAGTTCACTCAGCCGAGGGGCAACTGGTTTAACATCTACTCCCTCTACACAGCACTGCAGGTCGATTATCGCACGGTGGTGGACTCCTGGGTTTCCGTTCTTTCTTCACCATCATTCCCCGTCAGTGCCCATGGGGTTATATGAGGGCTTTGTCTGAACGATGGTTCCACCAGACCCAGTCCCTTCATCTTTTGGACTGCGAGGTTGTGCTGACTCCTTGGGATTGGAGGTACATCACCGCCATCGAGTTCACCGGAGTCCGTGTTCCCCTAGATCTCGATATTACTCCAGCGGAGGTCCGATCTCTATTGGGTTTCGTTGCCGAGGACCGGGTTTTCAAGGCCCGCTGCATTCAGTCCGGAGTATTGGCTGTTGATGCTGTTGGAGGTATCTATGCGACGCCCCTCCCTGCAGACCGAGCTACTCGTGACATTCTGCTCCGGCATCTGTTCCTGACTATTATGAGGGGTTGTTTCCTAGGGAACAACTCTTCTACCATTCACTTTAGCGTTGTCGGAGCCATCAGGGATGTGGATCGGATCGGTGATTATGATTGGGGGTCCTTCACTTTCACCTATTTCCTCCATGGTCTCCGTCTTCGCTTAGAGGGACAAACAGACGCTTGGCTTGGGTTTTACCCTTTTCTGCTAGTAAGCCTTCTTTTCTTACTGCACATCCTATCATTTAATTTCCCTTCTCTGTATCTGTCGGTTACTCATGTCGTTTCATGTCTCTATTCACAGTTCTGGGCGTACGAGCGACTCCCATGCCTAAGGCCTGTCACGGCTCTCAGTCTGGATACCTATCCCAAGGGTCGACGGTGGCACCACAGTACTTTGGAGGAGGACCCGGTGACTGGCAGCTTCGCCCACTGCCGTATTCAGTTAGAGTTGATCACCGCCGCTGAGGTCTTCTGGGCTCCTTATCTTTCTGAGCATCTGACTGTGGGGTTTACAGACGGATATCCCTCCGGCCCAGAGTTTGCACTTTCCACCCGTCGCCTTACTTTGTAGAGTGTTGGAGGATGGGTGATGTATTTGGGAGAGCGCGCATTCAGATGTGTAACTGGAGAGATCCGTATTCCGCACTCCCTCCCCCTCACTACATCCTGGCCGGTGGACTCTCAGCCCTCAAAGATTATGCTGGAGGGAGAGGATGGCCTGACACTTTCTTCAGGTCCCAGCACAAGTGAGGCTTTCCGTACCTGGTGGGTGCCCCGCACTATCGGTCCTCAGACTCGGGCCACATTTTCCCTCGGAGATATTGGGGTACCTGTGTTCGGGCTCCTACCCATGTTGAGCAGATTGCTACTCTGACCCGCCAGGTGGACCAGCTATCCTTATATCTTCGGGTGTTAGGCCGGACCCCAGAGGATGCTTATGCGTATGACCCTAACAGTGCGGGTTTCGATGCAGGCCCGAACTCATCTGATGCCCAGTGCACCCATATATCCCAGATATTAACTTCGGGTCTTCGACTTCGACTTCTACTCCAGGGGATCAGTTTGAGAACCCCGACTTCATAGACGATATTACTTTTGAGCAGATCATGATACGATAGGGTTTTTTTTGTACTTAAACCTGTTCAATTTCTTTTTCCATTTCATGCACTATGTATTGAACTCCTTTATTTATTTATGCACAGTTTTATCATTATGATAATTCAATTGCTCTATTATTAACCGTATGATGCATGCTTTTTATTCATGGATAGAGAATGACCCCTGCACAGTCTTTTTGACACTATTTTTCACAGATGTCGTCACCAGACGCCGTGGTACGTTTGGATCTCGGTCCTCCCACAGGGTTGGTTGGCAGGCTTTTCTGCTGGTTGGACAGTTTGTCGCCGGGTGACAGGGTTATTGCAGATGGTCTTTTGGGACATTCATGGTCCTTATTATCCTTTCAGGTGCCGACGGGCTTTGCGGAGGGTATTTTGAGCTATTGGGCCCCTGCCCGTCAGGTGTTCAGATTAGGGACAGTGGAGTTGACCCCTACTCTCGAGGAGTATGCCCGCTTTACTGGCTTGTCTTTGGATGGTCCTTGTGCCAGGGTCATAGCTGGTCCCATGCGCCGTCAGTTTTTGACTTTTATTGGGTTGCGGAGGCCAGTTCTGTTATCGGTGATCACATCAGACCATCTAGTTCCCCTTCATTTCCTGATTGACCGATTCGGCTCACCCGACAGTTTTCATCTATTCTCTGGTGATTTTTCCGTATTTGAGGAACGCTGGGGCGCTTTGAGAGTAGATGTTTTGATGGCTTGTGTTATCTCAGTTTTGTATCTGTCAGCCGGATCCGATCTGTTGGATATGCGAGTTATTGCGACCACTAGAGCCCTTCAGGAGGATCACACCTTCAGGAGGATCATACTAGTAGACACCTACATGTCAGCCTCATATTGTCAGTCTTTCCGAGGCAGAGTATTCAGAGGGAGCTCTATTTTATTGTATGTATGGTTTATGAGCCATCTCAGCCCCATCGGTCATTTCCGTCGCCATGGGTTTTGCTTCAGCCACAACATAGCCATGCAATTTTCGTTCCGTCCCATGAGCTATACTGATGCGGCTTCCTGGATAGAATTCTTATCGGCTATTGAGGAGCCCTTTCATCTCTTGATCTATTCGGGTTATTGGTCCTTCATGAGCTTCTCAACTCATGTGCCCACCTTGGATTTCATCCCTATTTCTGGCTTAAGGGGCGTGACGACTTATCATCCCTTGGCGGTTATGGGGAAGTTTGATCAAATACAGGATTTTCACCTTTTCATAGGCGCAACCGACTACCGATTCCTCATATTACCCCAGACAGAGAGAGATCTACTGTGGGTATATGATCTTTGGTCTCGCAGGATCTTTGCCGAGTCTAGTGAGAGTTGCCCCATTCAGACATCTGCTTATGTGCAATGGTTGCACGGAGACTGTGATGTGGTTGGTTTGAGTCAGACTGGAGTATTTGATGACTCTCGAGTGATTTTCACAGATGATACCACCGTAAAGGTATTTATTCCTCCTGAGTCTACAGAGATGATGTCCAAATATGATTTTGAAGGCTTTTCCACTCCCGCCCATATTCCTTATTCCATCAAAGCTGATTCTGCCCCTAGTCGGGTTACTGAGGATAGCCGGATCCGACTGGCCTTGATTACTACTGAGGCTGAGAGGGACGCTGCTCTTGTTGAGAGAGATGCTGCTATTTCGGTCAGAGATGCTGCCCTCACTGACAGAAACGCCATTGTATTGCAGACTAGGGCAGTTATAGATGCTCACTTTGAGACTGTTAGCCGAGCCACTGCTTTATTGGATCGCATCGACATGATGGGGCAGCAGATTGCAGGGGATGCCGATGCTTCAGATCTATCCACCACCTTATCCATCCTGCTTCAGTTAGTTTCAGATTTGTAGATCATTTTATTTCCTGCATAGACTATGTCAGTTTCATCGGTTATTGAAAGAGAAATCTTATAACAAAATGACTTATATATATAGACATGTATTTAAATTTAGTCATTTTCCCTTTTTTGTCGTATCGTTGCCTTTCATTGGACCCTCATTTTATCCAGCTAACCACGATTTTGATATTTCACCTTCTTTCTCTTCTCAAGTCTTGATGAAGATTTGACAGATATTGCCGCACACCTTGTTGATTTCATCGGACTGAGTCTTAGATTTTGGCTAACTGTTTGGTTGGGTTAGGGTTATGTCATTTGAGATGAAGATGATTAGGTGGCTGGTTTCGGGAAGGTTTCGAGGGTATAGGAAGGTTTTTCTGGCTGTTGGGAATCAGTTTTGGTTAGAGAAAGTATTATTTTATAAAGAAATGGACCGTGCCATAATGGCTGCCTACGTACAACCACAAGTCGGGAGATCAAGTCCTACGTAGTTCGTTCTTCAAAGAAAGAGGAGAAAATAATGGTTTTTTTTCTTTTTTTAAACGTAGAACCGCTTCACCGAGTCAGAATTTATGGACTATGGAAACACCTCGCCGTGCATCTCTTGCAATATGAGGGCTCCTCCGGACAGCACTTTCTTAATCACAAAAGGTCCTTCCCAGCTCGGGGCAAACTTCCCTTTGGCTTCGTCTTGACAAGGCATGACTCTTTTTAGCACTAGGTCATTTTCCTGGAACTTCCGAGGTCTTATCTTTTTGTCATACGATCGATAAATTCTTTGCTGATATAACTGACCGTGCAAAACAGCAACCACCCTCCTTTCATTAATTAGGGCCAATTGGTCGTACCGACTTTGCATCCAATCCTCCTCGTTTATCTGAGCATCAATCAAGATTCTGAGGGACGCCATCTCAACCTCAACTGGCAGAACAACCTCCATTCCGTATACCAAAGCGTAAGGGGTTGCCCCTGTAGAAGTACGCACCGACGTTCTGTACGCCAGCATGGTGAGAGGTAGCAGATCCGGCCATCCCCAATGATTAGCAGACATTCTCGCCATGATCTTCTTGATATTCTTATTTGCAGCCTCCACTACCCCATTCATCTTAGGACGGTAAATGACAGAATTGAGGTGTTTGATCTTAAACTGGTCACATAATTCCTTCATGAGGGCATTGTTCAAATTATTGGCATTGTCGGAGACTAAGACCTCAGGTTACCCGTATCGGCAAATGACATTATTCTTGATGAAACGGACGATGATCTCCTGAGTTACTTTGGGGAAAGAAGGTGCTTCTACCCATTTAGTGAAGTAATCGATCATGACGAAGATAAATCGGTGTCCGTTGCTTGCTTTGGGCTCTACTGGTCCGATTACATCCATACCCCACATTAAGAATGGCCAAGGGGAGGTCATACAATGCAGTTCATTGGGAGGCACATGGATTACATTGTCGTGCGCCTGGCATTGGTAACATCGCTTGATATGATCATCGCAGTCGGCTTTTAGTGTTAACCAGTAATTCCCCGTTCTCAAGATCTTTTTGGCCAGCATCGGTCCACTCATGTGTGGCCCACACACTCCACCATGTATTTCGTCCATAATCTTTTGGGCCTGCGTTTCATTTACACATCGCAACAATCCCAAACCGGCATCCCTCTTGTACAGTGAATCCCCGCTCAGATAAAACCTCATTGCCATCTTTTGGATTCTCAACCTCTCAGCTCGGCTTGCTTGGTCGAGAATGGATCTATCCCTCAGATACTCCCTTATGCTGTGATACCAAAGCTGCTTTGGCAAAACCACCTCCTCTGATAATACTGCCACATGCTCCTCATATGCCGGCGCATTCTGCACCGCTATTTCAATCTGTGGAACGTCCCTGCTTTTGATTATATGGATTAAGGAAGCCAGAGTTGCCAATGCATCGGCAAAATCATTCCGTCCCCGGGGGATATGTCAGAAAGCGATATCTTCAAACTCTCGCATCAATTGGATAACACATCGGTGGTATGGAAGTAACCGGAGCTCCTTAGTGCTATACACCCCGATCGCCTGTCTGATTACCAGCTCTGAATCCCCGAACACCGCTAGTCTCTTCACTCCCATATCGCGGGCAAAATGGAGTTCCAATATACATCCCTCATACTCAGCTGTGTTATTCGAATTATTGAACTGCAATTTAGTGGCCACGGGGTATTGCTCTCCGGTCATAGAGACCAGGACTGCTCTGGCTCCTGCCGCTTCAGCATTCATGGTACCATCAAAATACAACTTCCAGAACTGCCCCTCGTCATCACATCTTGTGTGTAAGACCCAGAATACATCTTCGCCCGACAAAGGAGTTTCTAAAGGCTCCATCCCCCCTGCTAGCATTTCTGACAACTGATCCGCAATTCCCTGCCCTTTCATTGCTTTCTGAGTTACGTATACGATGTCGAACTGCTGTAAGATTAACTTCCACCTTGATAATCGACAGTTCAGCATGGGACTTTCAAATATATACTTCAGGGGATCCATTCTCGATATCAGGTACGTAGTGTACCCATGGAGATAGTGTTGTAATCTCACTGCAGCCCACGCCAAAGCACAACAGGTCCTTTTGATGGGGGTGTAATTCTGTTCATATCGGCTGTAGACACCCAAATTTTGCACTTGGTATACTAACCCTGACAGGAGGGCAAATCCGTCAAATGAACCGCCACGACGACTTGTGATCAAGGTTGACACGACGTCGGGCGAAGCAAACACCCATGAATGATGTGGCGCTTTTTCCAACGGTTCCCGGACTACAAAATGCAAGCCTTTCAGCAGAAACTGATGATCCGACACGAGAATCGAGGTGCGGTTCAGAAAATGAGAAAATCAGCCCACCCAGCCGCGGATTGATCTGCGGCCAAACGATTAAAATAATGGTAGTGCGCGAGACGGCTGAAGTGCGCGGCGGGCGCGGGGAAACCGAGGCCAGCCGCAGATCAATCTGCGGCTGCCTATGGCAGCCCCTTATCAGGCCATTTTTCATACAGAAACAGGGAGAAGAGAGAAGCAGAAGGCAGCGGCGGCAGCAGCTCGGGAAGGAAGGAGAAAATAGCAGAAAATAAGAGAAAATCAAGAGAGAAAAGAGAGGAAATAGTGAGGAATTGTATCCATTTGGTGAGATTATATATCATATATTTTTACTCTACTCAATATAAAAGTTCATACATATTGTGAGGATCATTTGCAAGGTGAAAAAACCCTTTGTCATAGCATTTTGTTTTACCATTTTTGTTAAGCTTTTGTCATCCGAATTATATTAAATGTAATTGTTCTTGTATATTGTTGTGAAATCCATGGATTGAGGGCTATTAGTGAGGGTTCCAAATGGAACGAAATTCCTCCTAATGGCCCGATGATATCCATTTGGCAATTTTAGCTTGTTTAATTTGTGTAGTATCCATTGCGTGGGTGTGTATAAATTGTGGATGTGAGCCTAGGAACGCGACCCCGTGGTCCTAATCCGATGATGGACAATTTTGATATATGTAATAAATTCTATGTACCTTTCATTGTAAATATGTAATCGTCGGGCCTTAAAACGACGCCAAGGCGAGGATCGTGGTTAAGGCCCCGTAATAGTGAAATATGTGATTGTGGGCGTTGGGGTTATTCGGATGGCTCACATGCCCATGAATAGCTCCACGCATTTTAATACTTGATTTGATTTATGACACAAAATTGATTTCAAAGCTAAATGATAAGATTTTCATAAAATCAATCAAACTAGGCTATTAGCATCACGAGGTTAATAAATGGGAAATGCTAATGAATGTTGATTCCTATTCAACGAGAAGGCTAAAGGGAAAAATCGGTTTCAAACATCAAAAAATGGTTTTATAAAAATAAGCAATGTTTTATTAAATCTTTGTGCATAGGGTTAAAGAGATCCTAGAAGTTGCCCATCATGCTATTTACGAAAGCAACGTATAGATCTCGATTCCTATTTTGACGAAGGTTTAGAAAACTCTTGTTTTGCCAAAACGACACCTAATGAAAATCTCATAGTTTTGACAATTAAAATCAAACCTTTCTCATAAAGCTTTCTCGTGTATGCCGAAAAGACATTCCGAAGCGTTCTCCAATCAAAGCACGACTTTCCCAAAAAAAAAATCCAAATGATTCTTTCATACAAACTCACCATAACATTCACATAGCCACACACACACACACGCGCATATACACACACACATTCGAGAATTAAAGGATAGGAAAGCATCAAGATTGCGGTAACCGTGTTTCACGGAAGTCGGGGGGTGCCTAACACCTTCCCCTCGCTTAAGCAAGCCCCCGAACTCTATGAATCTCGGTTCGCGGACCAATTAATTCGGAGTCACATATGAGCCGGCGATTTATAAAAAACGAAAATTTGGATGAGTTGGTACATCCATTTCAAATATACCAACTGGCGACTCTGGTTAATTGGCTCATCATAAAAAACAATCTTTCAAAACTCCGTCGACATTAATGCCGACCTTTTCCAAAAATCATTTAATCAAGAGGCTAAAATCGGAAAAGGGCAAAAAGAGGAGAAAACCGGCGTCGACAGCTGGCGACTCTGCTGGGGACATTAGAGGGCTTAAGCCGCGTTCAAATCTTGATGCTATCCTATCCTTCAAAAATTCATGAATATGTGTGTGCATGCGATATTTTGATCATTTTTACTTTTGTTGTGTGAATGTGTGTTTTGTCCAATAAGTGAATGATTGAATGAGATTGCTTTAATTTAAAGTAAAATCATTTGCATACGGTGAGGATGATGAATGTGAATGTATGTTGAGAGGGTACCTCCTCCTGAGGCGAACCTGTCGGTTGCTTATTACTGGACTCGAAGGGGCTGCTCCCCGGAGATGGCTCAGGAAACGCACCACCCAGATCCGCTCCAATCAAAAGGATTCAGACGAGTAGATTGCGAAGATTTGGGGACCTTCATGCCGAAAAGCCCGCGAGAGTAACCCTAGGGTAGGTCAGCCTCTGATAAACCTAACGAAAGGGAAGCTTCTTCATGCCCTTTTATCATTCAGTCGAATAAATAAATGTCATGTAAATGGCATACAACTGTCATACCGGCATCATCGTAATAAATATGTCCTGTATCATGTGATTACATCACCTGCACATATAAAGAGAATACTGATATGGTTTTGCAGGAAGGCAATCCGTGCCACGTACCAAGGTTTTCTAAAACATCTAAATACTATCCTGTCATCAAATACTGACCTTGTTTTGCAGGATAAGATTAAGAGAACCGTGAAAGCGTGGCATAACAATCACAAGGAACCCGGAGTAGGGGCATATTCGACCACAAAAGAAAGGGAAAAAGAAAAAGAAAAAAAGAAGAAAGAATAATATAATAATTATGCGTCAGTGTTGACATGCATCTGCCAACTTGTAATTGGCACAGTACTAAACTACGGCCCTTGTTTGTTTTGCGAGATTGCCCCTACGACCCAACTAAGAGGCCGTAAAGTCCATACTCCATCCATCCAAATGGCAATGGCCGATAGCCATGAAATTACAGTTCTTCCACTCCAACAATACGGCCGAATACGAGGGATTCATCCTAGGACTGAGATTAGCCCTAGGAACGAGAATCAAAAAGATGATAGTAGTTGGAGACTCGAATTGGTCATCCGGCAGGCCATGGGAATATACAGCATTAAAGGGCATAAATGGGACCTAGCTACGGGACTGCTGAGATATCTGGAAGTCGAAGAAGCCCACAGACAAATGAACGAAGTACATGGCGATGTGTGCGGAGCCCACATGAGCAGAACATTTTTGGCAAAGAAAATCATGTGAACGGATCACTACTGGCTAACCATGAAAACTGACTGCGATGCTCATGTCAGGAGATGCCGTCAATGCCAGATCCATGCCAATGCGATCCATGCACCTCCTAATGAGCTCCATTTCTTGACCTCACCGTGGCCAGTTGGACCGTGCGGCAGGTGATATCCAGGAAAGGGTAAATCCAGGAGTATGGCAGTGAATCCCGGCCAGTAGAAGATCAATGGGTTTTAAAATTCTGAGTTTTATTTCAAATCCCTGCACGCTCATGTCATTTTGTCATGTTATCCAACAAGAAGATCATGTGCTGAAATGTTTTTGTTTTATGTCAGGTACCCCAATTTGAGGCATTCTAGCCTGACAAGCAATAGGCCAAACTTGAAGGAGGATCACGATTTTGGTATAAAGCTAGATTTCGATCTGATGGGGATTGAGCGGGACGAGACAAATATCGACAATACGCCTGACGAGATCGAAGGAAGGGTCGAAGATAAACCAAAACCTGACTTAGACCAAACCATCGCCATCAAACATCAGAACCCCTAACAATCACAAAGAACCTGGAGTAGGGGCAAAATCGACATTAAAAAAAAAAAAAAAAAAGAATAGCCGAGTTGTTGAGCCTGTATGGAGATATGTTCGCTTGGTCCCGTGGCGACGTGATTGGATTATCCACAGACGTTATAGGACATCGACTGCCCATCAAGGAGGGTTCCGACCAATTAAGCAAAAGTTGAGAACGTGGAAACCTGATTTGGAGGTTGAAAATAAAGGACGAGATTGTCAAGCGGTTTAAAGCAGGAATCATCACGGTGTCTATTTACCCTGAATGGCTTCCCGACAGAATCCCAGTACCACAGCCTGGAGGAGAAATAAGGGGCCACATCGACTATAGAAATCTGAACGATGCCCTCAAGGAGGAGATATATGACAAATTCAAGATCAAACATTTTGATTCAGTCATTTACCGGCCCAAAATGAATGGGGCAGTGGGGGCTGCAAATAAAACACAAAGACGATCATGGGAGGAATGTCCGCCAATCATCGGGGATGGCCGAATTTATTGTCGCTCACCCTGTTTGCCTATCGAACCTCAGTTCGCACATTTGCAAGGGCAGCCCCTTACGCATCTCCCGGGCATACGACGAGAGGGTACGATCCCAGAAAATTCAAAATAAACGATTTAGTCCTCAAAAGGATCACGCCCTGCCAAGACGAAGATATGGGGATTTTCGCTCTAAATTAAAGGGAGCCGTCACGATAAAAAAATCCTCTCTGGGGAGCCCTCATCTTACAAGGAATGGACGGGAAGGCGTTCCCCAGCCCGTTAATTCTGACTCTATGAAACAACTCTGTGATCTAAAAAAAAAAATAATCAAATAAAAAAAAATCAAAAATCCCCCAAACCTTTCAACAAGTCAAAGGACCGGATCTTTTGTCATCCCAGCAGGATACCGATGCAACCAGTACGAGGGAGATCACAAGAAAAGCAACTTAACACTGGGGCATTTGTCAACTACCCAAGAAATGATGACGTGCAAATTGGCACCCATGCAACAATCCCATCAACATGCACCATCATCATTAAATGCTACCTCATGTCAATTCAATCTTCAATGGTACGATCATCTGGCATTTGTCAAGCATAGTTTTCCCTAGGATACGATGATCCGCGTGAAAGGGGATTTTTTTTTTTGGCTTGATAGGAATCGGATTAATTCTGACAAGCAACCGTGGAGCACGATCGTGAGTATGATTAGACGAAGAAGGCTATTCAACCTTTTGATTGGGTACAAAGCCTTAATTCA
The DNA here is from genome assembly GCA_034770075.1 of Aralia elata. NCBI lineage: Eukaryota > Viridiplantae > Streptophyta > Magnoliopsida > Apiales > Araliaceae > Aralia > Aralia elata. Next base: position 464,400 of record JAVJAP010000103.1, read on the forward strand.
AAGCAACGTTTGCGACAGAATCGACCTCATGTGACAGCCTTCACTTTGCATTTGCACAAACTTTCAGTTGTGGGGTATAAAACTATGACGGTGTTGATGGCAATTAACACGTAGTCAGACAGTCAATAATTATCAAGCTAATATCAAGAAGTCAGACGATAATTGATCATCAAGCTAATGTCTCGAATCGTGGCCTGGGTTATTCGAGTAATTAAGCCGAGGGGTGTCTCTACACCTGGTGCCCTAAAGCCATCTGGTTTGGGAGTCGCTGGCCCAACACTCGTTACATGGGTAACTCAGAGCCTAAGAAAACGAGCATTACAGTAGAGGAGGCTCGAGCAGATTCGAATCGTGGCATGGGCTACTCGAGTAATTAAGCCTAAGGGATGTCTCTGCATCTGGTGCCCTAAAGCCGTCTGGTTTGGGAGTCACCGGCCTAACGCTCGCTACATGGGTAACTCAACCCTAAGAAAACGAATCTTGCGCAAGGTCAAGCAAAGAATGAATGGGGCAGACCACCAGCTTGTCTCGAACCGTGGCCTTTGTTACTCGAGTAAATAAACCCGAAGGGGTGTCTGTACACCTAATGCCCCAAAACCGTCTGGTTCGGGAGTCATTGGTCCAAAACTCGTTAAATGGGTAACTTTGAATAGCCTAAGAAAACGAGACAAGTGAAGTGGACTAATAAAGAGAAAAGATAATGCGAAAAACTCTCGGCCTTAAACAATGAGTCATGGAAGAGAAACCCCTACTGAATGCTGCATCGCATAGTGCATTTGTCATATGACGTCAATCCTGCTAAGAACGTTGTCAAGAATTGAGACAGAATACCTTTAACGAAGGAGGGTAGTTCTTTTGAATTCGACCTTACTCACGTACAATGACCATGAATGCTTGAAGGTTTTCTTACGATTTCATAACTCGTTAAATAGAAAATCATCACTCACGAAGGATCGAAAATAACTTCCAATCTAGTACATGCACGGTTCACAACTTGCTAGATTGTGCGATCAACAGATATTCAATTTCATGTGTTTTAACTGCATTTACTCTTTTGTCGAGATTATAATATCTTTGTTTTGAACTAACACTAACGGCCCAAGCCTTCAAGTTTTGGCATTTGTTAGTCATCTGATATGCAGGATCTTGCAGAGCTGTGGATAACTCAACACGGTCAACATCGCGAGTTTTCAATAGAAATTCTTGGTAGCGACACGCGCCAAGGCAGGGGCAGTTGAGAATCGTGAAATGGAAGGAAGCTGAGGCTGCACAGAACTTCTTGTCATTGGGCCTCTCCCCAATCCTGACTATCATTGCCCCGACATCCAAATGATCCACGTGCATGAGCATATACAAGGATGATATAATGCGGGACAACAGCATATCGGCTAGCAGAAATGATCAAAAGGCTAAGGAGCCCAACATAGCTGTCAATCATCACAAAGAGCGAAACAGACTGCCTCAACTCGATGAAATGAAGACGACCAAGAATGGGCTGAGTACCAAACCAATGTTGAAGTCTAGAAACTACACTTCACGACGAGGCGTGCTCCAGTCAAATGTGGGCCAACAACGACGACTATCGAAACGTATCATTTGACTGAACAGGGGTCATTTCTATCTAAAACATATGTTGTGCACATAACATATCTGCCAGATCATGCATAACATCTTTTTCATGCATGCAGGTACGATCAAAATGAAAATCTTCAGGAAAGTACAAGCACGTCGCTTTCAACCTCACAAATGATCAGACTGTGATGGCTTTTGCGGCATGGTACGTGGACGATGTTGGTGGGAGATCCAAGACAGAAGTCGATCACACATCCCACTGCAAAAATCACTCAAATCAAACCATCGACCCCTGGGAAGGGCTAGTCTCCAAGCAATCAACGACCCTTGGGAAGGGCTAGTATCCAAAACAATCAATGATCCTGGGAAGGGCTGGCATCCAAACAAGGAGTGAACCTGGGAAGGCATCCACGCGAACCACAACAAGATGGTGAGCGACCCCTGGGAAGGGCTGATATCCACAAAAAGAAAAAAGACAAAAAACAACAAACCCTGGGAAGGGCTGAGATCCACGCGAACCACAACAAGATGGTGAGCAACCCCTGGGAAGGGCTGATATCCACAAAAAGAAAAAAGACAAAAAACAACAAACCTTGGGAAGGGCTGAGATCCACGTGAACCACAACAAGATGGTGAGCAACCCCTGGAAAGGGCTGATATCCACAAAAAGAAAAAAGACAAAAAACAACAAACCCTGGGAAGGGCTGAGATCCACGCGAACCACAACAAGATGGTGAGCAACCCCTGGGAAGGGCTGATATCCACAAAAAGAAAAAAGACAAAAAACAACAAACCCTGGGAAGGGCTGAGATCCACGCGAACCACAACAAGATGGCGAGCAACCCTAGGAAGGGCTGATATCCACAAAAAGAAAAAAGACAAAAAACAACAAACCCTGGGAAGGGCTGAGATCCAAGATAACCAACCGGCGATGATAACCGGGGGTTACGAGATGGGTGACCGGCGACGATACCCGGCCCCGACGAGACAATCGTCCGGCGACGAAAACCGGCGATTACGAGATGGATGTCCGGCGACGAAAACCGGCTCCGACAAGATAACCAACCGGCGACGATAACCGGGGGTTACGAGATGGGTGACCGGCGACGATACCCGGCCCCGACGAGACAATCGTCCGGCGACGAAAACCAGCGATTACGAGATGGATGTCCGGCGACGAAAATCGGCTCCGATAAGATAACCAACCGGCGACGATAACCGGGGGTTACGAGATGGGTGACCGGCGACGATACCCGGCTCCGACGAGACAATCGACGGGGACGATAACCGGCGATTACGAGATGGGTGACCGGCGACGAAACCCGGCCCCGACGAGACGATCGACGACGACGATAACCGGCGATCATGAGATGGGTGACCAGCGACGAAACCCGGCCCCGACAAGATAGCCAACCGGCGACGATACCCGGGGGTTACGAGATGGGTGACCGGCGACGAAACCCGGCCCCCAACGAGACGATAGATTGGAAGAGTGAACCCAACGACTAACAAATACGGTCCAGGGGTTGATGCGTTGACACTCTTACGAATGTTTTGCATGCATTACATCTTGTGTTACATCATAAGCTACATGTGTTGCATCATGTATGTACTGTCATTCTTAAACATTGTCATTCATGCATCGGGTGTTTATTTCTTTATCATGTCATTTCATTTAACATTTCATAAACATGATAAAGAGGGGCAGCTGTAGACACCCAAATTTTGCACTTGGTATACTAACCCTGACAGGAGGGCAAATCCGTCAAATGAACCGCCACGACGACTTGTGATCAAGGTTGACACGACGTCGGGCGAAGCAAACACCCATGAATGATGTGGCACTTTTTCCAACAGTTCTCGGACTACAAAATGCAAGCCTTTCAGCAGAAACTGATGATCCGACACGAGAATCGAGGTGTGGTTCGGAAAATGAGAAAATCAGCCCACCCAGCCGCGGATTGATCTGCGGCCAAACGATTAAAATAATGGTAGTGCGCGAGACGACTGAAGTGCGCGGCGGGCGCGGGGAAACCGAGGCCAGCCGCAGATTGATCTGCGGCCAGCCGCAGATCAATCTGCGGCTGCCTATGGCAGCCCCTTATCAGGCCATTTTGCATACAGAAACAGGGAGAAGAGAGAAGCAGAAGGCAGCGACGGCAGCAGCTCGGGAAGGAAGGAGAAAATAGCAGAAAATAAGAGAAAATCAAGAGAGAAAAGAGAGGAAATAGTGAGGAATTGTATCCATTTTGTGAGATTATATATCATATATTTTTACTCTACTCAATATACAAGTTCATACATATTGTGAGGATCATTTGCAAGGTGAAAAAACCCTTTGTCATAGCATTTTGTTTTACCATTTTTGTTAAGCTTTTGTCATCCGAATTATATTAAATGTAATTGTTCTTGTATATTATTGTGAAATCCATAGTGTCGACGCCGGTTTTTTGTCTTTCCGATTTTAGCCCTTTGATTAGATGATGTTTTGGAAAGGATCGACACTCAATGTCGACGGGGTTTTGAAAGATCGTTTTTTATGATGAGCCAATTAACCAGAGTCGCCAGTTGGTATACTTGAAATGGATGTACCAACTCATCCGAGTTTTCGTTTTTATAAATCGATGGCTCATATGTGACTCCGAATTAATTGGTCTGCGAATCGAGATTCATAGAGTTCGGGGGCTTGCTTAAGCGAGGGGAAGGTGTTAGGCACCCCCCGACTTCCGTGAAACACGATTACCGCAATCTTGATACTTTCCTATCCTTTAATTCTCGAATGTGTGTGTGTGTATGTGCGCGTGTGTGCGTGTGTGTGTGCCTATGTGAATGTTGTGGTGAGTTTGTATGAAAGAATCTTTTGGATTTTTAGGGAAAGTCGTGCTTTGATTTGAGAATGCTTCGGAATGTCCTTCGATTTATACGAGAAAACTTGATTCTTTATAAGAAGGGTTTGATTTTAATTGTCCAAAAACTATGAGATTTTTCGTTAGGTGTCGTTTTGGCAAAACAAGAGTTTTAAACCTTCGTCAAAATAGGAATCGAGATCTATACGTTGCTTTCGTAACTCAAACGATGGGCAACTTCTAGAACCTCTTTAACCCTATGCACACCGGTTTAATAAAACGTCACTTATTTTATGAAACCATTTCTTGTGATGTTTGAAAACGATTTTCTTTAGCTTTCTCGTTTGAAATAGAAATCGACATTCATTAGCACTTCCCATTTATTAACCTCGTGATGCTAATAACCTATTTTGATCGATTTTAGAAAAATCTTTATTGTTTTGGTTATGAAATCCTTTGTTTGATGTTACAAATCAAATTGAACATCAAAACGCGTAGGGGGTTATTCACGGGCATGTAAGCCATCAAAATACCCCCGAACGCCAACAATCACATATTTTTCACTATAACGGGGCCTTAAACACGATTCTCGCCTTGGCGTCGTTTTAAGGCCCGACGATTACATATTTACAATGAAAGATACATCGAATTTATTACATATATCAATAGATGTCCATCATCGGATTTGAACCACGGGGTCGCTTTCCTAGGCTCACAACCAAATTTCTACGCACCCACAATCGGATATTACAAGAAATAACCAACACGGATAATCTAACGATACTAAGACATCCTAAAATAGAGATTTAAAAGAAACTATGCCAAATATAACATCGTAAAACAAACAAAAAAAATCAACGAATAAATATCATTGGGTTATTAGGAAGAATTTTGTTCCGATGGAACCCTCACCAATAATCCCTAACTCATTGTTCCATCATAAATTACATGAAAACTACATTTAATTTGACCAAATAATGTGATAGAATTTGCAAAAATAAGGAGATTTTTACCTTGCAAATGAAATCCAAATGGATGTAAATTTATCTATTCGGATAGAAGAAAAGATATATGTGATACAATTAATTCACAAGAATATTATTCCTCTCTTTTTTCCTCTCTTTCACTCCTATTTTTGTTACAAATCTATGCTATTTCTTCCTCAATTTTCGAACTTCTTGCTGCTGTATTTTTCTTCTTCTCGGATCTGCTGAATTCCTCTTCTCTCTCGCTCCCTGTATGCTGAAATGAGTTGTTATAGGCTGGCACGCCAGCACGCCAGCCACTTTGATTATTTAATTCTTCTCGGTTCCCGCACCGCACCTCGATTCTTGCGTCGCGCTGTCAGTTTTATCCGAAATGCCTGTATTTTGCAGTCCGATAATTACTGCGGGACGTGACACATTATTCGGAAATGCTCATTTCATATGGCTTTATCGTCACGTTGATTTTGACTGCAACTTGTCGCGGCGGTGTCCAGTCTTCGCACTTATGCCGATTCTTTTGCTCCCGCAGGCGGGTTCAATTGACAATTTTGCCCTCCTGTCAAGGTTAGCATACGAAGTGCAAAATTTGGGTGTCTACAGCTGCCCCTCTTTATCATGTTTATGTAATGTTAAATGAAATGAACAGGATAAAGAAACAGACACCCGATGTCTGAATGACACTGCACAGATATGACAATACACACACGATGCAACACATGTAGTTTATGGTACAACACAAGATGTAACGCATGCAAAACATTCGAAAGAGTGTCAATGCATCAACCCTCTGACCGTATTTGTTGGTCGTTAGGTTCACTCTTCCAATCTATCATCTCGTTCGGGGCCGGGTGTCGTCGCCGGACATCCATCTCGTGATCGCCGGTTATCGTCGTCGGTCGATCGTCTCGTCGGGGCCGGGTATCGTCGCCGGTCACCTATCGCGTAACCCCCGGTTATTGTCGCCGGTTGGTTATCTTGTCGGAGCCGGTTTTCGTCGCCGGACATCCATCTCGTAATCGCCGGTTATCGTCGCCGGTCGATTGTCTTGTCGGAGCCGGGTATCGTCGCCGGACATCCATCTCGTAATCGCCGGTTATCGTCGCCGGTCGATTGTCTTGTCGGGGCCGGGTATCGTCGCCGGTCACCCATCTCGTAACCCCCGGTTATCGTCGCCGGTTGGTTATCTTGTCGGAGCCGGTTTTCGTCGCCGGTTATCGTCGCCGGTCGATCGTTTGGATCTCAGCCCTTCCCAGGGTGTTAGTGTTTGGATATCAGCCCTTCCCAAGGTGTTAGTTGTTTGGATATCAGCCCTTCCCAAGGTGTTAGTTGTTTGGATATCAGCCCTTCCCAAGGTGTTAATTGTTTGGATATCAGCCCTTCCCAAGGTGTTAGTGTTTGGATATCAGCCCTTCCCAAGGTGTTAGTTGTTTGGATATCAGCCCCTCCCAGGGTGTTAGTTGTTTGGATATCAGCCCTTCCCAAGGTGTTAGTGTTTGGATATCAGCCCTTCCCAAGGTGTTAGTTGTTTGGATATCAGCCCTTCCCAGGGTGTTAGTTGTTTGGATATCAGCCCTTCCCAAGGTGTTAGTGTTTGGATATCAGCCCTTCCCAAGGTGTTAATTGTTTGGATATCAGCCCTTCCCAGGGTGTTAGTTGTTTGGATATCAGCCCTTCCCAAGGTGTTAGTGTTTGGATATCAGCCCTTCCCAAGGTGTGTTGTTTTTTGTCTTTTTTCTTTTTGTGGATATCAGCCCTTCCCAGGGGTGCTCGCCATCTTGTTGTGGTTCGCGTGGATCTCAGCCCTTCCCAGGGTTTGTTGTTTTTTGTCTTTTTTCTTTTTGTGGATATCAGCCCTTCCCAGGGTTGCTCGCCATCTTGTTGTGGTTCGCGTGGATCTCAGCCCTTCCCAGGGTTTGTTGTTTTTTGTCTTTTTTCTTTTTGTGGATATCAGCCCTTCCCAGGGTTGCTCACCATCTTGTTGTGGTTCGCGTGGATCTCAGCCCTTCCCAGGGTTTGTTGTTTTTTGTCTTTTTTCTTTTTGTGGATATCAGCCCTTCTCAGGGTTGCTCACCATCTTGTTGTGGTTCGCGTGGATCTCAGCCCTTCCCAGGGATCTTTTTTTTTTTTTTTTTTTTATTTGATTTTGAGGGATTTCTTGAAGTGGGATGTGTGATCGGCTTCTGTCCCGGATCTCCCACCAACATCGTCCACGTACTATGCCGCAAAAGCCATCACGGTCTGATCATTTGTGAGGTTGAAGGCGCCGTGCTTGTACTTTCCTGAAGATTTTCATTTTGATCGTACCTGCATGCACGAAAAAGATGTTACACATGATCTGGCAGATATGGTATGGACAGATGCATGTGCACAACATATGTTTTAGATAGAAATGACCCCTGTTCAGTCAAATGATACGATTCGACGGTCGTCGTTGCTTGCCAACATTTGATTGGATCACGCCTCGTCATGAAGTGTAGTTTCTAGACTTCAACATTGGTTTTGTACTCTGGCTGTTCTCGGTCGTCTTCATTTTATCGAGTTGAGGCAGTCTATTTCGCTCTCTGTGATGATCGACAGCTATGTTGGGCTCCTTGGCCTTTTGATCATTTCTGTTGGCCGATATGCTGCTGTCCCGCATTATATCATCCTTGTATATGCTCATGCACGTGGATCATTTGGATGTCGAGGCAGTGATAGCCAGGATTGGGGAGAGGCCCAATGACGAGGAGTTCTGTGCAGCCTCAGCTTCCTTCCATTTCACGATTCTTAACTGCCCCAGCCTTGGCATGTGTTGTTACCAAGGATTTCTATCGAAAACTCGCGATGTTGACCGTGCTGAGTTATCCACAGCTCTGCAAGATCCTGCATATCAGATGACTAACAAATGCCAAAACTTGAAGGCTCGGGCCGTTAGTGTTAGTTCAACAAAAAGATATTATAATCTCGACAAAAATGCAGTTAAAGCACATGAAATTGAATATCTATTGATCGCACAATCTAGCAAGTTGTGAAGCGTGAATGTACTAGTTTGGAAGTTTTTTTTTTTTTTTTTTTTTTTCAATCCCTCGTGAGTTGATGATTTTCTATTTGACGAATTATGAAATCGTAAGAACACCTTCAAGCATTCATGGTCACTGTACGTGAGTGAGGTCGAATTCAAAAGAACTACCTTCCCTCGTCAAAGGCACTCTGTCTCCATTCTCGACAACGTCCTTAGCAGGATTGACGTCATATGACAAATGCATTGTGCGATGCAGCATTCAGTAGGGGTTTCTCTTTCATGACTTCTTGTTTAAGGCCGAGAGTTTTTTTTTCGTATTATCTTTTCTCTTTATTAGCCCACTTCACTTGTCTCGTTTTCTTAGGCTATTCAAAGTTACCCATTTAACGAGTTTTGGACCAATGACTCCCAACCAGGCGGTTTTGGGGCATTAGGTGTATAGACACCCCTTCGGGTTTATTTACTCGAGTAACAAAGGCCACGGTTCGAGACAAGCTGGTGGTCTGCACCATTCATTCTTTGCTTGACCTTGTGCAAGATTCGTTTTCTTAGGCTTGAGTTACCCATGTAGCGAGTGTTAGGCCGGTAACTCCCAAACCAGACGGCTTTAGGGCACCAGATGTAGAGACACCCCTTAGGCTTAATTACTCGAGTAGGCCATGCCACGATTCGAATCTGCTCGGGCCTCCTCTACTGTAATGCTCGCTTTCTTAGGCTCTGAGTTACCCATGTAACGAGTGTTGGGCCAGCGACTCCCAAACCAGATGGCTTTAGGGCACCAGGTGTAGAGACACCCCTCGGGCTTAATTACTCGAATAACCCAGGCCACGATTCGAGACATTAGCCTGATAATCATTTATCGTCTGACTTCTTGATATTAGCTTGATAATTATTGACTGTCTGACTACGTGTTAATTGCCATCAACATCGTTATAGTTCCATACCCCATAACTGAAAGTTCGTGCAAATGCAAAGTGAAGTCTGTCACATGAGGTCAATTCTGTCGCGAACGTTGCTTTGAATTAAGGCTTTGTACCCGATCAAAAGGTTGAATAGCCTTCTTCGTCTAATCATACTCACGATCGTGCTCCACGGTTGCTTGTCAGAATTAATCCGATTCCTATCAAGCCAAATAAAATCCCCTTTCACGCGGATCCTCGTATCCCGGGAAAACTATGCTTGACAAATGCCAGATGATCGTACCGTTGAAGATTGAATTGACATGATGTAGCATTTGATGATGATGGTGCATGTTGATGGGATTGTTGCATGGGTGCCAATTTGCACGTCATCATTTCCTGGGTAGTGACAAATGCCCCAATGTTAAGTTGATTTTCTTGTGATCTCCCTCGTACTGGTTGCATCGGTATCTCGCTAGGCTGACCAAAGATCCAGTCCTTTGACTTGTTGTAAGGTTTGGGGGATTTTTTGATTTTTTTGATTTTTTTTTTTTTTTTTATTTTTTTTTTTGGATGGATTTGCCCCTACTCCGGCTCTTTGTGATCGTTAGGGGTTCTGATGTTTAATGGCGATGGTTTGGTCTAAGCCGGGTTTGGGTTTACCTTCGACCTATCCTTTGATTTCGCCAGGCGTATTGTCGATATCTGTCTAGTCCTGCTCAATCCCCATCAGATCGAAATCTAGCTTTATACCAAAATCGTGATCCCCCTTCAAATTTGGCCTATTGTTTGTCAGGCTAGAATGCCTCAATTCGGGGTACTGCCATAAAACAAAAAAAATGCTTGTTATATATATAAAACATTTCAGCACATGATTTTCTTTTTGGGTAACATGATAAAATGACAAGAGCGTGCAGGGATTTGAAATAAAACTCAGAATTTTAAAACCCGTTGATCTTCTACTGGCCGGGTTTCACTGCCGTACTTCTGGATTCACCCCCCTTCCCCATCATGCTTAGGTAGAGGATTTAACATTTGGTGACCCTGGCTGTTCCACCACAATTTCCCCACTATCAATCAAATCCTGAATTTTGTGTTTCAGCGTCCAACATTTCTGCGTATCATGACCGGGGGAACCTGAGTGGTATGCGCATCGCTTGCTTGGGTCAAATCTCCTTCCATTCGGGTCACTCGGGGGTGCCAAATCGACTATTTTCCTTTGGGCTATCAATAATGCCAAAACCTGCTCAAGAGGATCCCCGAGTGGGGTGAATACTCGATCTTTCGAGGCATCAAATCTTCTTCGTTCATCCGACCCTCGATCATTGAAATTAGGCTGTCGGGGTGGTGCAATTCTTTGTGGTCGCACTAGAGGGCCATTATCCACCTTCCTAGATGAGCCCTGCAGAATGAGGGAGACATCCTCCTCCCTTTTCTTTTGGGCTCTCTGGGAAGCACTGCCATAATTTCCACTCCGGATTTGCTCCGCAGCCGTCTCCAAAACCGTGAAATCCCGAATCTTGCCAGACTTCAAACCCATGTCCACCATTTCTCCATGTTTAATCATTTCAGCAAAGGGTCTTCCAATCCCCGAGATGACTCGTTCATAATACGATGCCTCTTGAATGTCTACAAAAGTCATCACCATCTCTGACTCGCTCATCGGGGGATTCACCTATGCGGCCATACCCCTCCATCGCTGTGCATAATCCCTGAAGGATTCCCGGGGTTGCTTCTTAACTTTCGTCATTTGGTACCTGTCAGGGGCCATCTGGGCCTGAAAGCTGTATTGGGTTAAGAAGGTATGGGCCAATTCCTCCCAGTTGTGGATTCGGGCATTGTCAAGGCGGGCATACCAGATTCTTGCCTCCCCCGTTAAGCTTTTCTGGAACAGTTGCATTCTCAACCCCTCGTCCTCGGCATAAGACCCGAGTTCTCCAATTTATATTTTCAAATGGGTGTAGGGATCCCCTTTCCCGTTGTATTTTTCAAACTCAGGGATTTTGAATTTCTCCGGGTATCTGGCTCCGGGGAAGACACATAAATCTGAATAGTTAACCCTGCCGAGGGACCCTATGCCCTTCATAGATTGGATGGTCTCTTCCATTTGTCTCATTTTCTTCCGCAAGTCATCTGTATCTCCCTCTTCCGGGATAGTAATTACTGTTTTATTTGGTACGGGAATGGCCTTTGGGACGACTGGCTCGCCCTTAGGTGGATCCTCCTTAGGTAGTTCCTGCCTGGGTATCAACTGCTCTCTTAGCATTATGGCCATTTCTAACATCTGCTTCTTAAAGTCATCAAATTCCTCCCTAGATATGGCACCGGAATTGGTAGATGGAATATCAGCCATTTCAGATATGGAGTTTTGGGCCTTCCTAGACTGCGAACGGGTTTGAGGAGCAATCCTACAGAAACCAAAGTTCGAAGTTTAGTCTTGGGGAGTAAAAAATGTGGATGCATGCTGAAGCTGTAATTTTTTGTGTCTTTGGGGTTTTTTAATCTTTCCCTGCGAAACAGAAAGTTAGTAGTCCTCTAATGTAATGACAAATGCTAAACGTGGCCTTATTAAGCTCCCTAGCTGTTCCCTGCAAAACATAGAGGTTAGTAATTTCTCTCGGCAAAAAGGAAAGCGAAATATGAATAATATCATGACATTTATGCGTGAAATGTAAAAGGCATGAAGAGACTTTTCCTGCGTAGGGTTAATCTGCGGCTGACCTATCCTAGGGTTACTCTCACGGGCTTTTCGGCATGAAGGTCCCCAAATCTTCGCAATCTACTCGTCTGAGCCCTTTCGATTGGAGCGGATTTGGGTGGTGCGTTTCCTGAGCCATCTCCGGGGAGCAGCCCCTTCGAGTCCAGTAATAAGCAACCGACAGGTTCGCCTCAGGAGGAGGTACTCTCTCAACATACATTCACATTCGTCGTCCTCACCGCATGCAAATGATTACTTGAAAGTAAAGCAATTCCATTCAATCATTCATTTATTGGACAGAACACACATTCACACAACAAAACGTTCAAAAGATCACAATATCGCACACACACACACAGATTCATAAATTTTAAAGGATAAGAAAGCATCAAGATTTTGAAAGCGGCTTAAGCCCTCTACTTAGATCCCCAGGAGAGTCGCCAGCTGTCGACGCCGGTTTTTCGTCTTTCCGATTTTAGCCCTTTGATTAGATGATGTTTTGGAAAGGATCGGCACTCAATGTCGACGGGGTTTTGAAAGATCGTTTTTTATGATGAGCCAATTAACCAGAGTCACCAGTTGGTATAGTTGAAATGGATGTACCAACTCATCCGAGTTTTTGTTTTTATAAATCGATGGCTCATATGTGACTCCGAATTAATTGGTCTGCGAATCGAGATTCATAGAGTTCGGGGGCTTGCTTAAGCGAGGGGAAGGTGTTAGGCACCCCCCGACTTCCGTGAAACACGGTTACCGCAATCTTGATACTTTCCTATCCTTTAATTCTCGAATGTGTGTGTGTGTATGTGCGCGTGTGTGCGTGTGTGCGTGTGTGTGCCTATGTGAATGTTGTGGTGAGTTTGTATGAAAGAATCATTTGGATTTTTAGGGAAAGTCGTGCTTTGATTTGAGAATGCTTCGGAATGTCCTTCGATTTATACGAGAAAGCTTGATTCTTTATAAGAAGGGTTTGATTTTAATTGTCCAAAAACTATGAGATTTTTCGTTAGGTGTCGTTTTGGCAAAACAAGAGTTTTAAACCTTCGTCAAAATAGGAATCGAGATCTATACGTTGCTTTCGTAACTCAAACGATGGGCAACTTCTAGAACCTCTTTAACCCTATGCACACCGGTTTAATAAAACGACACTTATTTTATGAAACCATTTCTTGTGATGTTTGAAAACGATTTTCTTTAGCTTTCTCGTTTGAAATAGAAATCGACATTCATTAGCACTTCCCATTTATTAACCTCGTGATGCTAATAACCTATTTTGATCGATTTTAGAAAAATCTTTATTATTTTGGTTATGAAATCCTTTGTTTGATGTTACAAATCAAATTGAACATCAAAACGCGTAGGGGGTTATTCACGGGCATGTAAGCCATCAAAATACCCCCGAACGCCAACAATCACATATTTTTCACTATAACGGGGCCTTAAACACGATTCTCGCCTTGGCGTCGTTTTAAGGCCCGACGATTACATATTTACAATGAAAGATACATCGAATTTATTACATATATCAATAGATGTCCATCATCGGATCTGAACCACGGGGTCGCTTTCCTAGGCTCACAACCAAATTTCTACGCACCCACAATCGGATATTACAAGAAATAACCAACACGGATAATCTAACGATACTAAGACATCCTAAAATAGAGATTTAAAAGAAACTATGCCAAATATAACATCGTAAAACAAACAAAAAAAATCAACGAATAAATATCATTGGGTTATTAGGAAGAATTTTGTTCCGATGGAACCCTCACCAATAATTCCTAACTCATTGTTCCATCATAAATTACATGAAAACTACATTTAATTTGACCAAATAATGTGATAGAATTTGCAAAAATAAGGAGATTTTTACCTTGCAAATGAAATCCAAATGGATGTAAATTTGTCTATTCGGATAGAAGAAAAGATATATGTGATACAATTAATTCACAAGAATATTATTCCTCTCTTTTTTCCTCTCTTTCACTCCTATTTTTGTTACAAATCTATGCTATTTCTTCCTCAATTTTCGAACTTCTTGCTGCTGTATTTTTCTTCTTCTCGGATCCTGAAATGAGTTGTTATAGGCTGGCTGGCCGCCTGCCTTCCACCCAGCACGCCAGCCACTTTGATTATTTAATTCTTCTCGGTTCCCGCACCGCACCTCGATTCTTGCGTCGCGCTGTCAGTTTTATCCGAAATGCCTGTATTTTGCAGTCCGATAATTACTGCGGGACGTGACACATTATTCAGAAATGCTCATTTCAGATGGCTTTATCGTCACGTTGATTTTGACTGCAACTTGTCGCGACGGTGTCCAGTCTTCGCACTTATGCCGATTCTTTTGCTCCCGCAGGCGGGTTCAATTGACGATTTTGCCCTCCTGTCAAGGTTAGCATACGAAGTGCAAAATTTGGGTGTCTACACATGGATTGAGGGCTATTAGTGAGGGTTCCAAATGGAACGAAATTCCTCCTAATGGCCCGATGATATCCATTTGGCAATTTTAGCTTGTTTAATTTGTGTAGTATCCATTGCGTGGGTGTGTATAAATTGTGGATGTGAGCCTAGGAACGCGACCCCGTGGTCCTAATCCGATGATGGACAATTTTGATATATGTAATAAATTCTATGTACCTTTCATTGTAAATATGTAATCGTCGGGCCTTAAAACGACGCCAAGGCGAGGATCGTGGTTAAGGCCCCGTAATAGTGAAATATGTGATTGTGGGCATTGGGGTTATTCGGATGGCTCACATGCCCATGAATAGCTCCACGCATTTTAATACTTGATTTGATTTATGACACAAAATTGATTTCAAAGCTAAATGATAAGATTTTCATAAAATCAATCAAACTAGGCTATTTGCATCACGAGGTTAATAAATGGGAAATGCTAATGAATGTTGATTCCTATTCAACGAGAAGGTTAAAGGGAAAAATCGGTTTCAAACATCAAAAAATGGTTTTATAAAAATAAGCAACGTTTTATTAAATCTTTGTGTATAGGGTTAAGGAGATCCTAGAAGTTGCCCATCATGCTATTTACGAAAGCAACGTATAGATCTCGATTCCTATTTTGACGAAGGTTTAGAAAACTCTTGTTTTGCCAAAACGACACCTAATGAAAATCTCATAGTTTTGACAATTAAAATCAAACCTTTCTCATAAAGCTTTCTCGTGTATGCCGAAAAGACATTCCGAAGCGTTCTCCAATCAAAGCACGACTTTCCCAAAAAAAAAAATCCAAATGATTCTTTCATACAAACTCACCACAACATTCACATAGGCACACACACACACGCGCATATACACACACACATTCGAGAATTAAAGGATAGGAAAGCATCAAGATTGCGGTAACCGTGTTTCACGGAAGTCGGGGGGTGCCTAACACCTTCCCCTCGCTTAAGCAAGCCCCTGAACTCTATGAATCTCGGTTCGCGGACCAATTAATTCGGAGTCACATATGAGCCGGCGATTTATAAAAAATGAAAATTCGGATGAGTTGGTACATCCATGTCAAATATACCAACTAGCGACTCTGGTTAATTGGCTCATCATAAAAAACAATCTTTCAAAACCCCGTCGACATTAATGCCGACCTTTTCCAAAAATCATTTAATCAAGAGGCTAAAATCGGAAAAGGGCAAAAAGAGGAGAAAACCGACGTCGACATCGGCTAAATCTCTTGTTGAGGTAATAGATGGCCTGCTCTTTGCCTGAGTCATTCTTCTGTCCCAGCATACATCCCATCGCAATGGCATTGACCGATATATACATAAACAGAGGGATTCCATCCTTCGGGGGTACCAGCACCGGTGCTTTTGTCAGCTACTTCTTAATGGTCTGAAAGGCTTTCTGGCATTGCTTATTCCACTCTTGGGAGACATCTTTCCTTAACAGTTTAAAAATTGGCTCCCATGTAGTTGTCAAGTGGGATATGAAGCGATTGATGAAGTTTATTCTTCCCAAAAATCCTCTTATATCCTTTTCTGTGCGAGGTGCCAGCATATCCACGATGGCCTTAATCTTCGCCGGATCCAACTTAATGTCCCGATTACTAACCAGGAATCCCAAGAGCTTGCCCGACTGCACTTCGAAAGCACACTTTGCCGGATTGAGCTTCAAATTATATTTTCTGAGCCGATCGAATAGCTTTTTGAGATGGGTTATATGATCAGATTCTACCCTTGATTTCACAATAATGTCATCCACGTAGACCTCTATCTCTTTGTGCATCATGTCGTGGAACAGGGCCATCATGGCTCTCTGATAAATAGCCCCCATATTTGTGAGACCGAAGGCCAATCGTCTGTAGCAGAAGGTGCCCCAAGGGGTGATGAAAGCGGTCTTTTCCCGGTCTTCCTCTGCCACCATTATCTGATGATACCTCGCAAAACAATCAACAAAAGAGTACATCTCGTATTGGGCTTTGTTATCCACCAATATGTGTATAAAAGGCATTGGGAAATTGTCCTTGAGACTGGCCTTGTTCAGATCTCTATAGTCGACACATACCCTCACCTTCCCTCTAGGCTTAGCCATTGGGACTATAATGGACAGTCATTCCGGGTAAGTGGACACCATAATGAGTCCAGCCTTGAACTGTTTGACGATTTCTTCCTTCACCTTCAAGATCCACTCCGGTTTTAGCTTTCTTAGTTTCTATTTGACCAGCTTGAAACCCTCCTTGATGGGAAACCGGTGTACCACAATGTCGATGGACAATCCAATCATGTCCTCATGAGACCAGGCAAAAACATCCTCATACTGGCTTAGCAACTCGGTTATTTCTGTTTTCTGGCTGGGGTCAGATCTGTCCATATCTTGAGCTCTTTGGGTTTGTCAGGGGTTCCGATATTTATGGTGATGGTTTGGTCTAAGTTGGGTTTGTCTTCGACCTATCCTTTGATCTCGTCAGGCGTGTCGTCATTATCTGTCTCATCCTGCTCAATGCCTGTAGACACCCAAATATTGCACTTCGTATACTAACCTTGACAGGAGGGCAAATTCGTCAAATGGATCGGCCTGCGAGAGCAAAAGATGGAAAAAATACGAACACTCGACGCCACCATGATAATTTGCAGCCGAAATCGACATGACAGCAGGGCTATCCGAATTTGGCATTCTCGGAAGGTGTGGCGCGCTTCCCGGAAATTCCCGGACTGCAGAATACGAGCCTGTCAGCGAAAACCGACATTGCGGCACGAAAATCGAGGCGTGGCACAAAAATCGAGAAAGTCAAGCCCGCCAGCCGCGGATAGATCTGCGGCCAAATGAGTGCGCCTTTCTGGAAAGTCAGATCCCGAAAACCGGGCTGAGTGGCGAGCCAGCTGGCCAGCCGCTGATGCATCTGCGGCCAGCCGCAGATAGATCTGCGGCTGGCTTTGGCCAGCCTATTTAAACTCAGCTTCGGACAGTATACAAGAGGTTGAGCAGTTTGGCGGAAGAAGAAGAAAATCAGCAGCAGTTTTAGCTCGGAAATAGAGAGAAATAGCACAAATTCTTGCAACAATTGAGAGAAAAAAGAGAGAAAGTTTCTTTGTTGTTAGATTATATCAATACATCTCATATTTCAATCAAATACACAAGTTTCTACACAATTTTGGTATCATTTGCAAGGTGAAAATCTCATTATTTTTGCAACTTCTATCATGTCATTTGGCTAAATTTAATTGCAATTTTCAAGAATATTGTTGAAAAATCATGGATTAGGGATTATTGGTGAGGGTTCCATTGGAACAAGATTCTTCCCAATAATCCGATGATATCTAATTGACGAAATTTCTAGCTTATTTATGGGTATATATTAGGCGTAGTTTGATTGATTGTATTTTTTTAGGATGTGTTAAGCAATCTACGTTGTTGTTATTGTAGTATTCATTTTGTGAGTATGTAGTAATCGTGGTTGTGAGCCTAGGAAAGCGACCCCGTGGTTCAAATCCGATGATGGACGTTTTGGTGTATGTAATAGATGCAAGATGCTTGTTTTGTAATATGTAACTGTCGGGCCTTAAAACGACGCTAAGGCGAGAATCGGGTTTAAGGCCCCGTATTAGTGGAATATGTGATTGTTGGCGTTCGGGGATATTTTGATGGCTTACATGCCCATGGATAGCCCCGACGCATTATGTTTATACTTGATTAGAATTTTGAGGCGCCAAAAGGATTTCAAAAAGATTAAACGATAAGGATCTTTTCTAAAAATCAATCAAAGTAGGATATTAGCATCACGAGGCTAAAAATTTGGGAAACGCTAACGAAGGTCGATTCCTATCCTACGGGAAAAGCTAAAAGAGGTTATTTTCAAATGTCACGAAAAGACGGGTTTTACAAAAGAACGAAACGTTTTATTAAACCGTTGTGCATAGGGTGAAAGAGATTCTAGAAGTTGCCCATCATTTGAGTTACGAAAGCAACGTATAGAGCTTGATTCCTATTTTGATGAAGGTTTAAAAACTCTTGTATTGCCAAAACAACCCCTAATGAAAATTCCATGGTTTTTTGACGATTAAAATCAAATCTTTCTCATAAAAAAATAAAGCTTTCTCGTATTAAAGGAAAAGACATCCTAAGGCACTCTTCAAAATAAAGCACGCCTCTTTCATAAAATACCCGAAAGAATTTCTTCCATACAGAACTCACCATAACATTCATTCAGGCACACAGACACACACACACACGCACACATACACATTTTATGAGATAAAGGATAGGAAAGTATCAAGATTGCGGTAACCGTGTTTCACGGGAGTCGAGGGGTGCCTAACACCTTCCCCTCACTTAAAGCAAGCCCCCGAACTCTATGAATCTCGATTCGCAGACCAATTAATTCGGAGTCACATATGAGCCAGCGATTACGAAAATGAAACTCGGATGAGTTGGTACATCCATTTCAAATATACCAACTGGCGACTCTGGTTAATCGGCTCATCATGAAAAAACGATCTTTCAAAACCCCGTCGACATTAATGCCGACCCTTTTCCAAAAATCATCTAAACCAAAAGGCTAAATTGGAAAAGACAAAAAGGACAAGCGGACGAAACCGGCGTCGACAGCTGGCGACTCTGCTGGGGACATTTAGAGGGCTTAAGCCGCGTTTAAATCGTGATGCTATCCTATCCTTTAAAATTCATAAAATGTGTGTGCATGCGATATTTTGATTTTTTACTTCTTTTGTGCGAATGCGTGTTTTGTCGAATAGATGAATGATTTGAATGGAATTGCTTTACTTTTGAGTAATCATTTGCATACGGTGAGGACGATGAATGTGAATGTATGTTGAGAGAGTACCTCCTCCTGAGGCGAACCTGTCGGTTGCTTATTACTGGACTCGAAGGGGCTGCTCCCCGGAGATGGCTCAGGAAACGCACCACCCAAATCCGCTCCAATCGAAAGGGCTCAAACGAGTAGATTGCGAAGATTTGGGGACCTTCATGCCGAAAAGCCCGTGAGAGTAACCCTAGGATAGGTCATCCTCAGATTAACCCAACGCAGGAAAAGTCTCTTCATGCCTTTTTACGTTTATATGTCTAAATGTCATGATCTCATTCAATATTCATATATCCCTTTTCTGTGTCAAAAGAGATTACTAAACTCTGTGAATTGCAGGGAATAGTTGGGGGAGCATAATAAAGCATGTTTAGCATTGGTTATGGCATTAAAGGACTACTAACTTTCTGTTTTACAGGGAAAGATTAAAAAACACACAAAAAAAAATTATTACAGTCTTAGCATGCATCCATTTTGCATTTCCCCAGGACTAAACTTCGAACCATTGTCTCTGTAGGATTGCTCCTCAAACCCGTTCGCAGTATAAGAAAGCCCAGGTCTCTACCTCTGAAATGGCTGATCTTCCCAATCATAGTTCCATATCTCGGGAGGAGTTTGATGATTTTAAAAGACAGATGATGGAAATGGCCACAATGCTAAAAGAACAGTTCTTAATCCGACAGGATCCGGCAAACCAGGGATCGCATAATATTCCACCACCAGGGGATGATCAGAATCCTCCTAAAAATGGTACAAACTTGCTTAAAGAGGACCAACCCCGACTCAAGGACGAGCCAGTCATCCCAAAGGCCGTTCCCATACCTAGCAGGACAGTGATTACTATCCCAGAAGAAGGGGACAATGACGACCTTCGGAGAAAAATGAAACACATGGAGGAGACCATCCAATCTCTAAGGGGCATAGGCTCCCTGGGCAGGGTTAATTATTCGGATCTATGTGTTTTCCCCGGATCCAGATATCCAGAAAAGTTCAAGGTCCCCGAGTTTGAGAAATACAATGGAAAGGGAGACCCCTATACACACTTGAAAATATACATTGGAGAACTCGGGTCTTATGCCGAAGACGAAGGGCTAAGAATGCAGCTGTTCCAGAAAAGCTTAACAGGGGAGGCAAGAATCTGGTATGCCCGCCTTGACAACGCCCGAATCCACAACTGGGAGGAATTGGCCCATACTTTCTTAACCCAATACAGTTTTCAGGCCCAGATGGCCCCTGACAGGTACCAAATGACAAAAGTCAAGAAGCAGCCTAGGGAATCCTTCAGGGAATATGCGCAACGATGGAGGGGCATGGCCGCACAGGTAACCCCCCCGATGAGCGAATCAGAGATGGTAATGACCTTTGTAGACATCCAGGAGGCACCGTATTATGAGCGGGTCATCTCGGGGATTGGAAGACCCTTTGCTGAAATGATTAAACATGGAGAGATGGTTGACATGGGGTTGAAATCGGGTAAAATCCGGGATCTTACTGCTTTAGAAAACTGCTGCCGAGCAAATACAGAATGGAAACTACGGCAGCACTTCCCGGAGGGTCCAAAAGAAAAAGGAGGAGGATGTCTCCCTCATCCTACAGGGGTCATCCAGAAAAACGGAAAGCCATCTTCCGGTACAGGTTCAAAGGGTTGGGCCATCCCGACAGCCAAACTTCACAGATCAAAGGGCAGAGGGGCGAAGAAGATACGAGGCCTCGCAAAATCGAGTATTCACCCCACTCGGGGAGCCTCTCGAGCGGATTTTGGCGGTATTGATGGCCCAAAAGAAGATAATCAATTTGGCTCCCCCAAGTGACCCGAAAGGAAAGAGATTTGACCCAAGCAAACGGTGCGCCTACCACTCGGGTTCCCCGGGGCATGATACACAAGATTGTTGGACATTGAAACATATAATTCAGAACATGATCGACAATGGGGAAATTATGGTGGAACAACCAGACTCCCCGAATGTTAAAGCAAATCCCCTGCCAAGACATGATGGGGGGGGAGTCAATGTGACGGAGGCAAATGAGGCTGGGGGGCCACCAAGACTGAACTATGTGCAGAAAATTGAGGAAATGATCAACGTGATACATGATCATGGGAGTGCACGGGGAACGCCCATCAGGTTGATAGGGGTAAGTACGAACGACACGGAGGGACCGGTCAAGTTGACAGTTCCGAGGTCCATCATCCTTACGGCAAGGCCGCAATTCCCCATCAGTAGTCTGAAGACTGTACCCTGGAATTATGGGGGAATGCCAGAGGAAACGGCCAGTTGTGCTTCCGTGACGACAAAAGGGAACCCCTTATATCTTCCCGGACGAGTCCTTGAAAGCCAAAAGAGGAAAAATGAGGAGGTTTCCGAGGAAAGGGCCGTCGAATTTTTGAAAAGGATGGATCATCCAGAAACAAGGGGGATCCAGATTTTAAATGAGGAGTCAACCCTAACATCAGTCATGGACTTGGTGTTGTCATCCAGTAAGCATTGTAGAACCCTGACAAAGGTTCTGGAAGAGGCATACGTGCCCAAAGAAATTAGTGAGGAGGGTTTCGGCCAGCTGGTGGGCCACCTGTTGGAAGGCGATGCAATATCCTTTACGGATGAGGACATTCCCAAGGAGGGAAGAGGGCACCGAAAACCGCTACACATTGCGGTAATCTCTTCAGGATATGTCATGAATGGGGTGCTGATCGATGGGGGAACGGCATTGAATATATGTCCTCTCAGTACGCTAAAGAAAATGAACATCAGTTCCAAACGCCTCCGAGCCAGTCAGGTGGTGGTTCGGGCTTTTGACGGATCCCGGAGGGATACCATTGGAGAGATAGAATTGCCAGTGGAGATAGGGCCCTGTACTTTTGATATATCCTTCCAAGTCCTAGATATTACGGCAAGCTACAACCTGCTGTTAGGGAGGCCGTGGATACACATGGCCGGGGCAGTTCCTTCCACGCTCCACCAACAAATCAAGCTGATCATCGATGGGAATCTGGTAACAATCTCGGCCGAATATGATGACCCTTCTCATCCCAGGAGTGGCCTACCAGTGATCAATGTGGATGAGTCAGCAGCACCTGCCAGCTTTCAAGCACTAGAGATTAGCACTCCCCATTATAGACGCCTGGAAGCTCCAGCTGTGAAACCTAGGATCTCTCCGGAACTTACCTTTGTGGCAAAGGAAATGATAAAAATGAACTTCCAGCCTGGACAGGGACTGGGGAAAAGCAATCAGGGAATCATTGAGCCCATCCACCTACCACAGCAGATAGGCAAAGCAGGGTTGGGATACCATGGGGGCGCAGCACGGAGATACCGTCAGGATGCGACTCCGATTCGACTAGCTGGCAGTCCAGTGACTAAAGTCGGCAATGAGCAGGGGATCAGCGGGCCTGTGATTGGGGCAGGGAATGAAAAATTAACCCCCGCACGTAATAAGTCCGCCCGGAGGGAAAGTTTCCTGCAGGAGGGGTCGCAAAAGAGTTTGAAATCAAATGCTATATCCCCGGACAATCAACAAACAGCAAGGAGGGGATGGATGTTGTCACGCCACCGGGGGCCCAGCGAGTTATGCCTATCATCAATTGGGCGGAGCTAATGAATTCCCGATGAGGGTAAGAGAGGGGACTCAGGCGATATAGCCGTAGTCATCGGGGAAGTGTCCGATGTGAAGCTGCCTTTCATTCGGCGCATTTCGCCCGACCTAACAGTCGACAACTGGACCATGAAACCAGTGATATCCAAGCAAGGGTTTTAAAACCCGACATCAGGGTGTTAGACCCCGGAGGACGGGAGAATGAAGAAGGTTATTTTGTTGTTATGTTATTTTTGCATAAATTATGTCGTATCTTCGTGTTATTTTAAAATGCGATCGACGTGGAAGGCAACTAATATATGACAAGTATTTTGTTTTATGTCAGGTGTACCAATTTGAGTAATCCTTGCCTAACAAACGATCTTTCAAATTTGAATGGTGATTATGATTTTGACATTGAGCTGGATTTCGATTTGATGGGCATTGAGCAAGACGAGACAGATTACGATGACGCACCTGATGAGATCAAAGGATGGGTCGAAGATAAACCCAAACCCAATTTGGACCAAACCATCACTATAGATATCGGAACCCCTGACAATCCAAAAGAACTCAAGATAGGGACAGACCTTACCCCCAGCCAAAAGGCTGAAATGACTGAGCTACTAAAGCAATATGAGGATGTCTTTGCCTGGTCTCATGAGGATATGATCGGATTATCCACCGACATTGTGGTACACCGATTACCCATCAAGGAGGGTTTCCGGCCTGTCAAACAAAAATTAAGAAAGTTGAAACCGGAGTGGAGCTTAAAAGTAAAAGAAGAGATCATCAAGCAGTTCAGGGCGGGAATCATTATGGTGTCCACTTACCCGGAATGGCTGTCCAATGTAGTCCCAGTGGCTAAACCTGGAGGAAAAGTAAGGGTATGTGTAGACTACAGAGATCTAAACAAGGCCAGTCTCAAGGATAGTTTCCCGGTACCTTTCATACACATCCTGGTGGATAACACGGCCCAGTACGAGATGTACTCTTTTGTTGATTGTTTTGCGGGGTATCATCAGATAATGGTGGCAGAGGAGGATCGGGAAAAGACCGCATTCATCACCCCCTGGGGCACTTTCTGCTATAGACGACTGGCTTTCGGTCTCACAAATGCAGGGGCTACTTATCAGAGAGCCATGATGGCCTTGTTCCACGATATGATGCACAAGGAGATAGAGGTCTACGTGGATGACATTATTGTGAAATCGAAGGTAGAATCCGATAATATAACTCATCTCAAAAAGCTATTCGATCGGCTCAGAAAGTATAATTTGAAACTCAATCCAGCCAAGTGCGCTTTCGGAGTACAGTCGGGCAAGCTCTTGGGTTTCCTGGTTAGTGATCGGGGCATTGAGTTGGACCCAGCAAAGATTAAGGCCATTGTGGATATGCCAGCACCTCGCACAGAGAAGGAGATAAGGGGATTCCTAGGGAGAATAAACTTCATCAGCCGTTTTATATCCCACTTGACGACTACGTGTGAGCCGATTTTCAAATTGTTAAGAAAGGGTGCTTCCCAAGAATGGAATGAGCAGTGTCAGAGGGCTTTTCAGATCATTAAGAAAAAGCTGACGGAGGCACCAGTGCTGGTACCCCCGAAGGGTGGGATCCCGTTGTTTATGTATATATCCGTCAACACCATCGCGATGGGATGTATGTTGGGACAAAAGAGTGAGGCAGGTAAAGAGCAGGCCATCTATTACCTTAGCAAAAGATTTAGCCAATGTGAGCAGAATTACACTCCCATCGAGAAGACCTGTTGTGCTCTGGCCTGGGCTGCAGGGAGATTACAGCACTACCTCCATGGGCATACAACGTACCTGATATCAAGAATGGATCCCCTGAAATATATTTTCGAAAGGCCCATGCTGAATTGTCGACTATCAAGATGGCAGTTAATTTTACAACAGTTTGACATGGTGTACGTGACCCAGAAGGCCATGAAAGGGCAGGGAATTGCAGATCAGTTGGCAGAAGCCCCGGCAGGAGGGATGGAGCCGTTAGAAACTCCTCTCCCGGGCGAGGATATATTTTGGGTATCGCGCGAAAAATGTGATGACGAGGGACAATTTTGGAAGCTGTATTTTGATGGTGCCATGAATGCCGAGGGGGCAGGAGCCGGAGCGGTCCTAGTCTCTATCACCGGAGAACAATACCCCGTGGCCACTAAACTTCGTTTCAGCAATTCGAACAACACCGCTGAATACGAGGGGTGTATCTTGGGACTCCGATTGGCCCGTGACATGGGAGTAAAGAGACTAGCGGTGTTCGGGGATTCGGAGCTGATAGTCAGACAGGCGATCGGGGAGTATAGCACGAGGGAGTTCCGGTTACTCCCATACCACCGTTGTGTTATCCAATTGATGCAAGAGTTCGAAGATATCGCTTTCCGACACATCCCCAGGGGACGGGATGATTTTGCCGATGCCTTGGCAACCCTGGCGTCCTTAATCCATGTGATCCAGAGCAGGGACATTCCACAGATTGAGATAGCCGTACAGAATGCCCCGGCATATGAGGAACATGTCGCAGTACTGTCAGACGAGGTGGTTGTGCCAAGGCAGGCTTGGTATCACGATATAAGGGAGTATTTGAGGGATAGATCCATTCCCGACCACGCGAGCCGGAATGAGAGGATGAGAATTCAAAAGATGGCAATGAAGTTTTACCTGAGTGGGGATTCACTTTACAAGAGGGATGCTGGTTTGGGACTGTTGCGATGCGTAGATGAAACACAGGCCCAAAGGATTATGAATGAAGTACATGGTGGCGTGTGCGGGCCACACATGAGTGGACCGATGTTGGCCAGAAAGGTCTTGCAAACAGGGCATTACTGGTTAACGCTGAAAACCGACTGTGACGATCATGTCAAACGGTGTTATCAATGCCAGGCACACGGTAACGTGATCCACTCACCTCCCAATGAATTGCACTGTATGACCTCCCCGTGGCCATTTTCAATGTGGGGAATGGATGTAATCGGACCAATAGAGCCCAAAGCAAGCAACGGGCATCGATTCATCTTCGTCATGATCGATTATTTCACCAAATGGGTAGAGGCAGCTTCTTTCCCCAAAGTAACTCAGGAGGTCATCGTCAGCTTCATCAGGAATAATGTCATTTGTCGGTATGGGCAACCTGAGGTTTTGGTCTCCGACAATGCCAAGAATTTGAATAACGCCCTCATAAAGGGGCTGTGCGACCAATTTAAGATCAAGCACCTCAATTCTGTTGTTTACCGTCCCAAGATGAATGGGGCAGTGGAAGCTGTAAACAAGAACATCAAGAAGATCATGGCAAAAATGTCTGCTAATCATCGAGGATGGCCGGATCTGCTACCCCTCACCTTGCTAGCCTACCGAACGTCAACGCGTACTTCCACAGGGGCAACCCCTTACGCCTTGGTATATGGAATGGAGGCTGTCCTGCCAGTTGAAGTTGAGATGGCATCCCTCAGAATAGTGATCGATGCTCAGATAAGCGAGGAGGATTGGATGCAAAGTCGATACGACCAATTGGCCCTAATCGATGAAAGGAGGGTGGCTGCTGTTTGGCATGGCCAGTTATATCAACAAAGGATATCCCGATCGTATGACAAAAGGATGAGACCTCGGAAGTTCAAAGAAAATGATTTGGTGTTGAAGAGAGTCATGCCTTGTCAAGACGAGGCCAAGGGGAAGTTCGCCCCAAACTGGGAGGGGCCGTTTGTGATTAAGAAGGTGCTATCCGGAGGAGCCCTCATATTGCAAGAAATGGATGGTGAGGTATTTCCACAACCCCTCAATTCTGACTCGGTGAAGCGGTTCTATGCTTGAATCATCAGGTCCTTTTTCCTTGAGAGCGAACTACGTAGGACCTGATCTCCCAACTTGTGGGGGTACGTAGGCAGCCATCATGGCGCGGTCCGATCCTTTAAAAAATAATCCTTTCCCTAACCAAAACCAATTTTCGATAGCCAGATAAAACCTTCCTACCCCCTCAAAACTTTCCCGAAACCAACTCCCTAACCAGTTTCACCCCAAAATACATACCCTGATCCAACCAAACAGTTATCCAAAATCTGAGATTCAATCCGATGAAATCAAAAGGTGTGCGACAATATCTGTCAAATCTCCATCAAGTCTTGAGAAAAGAAAGAAGGCGAAATGTCAAAATCATGGTCAATTGGATAAAATGATGATCCAATGGAAGGCAATGATACGACAAAAGGGGGAAAATGACTAAAATTTAATGCATGTCTATATATATAAGTCGTTTTATTACAAGATTTCTCTTTCAATAACTGATGAAACCAACATAGTCTATGCAGGAAATAAAATAATCTACAAATCTGAAACTAGCTGAAGCAGGATGGACAGGGCGGTGGACAGATCTGAAGCATCAGCATCTCTTGCAATCTGCTGCCCCATCATATCAATACGATCCAGTAAAGCAGTAGCTCGGCTGACAGCCCCAAAATGAGCATCTATCACTGCCCTGGTCTGAAATACAATGGCCTCTCTGTCGGCAATGGCAGCGTCTCTAGCCCGAATGGCCTCATCTCTCTCGACAAGGGCGGCATCCCTCTCGGCTTCAGTAGCAATCAGGGCCAGGCGGAGTTGGGAATCCTCAATAACCCGACTCGGGGCAGAATCGGCTGAGATAGGGTGGTCTGTGGTATTTTCTGGGAAAATCACTCCAGAATCATCGAAGGCCCAAGTCCGACTCAAACTA
This sequence comes from Aralia elata, assembly GCA_034770075.1. Classification (NCBI taxonomy): domain Eukaryota; kingdom Viridiplantae; phylum Streptophyta; class Magnoliopsida; order Apiales; family Araliaceae; genus Aralia; species Aralia elata. Next base: position 491,970 of record JAVJAP010000103.1, read on the forward strand.
GCCGACTCCAAGTCTCCGCGCAACCACTGTACGTAAGCAAACGTCTGGATGTGATGGCTCTCACTATATTCGGCAAGGGTCCTGCAATCCCAAAGCTCGTATACCTGCAATAGATCCCTCTCCGTACAAGATGATATAAGGAATCGGTATGCGGCTGCACCCGCGAAGGGGTGTAAATCCTGCGTCTGATCAAACTGCCCCATAACCGCCAGGGGATGATAGGTCGTCACGCCCCTCAACCCAGCAATGGGGATGAAATCCAGGTCGGGCACATGAGTCAAGAAGCTCATGAAGGAGCAATAGCCCGAGTAGACCAATAGGTGAAAGGGATCCTCAATGACAGACAAAAATGATGTCCAGGAGGCCACATCAGTACAGCTCACGGGGCGAAGCGAAAACTGCGTGGTTATGTCATGGCTGAAGCAGAACCCTCGGCGACGGAAGTGGCCGATGGGACTAAGATGACTCATGAACCACACGTATAACAAAGCCGAGCTCCCTCTGAAGGCTCTGCCTCGAAAAGACTGGCAATATGTGGCTGACATATAGGTATCCGCCAATATCATAGGAAGAATGGTGTGATCCTCCTGAAGGGCTCTAGCGGCCGCCACAATCCGCATGTCCAAATGATCGGGTCCTGCAGGCAAATACAAAACTGAGATGACACAGGCCATCAGGACATCCACTCTCAAGGCGCCCCAGCGCTCCTCGGACACGGAAAAATCACCGAAGAAAAGTCGAAAACCGTCAGGTGAGCCAAATCGGTCAATAAAGAACTGAAGGGGAACCATATGGTCTGATGTGATCACCGGCAACAGGACAGCCCTTCGCAAACCAGTGAAAGTCAAGAGTTGACGGCGCATGGAACCAACTGTGACCCTAGCACAAGGTCTATCCAGGGGCAGGCCGGTGAAGCGAGCATACTCCTCGAGGGTGGGGGTCAGCTCTACTGTCCCTAACCTAAACACCTGACGGGCAGGGGCCCAATAGCTCAGAAGACCATCCACGAAGCCCGCTGGCACCTGAAGGGTCAATAAGGACCAAGAATGACCCAAAAGACCATCTGCGGTAATCCTTTCTGCCGGCAGTAAACTGTCCAACCAGCGGAGGAGGCTGCCCACCAACCCTGTGGGAGGAGTGGAATCCAAACGAACCACGGCATCTGAGGACGACATCTGTGAAAAAATAGTATCAAAAAAGACTGTACAGGGGTCATTTCTCTACCCATAAATAAAAGGCATGCATCTACAGTTAATAACAAAGCAGGTGAATCCCATAAAGATGAAAAAGAACTGTACATAAATAAATAAATGAGTTCAGTACATAGTGCGTAAATGAAAAAGAAATATAAACAGGTACAGGTACAAAAGGCCCTATCCTATCCTGATCTAAATAAAATCGGTATCATCTATGAAGGAAGGATCCTCGAACTGATCCCCTGGGGTCGTCGAGCTCGGAGGATCAAAGTTCATGTCAGGAATGTAGGGATGCGCTGTGGCATCAGATGAACTCGGGCCTGCATCATAACCCGCACCGTCTGGATCATAGACGTAAGCCTCCTCCGGGGTCCGGCCCAACGACCGAACAAACAGCGACAACTGATCTACCTGACGGGTCAATGTGGCGATCTGCTCAGCGTGGGTAGGGGTCCGAACACAGGCAGCCCAATCGGTCATCGTCACCGAGCCTGGAACCATGTCTCCAAGAAAGAAAGTGGCCCGAGTCTGAGGACCGATGGTACGGGGCACCCACCAGGTACGGAAGGCATCACTCGTGCTGGGACCCGTCGAAAGCATCCGGCCGTCCTCCCCCGCAATCATGATCTCTGAAGGCGGAGAATCTAGTGGCCAAGAGGTAGCGAAAGGAGGGGAGTACGGGATGCGGATCTCTCCAGTAACGCATCTGAAGGCGCGCTCCCCCAGGTACATAACCCATCCTCCAACACTCTGCAAAGTGAGGCGACGGGTGGAAAGTGCAAACTCCGGGCCGGTAGGATGTCCATCTACAAACCCCACATCTAGATGCTCAGAAAGATAAGGCCTCCAGACGACCCCTGCAGCCGTGATCAGCTCCAGCTGGATGCGGCAGTGTGCAAAGCTGCCTGATATCGGGACCTCCTCTAGAGTGTTGTGATGCCACCGTCGGCCCCGGGGATAAGTATCAAGGCCGAGAGTAGTGACAGGCCTCAGGCATGGAAGACGCTCGTAGGCCCAGAACTGCGAACAGAAACAGTGAAAAGCATGAGAAAACCGACAGACGCAGAAAGAAAAGAAATGAATTGACGGGAAATACATTAAGAAAAAAGAAAGAAGTCTCACCAGCAGAAAATGATAGAATCCAAGTCAAGCGTCTGTCTGGCCCTCCGAGCGTAGACGCATACCGTGGAGGAAATAGGCAAAGGTGAATGACCCCCAGTCATAGTCACTGATGCGATCCACGTCTCTGACCGCTCCCACGACGCTGAAATGAATGGTGGAGGAATTGTTCCCTAGGAAACAACCCCTCATGATCGTCAGGAACAAGCGTCGGAGCAGAATGTTCCGGGTACCCTGATCCGCTGGAATGGGCAGCGCGTAGAGACCCCCGACTGCATCGACAGCCAAGGCACCGGATCGAATACTGCGGGCCTTAAAGACCCGGTCCTCAGCAGTAAAGCCCAATAGAGCCCGGACCTCCGCCGGAGTGATGTCGAGATCTAGAGGGACGCGGGACCCGGTAAACTCTATGCCCGTAATGTACCTCCAGTCCCATGGGGTCAGCACAACCTCGCAGTCAAGAAGGTGAAGAGACTGCGTCTGGTGGAACCAACGCTCGGATAAGGCCCTCATGTAACCCCAGGGACACTGCCGGGGGATGATAGTGAAGAAATGACGGAGGCCCCAAGAATCCACCACAGCCCGGTAGTCGCTGTGCAGAGCCGTGTAGAGGGAGTAGATGTTGAACCAGTTGCCCCTCGGCTGGGTAAACTCGGGTACCTAGGGCAATCACCAAGGGGTCAGTCCGGATAAAAGGAGAATTGAGAAATTGAGAAGAAAATCAGAATAGAACTGAATATACCTCGTTAGCCACGAGAGATGCTGAAGGGTGACGACTGATATCCCGACCCAAAAGATCGGATATCTGCACAGAGGCGCCAGAAGAAGCCTGATGAGTAGATGGAGCCGGTATGCTGGAGGATGGCCCCTCTGCCGCGACCTCCGGAGGAGCAGCCTCCTCAACGTCCGGAGGACCAGGGCGAATGACAGCCTCCGCCAAACGACGAGCCTGACGGGTCCGAGGAGGAACAGGAGCGGGTGCAGCCCTACGACGGCGAACACCCGAGGTCCGTGACACGGAGGAACTACTATGAGCATCGGGATCCATGACTGGAATGGAACGGGCGAGAAAGAAGGTAAGTTCCCTTTTAAAATTATGTAATGAATATTCTAAATTTCTAGCCTCGTCATATAATTAATGCAACATGATGCATGGTTAAAAAAAAAAAAATAAAAAATAAAAAATAAAAAATAAAAAATCGGCAGAGTTCCGTTTGTAAAATGGACATCCCATGCATATCCAAGCATGTTTTTCAAAGAACTCAGGCCCCAACAGATCATATTTGCATTCATACATGTAAATAAAGCATGTAAAATACCATAAATGCATGATTTTCTTTCAAAAAGGAGCAAACGTATACGTGGGACCGCCTCATGAACATAAAATAGGACCCACACAGTTAAGACACAGCATGTATATATGATAGTACATTACATAGCATTGTAAAGCATACATTTTATCTCTAAACATGCAAATAGTCAAATGTATAGCGAAACATTGAAGAAATTGAAAAGTGACCGGTCAAAGTGTTACCTGTAGCGTGTAGATCAATCCTACCGGAGCAGTTTTTGCAGGAAAGTTGAAAAATCGACAAAAAGCCCTTGCGAACAAGCAAAAATCGCGAGAAATAGGTGTGAAGTGGAACCGCTTAAACATGCCGATCTTGGCCGCAGATGTATCTGCGGCTGGCCGCAGATCAATCTGCGGCTGGCCGCAGATCAATCTGCGGCTGGCCGCAGATCCATCCGCGGCTGGCCCTGGTGGGTCCCACCTTGCTCCCTTGCAGCCAATTGACGTGTTGAGTAAAAAAAAAAAAAAAAGATTACGAGATGGGTGACCGGCGACGATACCCGGCCCCGACGAGACGATCGACCGGCGACGATAACCGGCGATCATGAGATGGATGTCCGGCGACGATAACCGGCTCCGACAAGATAACCAACCGGCGACGATAACCGGGGGTTACGAGATGGGTGACCGGCGACGATACCCGGCCCCGACGAGACGATCGACCGGCGACGATAACCGGCGATCATGAGATGGATGTCCGGCGACGATAACCGGCTCCGACAAGATAACCAACCGGCGACGATAACCGGGGGTTACGAGATGGGTGACCGGCGACGATACCCGGCCCCGACGAGACGATCGACCGGCGACGATAACCGGCGATCATGAGATGGATGTCCGGCGACGATAACCGGCTCCGACAAGATAACCAACCGGCGACGATAACCGGGGGTTACGAGATGGGTGACCGGCGACGATACCTGGCCCCGACGAGACGATCGACCGGCGACGATAACCGGCGATCATGAGATGGATGTCCGGCGACGATAACCGGCTCCGACAAGATAACCAACCGGCGACGATAACCGGGGGTTACGAGATGGGTGACCGGCGACGATACCCGGCCCCGACGAGACGATCGACCGGCGACGATAACCGGCGATCATGAGATGGATGTCCGGCGACGATAACCGGCTCCGACAAGATAACCAACCGGCGACGATAACCGGGGGTTACGAGATGGGTGACCAGCGACGATACCCGGCCCCGACGAGACGATCGACCGGCGACGATAACCGGCGATCATGAGATGGATGTCCGGCGACGATAACCGGCTCCGACAAGATAACCAACCGGCGACGATAACCGGGGGTTACGAGATGGGTGACCGGCGACGATACCCGGCCCCGACGAGACGATCGACCGGCGACGATAACCGGCGATCATGAGGTGGATGTCCGGCGACGATAACCGGCTCCGACAAGATAACCAACCGGCGACGATAACCGGGGGTTACGAGATGGGTGACCGGCGACGATACCCGGCCCCGATCGAGACGATAGATTGAAAGAATGAACCCAACGACTAACAAACACGGTCAGAGGGTTAAAGTATCGACACTCTTGCGGATAGTTTGCATGCGTTACATCTTGTGTTGCATCATAAATCAGATGTGTTGCATCATATATGTATTGTCATTTCTTATACACTGCCATTCATGCATTGGGTGTCTGTTTCTTTATCCTGTTCATTTCATTTAACATTTCATAAACATGATAAAGAGGGGCAGCTGTAGACACCCAAATTTTGCACTTCGTATACTAACCTTGACAGGAGGGCAAATTCGTCAAATGGATCGGCCTGCGAGAGCAAAAGATGGAAAAAATACGAACACTCGACGCCACCATGATAATTTGCAGCCGAAATCGACATGACAGCAGGGCTATCCGAATTTGGCATTCTCGGAAGGTGTGGCGCGCTTCCCGGAAATTCCCGGACTGCAGAATACGAGCCTGTCAGCGAAAACCGACATTGCGGCACGAAAATCGAGGCGTGGCACGAAAATCGAGAAAGTCAAGCCCGCCAGCCGCGGATAGATCTGCGGCCAAATGAGTGCGCCTTTCTGGAAAGTCAGATCCCGAAAACCAGGCTGAGTGGCGAGCCAGCTGGCCAGCCGCTGATCCATCTGCGGCCAGCCGCAGATAGATCTGCGGCTGGCTTTGGCCAGCCTATTTAAACTCAGCTTCGGACAGTATACAAGGGGTTGAGCAGTTTGGCGGAAGAAGAAGAAAATCAGCAGCAGTTTTAGCTCGGAAATAGAGAGAAATAGCACAAATTCTTACAACAATTGAGAGAAAAAAGAGAGAAAGTTTCTTTGTTGTTAGATTATATCAATACATCTCATATTTCAATCAAATACACAAGTTTCTACACAATTTTGGTATCATTTGCAAGGTGAAAATCTCATTATTTTTGCAACTTCTATCATGTCATTTGGCTAAATTTAATTGCAATTTTCAAGAATATTGTTGAAAAATCATGGATTAGGGATTATTGGTGAGGGTTCCATTGGAACAAGATTCTTCCCAATAATCCGATGATATCTAATTGACGAAATTTCTAGCTTATTTATGGGTATATATTAGGCGTAGTTTGATTGATTGTATTTTTTAGGATGTGTTAAGCAATCTACGTTGTTGTTATTGTAGTATTCATTTTGTGAGTATGTAGTAATCGTGGTTGTGAGCCTAGGAAAGCGACCCCGTGGTTCAAATCCGATGATGGACGTTTTGGTGTATGTAATAGATGCAAGATGCTTGTTTTGTAATATGTAACTGTCGGGCCTTAAAACGACGCTAAGGCGAGAATCGGGTTTAAGGCCCCGTATTAGTGGAATATGTGATTGTTGGCGTTCGGGGATATTTTGATGGCTTACATGCCCATGGATAGCCCCGACGCATGTTTATACTTGATTAGAATTTTGAGGCGCCAAAAGGATTTCAAAAAGATTAAACGATAAGGATCTTTTCTAAAAATCAATCAAAGTAGGATATTAGCATCACGAGGCTAAAAATTTGGGAAACGCTAACGAAGGTCGATTCCTATCCTACGGGAAAAGCTAAAAGAGGTTATTTTCAAATGTCACGAAAGACGGGTTTTACAAAAGAACGAAACGTTTTATTAAACCGTTGTGCATAGGGTGAAAGAGATTCTAGAAGTTGCCCATCATTTGAGTTACGAAAGCAACGTATAGATCTTGATTCCTATTTTGATGAAGGTTTAAAAACTCTTGTTTTGCCAAAACAACCCCTAATGAAAATTCCATGGTTTTTGACGATTAAAATCAAATCTTTCTCATAAAAAATAAAGCTTTCTCGTATTAAAGGAAAAGACATCCTAAGGCACTCTTCAAAATAAAGCACGCCTCTTTCATAAAATACCCGAAAGAATTTCTTCCATACAGAACTCACCATAACATTCATTCAGGCACACAGACACACACACACACGCACACATACACATTTTATGAGATAAAGGATAGGAAAGTATCAAGATTGCGGTAACCGTGTTTCACGGGAGTCGAGGGGTGCCTAACACCTTCCCCTCACTTAAAGCAAGCCCCCGAACTCTATGAATCTCGATTCGCAGACCAATTAATTCGGAGTCACATATGAGCCAGCGATTACGAAAACGAAACTCGGATGAGTTGGTACATCCATTTCAAATATACCAACTGGCGACTCTGGTTAATCGGCTCATCATGAAAAAACGATCTTTCAAAACCCCGTCGACATTAATGCCGACCCTTTTCCAAAAATCATCTAAACCAAAAGGCTAAATTGGAAAAGACAAAAAGGACAAGCGGACGAAACCGGCGTCGACAATGCCCATTAAATCGAAATCCAGCTCAATATCAAAATCATAGTCATCTTTCAAATTCGAAAAATCGTTTGTTAGGAAAGAATTACTCAAATTGGTACACCTAACATGAAACAAAAATATTTGTCATATATATAAGTCATTTTCCCACAATGATCATCTTTAAAATAACATGACAAAATAACATAACAATGAAAAATTCAAAATAAGGGACAAAAACTGGTATCTATTCATCCCCCCCATCCGGGGTTTACCACCCTGACGCCATATTTTACCCTCGTTTGGATATTACTGGCTCCATCGTCCAGTTGTCGGTGGTCAGATCGGCCGGAATGCGACAGATGAAAGGCGACTTCGCATCGGAAACTTCCTCGATGACTACAGCCACATCGCATTGGTCCTTCTTCATAATCTCTTCAGGAATAGTCAGCCCCGCCCAATTAATGACAGGCACACTCTGTTGGGCTCCTGATGGCGTGGCAACATCCTTCCCCTTTCCACTGCTTACTGACTGTCCAGGGATATAACACTTGGTTTCAAACTGTTGCATGACCTCCTGCAGGAAACTCTCCTTTTTGGCCGACTCATCATTCGTCGGGGTCAATTTTTCACCTCCTGTCTCAGACACAGGCTTGCCAGTACCTTGTTCATTGTTGACTTTCGGCATCGGAATTTCGGCCAGTCGAGTTGGGGTCTCCCCTTGAGAGTGTTTCTGTTCTACGCCTCCATAATACCCCAACCATGCCTTGCCTATCTGATTGGGCAGTTGAATAGGCTTAGTAATTCCTTGACTGTTCTTTCCCAACCCTCGCCCAGGTCGTAACTTCATCTTCATCATTTCTCTAGCAACAAAGGTAAGTTCAGGAGAGACCTTAGGTTTTACGGCTGGAGGCCCCAGACATCTGTAGTGGGGAGTATTGATTTCCAGCGCCGAAAAACTGGCAGGTACCACCGATTCGTCCAAATTAATCACCGACAGGCCATTCCTGGAAGGAGAAGGGCCATTACGCTCTGTAGAGACTGTCACCAGATTCCCGTCGATGATAAACTTAATTTGCTGGTGTAGCGTAGAGGGAACTGCCCCGGCCATGTGTATCCATGGCCTTCCCAATAATATGTTATAACTTGCCGCGATATCCAGGACTTGGAATGAAATATCGAAAGTACAAGGCCCTATCTCCACAAGCAATTCCATCTCCCCCATCGTATCCTTCCGGGATCCGTCAAAGGCTCGTACCACCACATAACTGGCCCGCAGGCACTTAGGATTGACGTTCATTTTCTTCAATGTACTGAATGGACAGATATTCAATGCTGATCCCCCATCAACTAGCACCCCATTCATAACATATCCTGATGAGATTACCGCAATATTCAGCGGTTTCCGATGCCCCCTTCCCTCTTTGGGGATATCATCATCTGTGAACGATATTACATTGTTTTCTAATAGATGGTCCACTAGATGGCCGAATCCTTCTTTGCTAATCACCTTGGGAATGTGTGTCTCTTCCAGGACTTTGCCCAGAATTCTGCAGTGATCGTCGGATGATAATACCAAATCCATGATCGATGTTAGAGTCGATTCCCCGCTCAATACCTTGACCCTCTTGCTTCTGGATGATTCATCTTCCTTAAGAATTCCACAGCTTTCTCCTCGGATATCTTTTCGTTCTTCTTCCTTTGCTCTCAAGGACTCATCCTGGAAGATATAAAGGATTCCCCTTTCATGTTACCGAAGCACAACTGGCCGCCTCCTCTGATACTCCCCCGTAATTCCGCGGTACTGTTTTCAGACTGCTAATGGGGATTTATGGTCTCGCTGCAATGGTGAGAAGTTTCGGAGCCGTTAACCTGATAGGCCCCTCTGTGATACTCCTGCTCAAACCCGCCAACCTAATCGGTGTCCCTCGTATATTCTCCTGATCACTTGTCATGCCAATCATCTCATCAATTCTCTTTATGTAATTCAGCCTTGGTGGTCCTCCGGCTTCGCTGGCTTCCACCACATTGACCCCTTCCCCATCATGCTTAGGTAGGGGATTGACTTTAACATTTGGTGACTCTGGCTATTCCACCACGATCTCCCCGCTATCGATCATGTTCTGAATCTTGTGCTTCAGCGCCCAGCATTCCTGAGTATCATGACCAGGGGAACCCGAATGGTACGCACAACTCTTACTTGGGTCAAATCTTCTCCCTTTCGGGTCAATTGGGGGTGCCAAATCGACTATCTTTCTCTGTGCTATTAATACTACCAAAATCTGTTCAAGAGGATCCCCAAGCGGGGTGAATACCCTATCTCTTGTGGTCTCAAATCTTCTTCGTCCGTTCGTCCTTTGATTATCGAAATTAGGTTGTCGGGGTGGCACAATTCTCTGTATTTGCACTGGAGGGCTATTCTCCACTTTCCTAGATGATCCCTGCAGGATGAGGGAAACATCCTCCTCCTTTCTCTTTTGGGTCCTGCGGGAAGCACTGCCATAGTTTCCACTATGGATTTGCTCCGCAACTGTTTCTAGAGCTGTGAAGTCCCGGATCTTGCCAGACTTTAACCCCATGTCAACCATTTCTCCATGCTTTATCATTTCGGCAAAAGGTCTTCCAATGCCCGCTATCACTCGCTCATAATAGGGCGCCTCCTGAATATCCACAAAGGTAATTACCATCTCATCCCTCATTGGGGGATTTACCTGTGCAGCCATACCCCTCCACCGCTGTGTATAGTCCCTAAAAGATTCTTTTGGTTGCTTCTTGACCTTTGTCATCTGATATCTGTCAGGGGCCATTTGTGCCTGGAAGCTGTATTGTGTCAAGAAAGTATGGGCCAACTCCTCCTAGTTGTGGATCCGAGCATTATCAAGGCGGGCATACCAAGTTCTTGCTTCTCCCGTTAGGCTCTTTTGGAATAACTGCATCCTCAGTCCTTCGTCCTCTGCATAAGACCCAAGTTCCCCAATGTATATCTTCAGGTGTGTATAAGGGTCTCCCTTCCCATTATATTTCTCAAATTCGGGGATCTTGAACCTCTCCGGATACCTGGTTCCTGGAAAGACACATAGATCTGAATAATTTATCTGCCCAAGAAACCTATGCCTTTCAGAGACTGGATGGTCTCCTCCATCTGCTTCATTTTCTTTTGAAGATCATCAGTGTCTCCCTCTTCTAGAATAGTGATTACTGTCCTGTTAGGTGTAGGAATGGCCTTGGGGATGACTGGCTCGCCCTTAGGTTGGGGTTGATCATCTTTAGAAAGGATTGTATCATCTTTAGGAGGATTCTGGTTACCCCCCGGTGGTGGCATATTAGGCGGATCCTTGTTTGGCGGATCTTGTCTCAGTAGCAACTGCTCTTTCAGCATCGTGGCCATTTCCAACATCTGTTTTTTAAAATCATCGAATTCCTCCTGAGATATGGAACCAGGATTAGGAGGTGGAAAATCAGCCATTTCAGATGTAGAATCCTGGGTCTTCTTAGATCGCAAACGCGTTTGAGGAGCAATCCTACAGGGGAAAACGGTTTGAAGTTTAGTCTTGGGAAATGAAAGATGTGGATGCATGCTAAAGCTGTAACTTTTGTGTTTTTGGGTTTTTTAATCTTTCCCTGTAAAACAAAATGTTAGCAGTCCCTCATTACAATAATAAATGCTAGACACGAATTATTATGCTTTTCCAACTATTCCCTGCAAAACATAGAGGTTAGTACTTTCTTTTGACAAAAAAGGGGAGGTATATATAAAAATATTGAATGAGACTATGACATTTATACGCGTAAACGTAAAAGGGCATGAGGAGACTTTCCCTGCGTTAGGTTAATCTGAGGCTAACCTACCCTAAGGTTACTTTCGCGGCTTTTCGGCATGAAGGTCCCCAAATCTTCGCAATCTACTCGTCTGAATCCTTTCGATTGGAGCGGATCTGGGTGGTGCGTTTCCTGAGCCATCTCTGGGGAGCTGCCCCTTCGAGTCCAGTAATAAGCAACCGATAGGTTTGCCTCAAGAGGAGGTACACTCTCAACATACATTCACATTCATCGTCCTCACCGTATGCAAATGATTACTTTAAAGTAAAGCAATTCCATTCAATCATTCATTCATTGGAAAAAAACACACATTCACACAACAACACGTAAAACAGGTCAAAATATCGCACGTACATACACATTCATAAATTTTTAAAGGATAGGACAACATCAAGATTTGAACGCGGCTTAAGCCCTCTAATGTCCCCAGCGGAGTCGCCAGCTGTCGACGCCGGGAAAATCGCTTCGATGCTAATTATTACCCTTTCCAATTTTAGCCTTTTTATTAGATGATTTTTTGGAAAAGGTCGGCACAAATGTCGACGGGGTTTTGAAAGATCGTTTTTTATGATGAGCCAATTGACCAGAGTCGCCAGTTGGTATATTTGAAATGGATGTACCAACTCATCCGAGCTTCATTTCCGTAAATCGCTGGCTCATATGTGACTCCGAATAAATTGGCCTGTAAACCGAGATTCATAGAGTTCGGTGGCTTGCTTAAGCGAGGGGAAGGTATTAGGCACCCCCCGACTTCCGTAAAACACGGTTGCCCCAATCTCGATGCTTTTCCTATCCTTTAATTATGAAAATGTGTGTGTGCGCGCGTGTGTTCCTATGTGAATGTTGTGGTGAGTTTTGCATGAAAAACCATTTGGGTTTTTTATGAAAAGTCGTGTTTTATTTTGAGAATGTCTTAGAATGTCTTTCGGCTTATACGAGAAAGCTATATTTTTTATGAGAAAGGTTTGATTTTAATTGTCAAAAGCTGTGAGATTTTTCATTAGGTGTCGTTTTGGCAAAACAAGAGTTTTTTAAACCTTCGTCAAAATAGGAATCGAGACCTATACGTTGCTTTCGTAAATAAAATGACGGGCAACTTCTAGGATCTCTTTAACCCTATGCACAAAGATTTAATAAAACGTTATTTATTTTTATAAAACCATTTTTGTGATGTTTGAAAACGATTTTTTCTTTAGCCTTCTCATTTTTGTGCAGTAAATCAAATCAAGCATTAAAATGCGTGGGGGCTATTCATGGGCATGTAAGCCATCAAAATAACCCCAAACGCCCATAACCACATATTTCACTATTACGGGGCCTTAAACCCGATTTTCAACTTGATATCGTTTTAAGGCCCGAGAATTACATATTTACAATAAAGGGTACATCGGCCCTACTACATCGGATTTGGACCACGGGGTCGCGTTCCTAGGCTTACATCCGAAATTGCTACACACCCACAAAATGGATACTACAAAAAATAAACAACACCGGGTTGCCTAACACACCACAATATCCTAAAATAGCAATCTAACTACACTACGCATAATACATTACCATAACGAGCTAAAAATCACCAAATGGATATCATCGGGCCATTAGGAAGAATTTCGTTCCGTTGGAACCCTCACTAATAGTCCTTAATCCACGGATCCACAATAATATACAAGAAAAACTACATTTAATATAGCCCGAATGACAAAAGCTTAACAAAATGATACAACAAAAATGCTATGAAAAAGGGCTTTTCACCTTGCAAATGACACCACGATGCGTATAAACTCGTATATTAAATAGAGTAGAAAGTATATGTAATACAATCTAACAAAAGGGGTATAAATCCTCACTTTTTCTCTCTTTTCTCTCCTGTCCCGCAGCTGCTGGCTGCTGCTTTTTTCCTCCCTTTCTTCAAACTCCTTCCCCCTGGATGAAAAATGAAGAACTGGATTGATAAAGGCTGTCAGAGGCAGCCGCAGATTGATCCGCGGCTTGGCCGCAGATTGATCCGCGGCTTGGCCGCAGATTGATCCGCGGCTTGGCCGCAGATTGATCCGCGGCTTGGCCGCAGATTGATTTGCGGCTAGCCTCGGTTCCCCCGCGCCGCGTTCGAGTGCCGTGTTGTCAATTGTCCCATCATTGGCCGCGGATTGATCTGCGGTTGGCTGGACTGATTTTCTCAATTTTTGTACCGCACCTCGATTCTCGTGTCGTACTATTGGTTTTTGCTGAAAGGTTTGTATTTTGCAGTCCGGGAACCGCTGGGAAACGTGCCATGTCATTCAGGAATGCTCGTTTCGAATGGCTGCTACATGACACAGGATTTATATTTGGAGCTTGGTTTTCAGGGGGCGCTGCCCCCCGACCCCCACCAGCTCACCGGCGAGCAGGTAAGCGTAGTGGTCATTAGTCGATTCCTGATATTCGCGCGTTGTCGTGTCGGCTTTGATCGCAAGTCGTTGTGGTGGTTTTGAGTGTTCGTACGTATGTCCACCTTTCGTTCTCGTAGGCTGGGTTAATTAACGATTTTGCCCTCCTGTCAGGGTTAGTATACGAAGCGCAAAATTTGGGTGTCTACAGCTATTATATTAAATCTAAACTGATAGTTCTGGGTTGTATGATAGTTAGGGTCTAGTGGGGCGATTGTCACATTAGATTTAAAACCTAAGGAGAATTTCAGATAATTAGCTATTGCGGTTATCTAGGATTATTAATTTCATTGAAGGATAAATAATGTTATACTTTATCATTCCAAAGATTGTAAAAAGGTGATACTGAACTGAAGAACTGAACTCTTTAATTCATTGAATAATCTTATTAAATATTTTCTGTCATTTTAGTTAATAAACTCAATTCAAAACCCTCTTGACCATTAGGATAAATAAAATACAATTCACTATCTGTGGGATCGATCCTTACTTATTGCTATACTCATTCTTGTGTTAATAGTGTAGAAGTAAGGTATTAATTTTAGAGTGTTAACGACAGCTCCCAAATTTTGGCACCGTTGCCAGGGAGTGTCATTTGTTTTTATTTATTCATTGTTTGTTTTTATTTATTTATTTATTTTAGTTTATGCCTCGATCATCTCACTCTCTTGACTTGAAATTTGATCTAGAAATAGAGAGAACTGCACGCAGGCTTAGGAAAGAGACTCGTCAAGTACGAAGCACAATTGCAGATTCTGAAGCTCCATCACTAGGCCTCAACATAGCACTCGAGCCACTTTCAAACCATTCATCCACCGAGTCAGAAGAAGAAGAAGAGATGGCAGTGCCAAACAATAACAGGACGTTGAAAGAATTAGCCACTTCTAATCTCAATCAACAACCGCATTGAGTATCTTGCTTTAAATTATGCGTTTGAACTTAAATCTGGACTAATTAATCTTTTGCCTACTTTTCGTGGTCTTACAGGTGAAGATCCATATAAGCATTTAAAGGAGTTTCATGTTGTATGTTCCACCATGAAACCACATGGGAAAATTGAAGAACATATTAAGCTTCGAGCTTTTCCATTCTCACTAGCGGATCTAGCAAAAGACTGGTTATATTATCTTCCTTCGGGATCAATCCAATCCTGGAATGACATGAAGAAGTTGTTCTTGGAGAAATAGTTCCCTGCTTCAAGAGTACCCAATATAAGGAAGGAGATTTGTGGAATCAGGCAGTTTAATGGAGAGACGTTGTATGAATATTAGGAAAGGTTTAAAAAACTGTGCTTTAACTGTCCACCTTACCAGATAAATGATCAGCACCTATATTTCTATGAAGGGCTGGTACCAATGGATAGGAGTATGATTGATGCTACCAGTGGAGGGGCATTAGTTGACAAAACTCCAGAGGCTGCAAGGAACCTGATTGCAAATATGGCAGCCAATTCACAGCAGTATGGGACAAGGAATGATAATGCACCAAAGTGGGTAAGTGAGTAAGCACAAATAATTTGGCACAACAGATTTTTGACTTAACTGTTGTGGTTAAACAATTAGCTACAAGAAATTTACCAGTCATAAAGGCTTGTGGGATCTATTTACAGGAAAATCACAATACAAATGCATGCCCAACATTGCAAGATGAGGAGCCTTCGCAACAAGCCAATGTTATGGGAAACTATCAGGCACAACCCCAAAAGTAGTATGATCCATACTCAAACACTTACAATCTAGGCTGGAGGGATCATCCGAACTTAAGCTATGGAGGGAATAGGCCACCAGCACAAGGAGTCTTCCCAGCTAGGCAGCAAGGTTTCCAACCGACTCAACCCCCATATCAACCTAGACAAGCAGCTCCTCTAAACAACGGACGATCCATGGAGGATATGTTCAAGATATTTATGGGCCAGTCACAATAATTCATGACTCAAACACAACAATTCATGCAGGAAACAAGAATTTTTGTTCAAGATTTGAGGAACCAAGTGGGTCAGTTAGCTACCACAGTGGGAATGTTAGAGTCTCAAGGCTCAGGAAAGTTACCCTCCCAAACAGTTGTCAATCCAAGGGAGAATGCTAGTGCAATTACACTAAGAAGTGGAAAAGAGCTGGAAGTACCCAAAGAAGTTGCTGATTTTGAGGAGGAGAAAGCCAAAGAGGAGACCGAGACACCCAACGTAATCTCTAACCCATCTATTCTAGTTAAAACTAAGCCATTGCATTTTCCACCTAGGAACCACAAGACTTCAAGGAAAGATGAGCAAGAGAAGGAAATTTTGGAAACCTTTAGGAAGGTGGAGGTGAATATCCCTCTTTTGGATGCAATAAAACAAATGCCCATGTATGCCAAGTTTTTAAAAGAATTGTGCACTAACAAAAGGAAATTAAAAAATGATGAAAAATAAAAATGCCCCTTAAATGCAAAGATCTAGGCATGTTTACAATCCTATGCAGAATAGGTAATACCCTATTTGAGAGAGCCATGCTAGATCTAGGAGCTTCAATAAATGTTATGCCATTATCTATATTTGCTTCTTTAAATCTAGGCCCTTTAAAACAAACTGGTGTTATTATTCAATTGGCTAATCGTACTAACACTTACCTTCAAGGGGTAATTGAAGATGTCTTAGTGCAGGTGAATGAACTAATCTTTCCTGCAGATTTTTACATTGTGGATATGGAGGATGACAGATATCCAAATTCCTCACATATCTTGTTAGGGAGGCCATTTATAAAAACAGCAAGGACAATGATTGATGTACACAAGGGAACCTTAACTATAGAATTTGATGGTGAAAAGATATAATTCAATATATATGAGGCCATGAGGTATCCTAGTAATGTTAATTCTATTTTTGCTATTGACATCATTGACTCTTTAGTACAGGGATCTTTTGAACACAGACATAAGGAAAGTTTGGAGGTTGCCATCACCAACAGTTTGGAGATGGATAGAGATGAAGAGTTGAGCAGAATCAGGAATTGAAGGAGGTTGTAGCTGCATTGCACTCTTTACCTAAAATTTCAGATAAGTATACAGTCCAATCCATTCAATTCCCTATTTCTCATCAAAAATTGTTACCATATGTGATGCACGCTCCAATCCTAGAGTTGAAACCATTACCTGCACACTTGACATATGCATATTTTGGGACTAATGATACATTACCTGTGATTATTGCTAGTAATCTAACCAAAGTGCAGGAGGATAAATTGCTAAGAGTCCTAAGGGATAAGTCCTGTGATGTGCATGCATAGGATTTTGTTAGAAGATGGAGGAATGCCCACTAGAGAAGCACAAAGAAGGCTAAATTCACCCATGATGGAGGTACTGAAAAAAGAGGTGCTCAAATTGCTTGATGCAGGTATTATCTACCCTATTTCAGACAGTCCGTGGGTGAGTCCAATACAGGTAGTACCTAAGAAATCTGGAATTACAGTCGTCAAGAATGACAACAATGATTTAGTGCCAACACGTACACAAATAGGATGGAAAGTGTGTATTGATTATAGAAAATTAAATGTTGTAACAAGAAAATATCACTTTTCTCTTCCTTTCATTGATCAAATGTTAGAATGATTGGCTATACATGCTTATTATTGTTTTATAGATTGTTTTTCAGGTTATAACCAAATTGTGATTGCACCCGAAGACCAGGAAAAAACTACCTTTACATGTCCATTCGGTACATTTGCATATCATATGATGTCTTTTGGATTATGCAATGCACCAGGTATTTTTTAGAGATGTATGGTAAACATATTTTCTGATCTTTTAGAAAATTGCATTGAGGTCTTTATGGATGATTTCACAATTCATGGTGATTCTTTGGATGCATGTCTAGATAATTTCACTCGTGTGCTAGATAGATGCTTAGAGATTAATCTTGTTCTTAATTGGAAAAAGTGTCATTTTATGGTAGAGCAAGGTATAATAGTTGGTCATGTTGTTTCAGCTAGAGGATTAGAAGTGGATAAAGCTAAAATAGATAGTATTTTTGCGTTGCCTTACCCCGAAAATGTGCGAGAAATTCGTTCTTTTCTTGGACATGCAGGTTTCTATCGCAGATTTATCAAGGACTTCTCGAAGATAGCATTGCCTTTGTGTAAGTTACTGTAAAAGGATGTGTAATTCCAGGTAGATGATGAGTGCAAGGAGGTATTTGATAAATTAAAAAAATTATTGACCTCAGCACTAATAATACAACCACCAAATTGGAAGTTGCCATTTGAGATTATGTGTGATGCTAGCAACTATGCAGTAGGAGTTGTCTTAGGCCAAAGAGTTGATAAAGCTGTTCATGCACTCTACTATGCTTCCAGGACTTTAAATGCTACTCAAATTAACTCCACTACAACTGAAAAAGAACTTTTATCTGTTATTTTTGCTTTAGACAAGTTTAGATCTTATTTGTTTGGTACTAAAGTTGTAGTTTACTCTGACCATGCTGCTCTCAGGTATTTGCTGACCAAGAAGGAATCCAAGCCTCGGATCATAAGGTGGATTCTGTTGTTGCAAGAGTTCGACTTGGAGATCAAGGATAAGAAGGGAGCAGATAACTTGGTAGCGGATCACTTAAGCAGATTGGTTAAGGAGGAAGAGGCATTACCATTACATGACCCCTTTTCAGATGAGCATCTATTTTTCATTGCTGATATGATTCCCTGGTATGCTGATATTATAAATTACTCTGTGAGTGCTTATATTCCTAGTGAGTTTTCCAAATCTCAGAAAGAAAAACTTAAAAGTGATGTAAAGCACTATGTATGAGATGACCCATATTTGTGGAAATTTTGTGCGGACCAAATAGTTAGAAGGTGTGTGCCTAATAGTTAATTTTTGTCGATTCTAAATTTCTGTCACTCTTATGCTTGTGGAGGTCATTTCGGACAAAAAAGGACAGCCCATGAAGTTTTGGAATGTGGTTTCTATTGGCCAAATATTTTTAAAGACTCTTATCTGTTTTGCAAATCTTGTGAGAATTGTCAAAGATCAGGAAATATATCGAGTAAGAATTAAATGCCACAAATGCCCATCTTAATTATTGACATTTTTGATGTTTGGGATATTGATTTTATGGGACATTTTCCTGTTTCTTATGGTAATATTTACATTCTGTTGGCTGTTGATTATGTTTCCAAATAGGTGGAAGCTAAAGCCACTAGGACTGATGACTCTAAAGTTTTTGCAGATTTTGTTAGGACTAATATATTTATCAGGTTTGGAGCCCTAAGAGCCATCATTAGTGATCGTGGGACACATTTTTGCAATAGGGTGTTAGCCGCTTTGTTCAAGAAATACAAAGTTCTTCACAAAGTTTCTACGTCCTATCATCCACAAAGCAATGGCCAAACTTAGGTATCCAATAGAGAAGTCAAGTCCATTTTGGAAAAGGTCGTCAACCCAAACAGAAAAGATTGGAGTCTACGGTTAGAAGATGCACTTTGGGCCTATAGGACAGCACACAAAACCCCCATTGCTATATCACCATATAAGATCGTGTTTGGGAAACCATGTCACATTCGGGTGGAGGTGGAACACAAGGCTTTCTGGGAAATTAAGCAATGCAATATGAGCTTGGATTAAGCTGAAGTCCAATAGAAGTTGCAGTTACAAGAGCTAGAAGAATTGCGAAATGATTCATATGAGAGTTCTAAACTGTACAAGGCCAAAACAAAAGCATACCATGATAAGCAGATTTTAAGGAAGACTTTCACTGTCGGACAAAAAGTTCTCCTCTACAATTTGAGGCTGAAATTATTTCCAGGTAAGTTGCGTTCTCGTTGGGAAGGTCCGTTTGTTGTTTCTAATATTTTTCCTCATGGTGTTATAAATATACAAAATTCAAAGACAGGAAAGATATTAAAAGTAAATGGCCACCGGCTCAAACCCTTCTATGACGGATATCAAGTGGAAAATGTTAAGATAGTGGATTTGGTGGATCCAAATTATGCAGATTGAGAGGATTGCAGTCGAGCTAACGACATTAAATAAATGCGTTGCTTGGGAGGCAACCTAAGATTTAAATTTGATTTTCTATCCCTTTTTATTTTATAGTTGCAATTTAATTATTTGCTTTTTCGTTGCATAATTTTCCTACATTAGGGACAATGTAAGGTTTGAGTGTGGGGGAGAGGTTTAGGGTAGATTAAGTAGATTGGTTAGCTTATGTTTGACAAGTTTAAAAAAAATTAAAATCTCATTTTCATTTGGATAAGCTTTCTAAGGTTGTGGGTGTAGAATGGAAGTTAATGTTGATTTGATAGAATTTGATTGATGCCTAATTGATTGATGAGTGATGATGACTAAGTCGGGATCCACAGTTGACTGATTTTGATTGAATTTGTGTTACATGAGTGCTTTAATATGAGATACATGTTTACTTAGCTGAGATATCCGTGGGGTGTAACTATGTGCACTGATTTCATAATTCAGAACGTTACTAACTACTTAATTTGTTTTTACAGAACCGTATTGGAAAAATAATTGAAAAAAAAGAGTTGAGAACAAAATGATGAAAAAAGTGCAAAATCATGTGGTGGGTTGAGATAGAGCGTAAAACGTACTCTCCCATAAACAGATGCCATAAGTGAGATGGAGCGTAAAACGCTCTCACTTACAAAAGAGAAGAATGTGTATAGTGTGAGAGCGAGCATAAAATGAACTCACCTATCAGATTATTTAAAATTGCGGGTTCTGTAACTGTGTCATTTTGTTAGTAGAAAAGTTATATTTTGGATTTTGAGTCAGTTGTGCACAGTTGTTATTCCATGAGACCTTAGTTGGGTATATATGTTGATCGTAGAGAAGATATTTATGTGGATACAATTTGATCTTAAAAGATTTAGTGGTGAATGGCAAGGTTGTTGTTGTGAATTGATTGATGAAGTGTTGATTAGATTTCTATTGATTGATATTGATAGTCATGATTGGTAATTGAATTGAAGCCTTTGTTTTAGTTTACACGAGGACGTGTAAAGGCTAAGTGTGGGGGAATTTGATGAGTGCATAATATTCATATATTTTGATTCCTTTATGTTTAGTTTTATTACATGTTTTTATATGTATATGAGTTTAATAAGGTATTTATTGATTTCAGGAGGAATTGGAGTTGAAAAGAGACAAAGAGGAAAAAGGGATTAAAATGGGCGCGCAAGGAGCAAAAGAGAAAAGTGACAGGCTTTGTGGGCGCTTGAGGACTTTCGCGGGCGCATGAGGCGCATGGCATGCGGCAGATTTTTCCCAGCTTTGAAATTACAGAGGATTACGATTGGAACTGGGAATATTATTTCTTAGAGGCGTAGGGCTTTGACTTAGTTGTATAAATAGGTAATATTAGTTAAGTTTTAGGGGCCTCTTCTTCTTCATCTTCTACATTCAATTACAAACCCTAGTTTTGGAGATTGAAGGCATGTCAGACTAAGCACTTTGTTTCAGTTCTAAGGGATGTTGAATGTTCTTTATAATTAACGGTTTGATCAAGTTTACTTTATTTATTCCTTTTCACATGAGATTTATTCTTGATAATATGTTTTATTTGATTGTATGCTATTTGATTGGATTGATTTAATGTGGCCAGCTAGATTAATCTGATCAATATCATCTACTAGATTAAGATATAGTATTAAGCAAACGATATTGTATCTAATCATAAGTAGCAATTAATAATACATGATTGTGGATAAGCTTTTAAGTATTATTAAGATTATTAGAATGCAAGTTAAATAATTCCTGATTATGTGATTGTTGCTTGGAATAACCTAATTCCTTAATTCTTAATGCTACATTTATATTAAATCTAGACTGATAGTTCTGGGTTATATGATAGTTAGGGTCTAGTGGGGCGATTGTCACATTAGATTTAAAACCTAAGGGGATTTTCGGATAATTAGCGATTGTGGTAATCTAGGGTTATTAATTTCATTTAAGGATAAATAATGTTATACTTGATTATTCCAAATATTGTAAAAAGGTGATACTGAACTGAAGAACTGAAGTCTTTAATTCATTGAATAATCTTAATAAATATTTTCTATCATTTTAGTTAATAAACTCAATTCAAAACTCCCTTGAACATTAGGATAAATAAAATACAATTCACTCTCTGTGGGATCGATCCTTATTTATTGTTATACTCATTCTTGTGTTAATAGTGTAGAAGTAAGGTATTAATTTTGGAGTGTTAATGACAGCTCCCACTAGGGTTTTGTCAACACCCATCTTGTTGAACCAATATTATTCCTTAGTGGATCACCTCTAGAGGCCAAACACTTGGGTGGATAACGTTGATTAAAGCGAAGGAATTTAATCGGTGGAGTTCAAGGAGAACGCGAAGGAATTGGAGGTAAACTTGTACCCGAGGAAGCTTTGACTCACAAGGGTATAATTCTCTATCTATATCTCTTTCATTTAATTGATAATTGAAGATAAGGAAAGATCATGGTAATGGTTTGTTTAAAAATTTTAAAATCCGTTTTATCGCGCTTCTGCTCTATTTATGTAATTTGATTGCATGTTTGCGTATTATACAAACCTAACAGTGGTATCAGAGCCTAATCTTGTGCTAATTATCGATTTTAATGATTTCATGTGTGTATGGTATGCGATGGGATCATATTTTTTGGACAAAAATTTATTCTTCATGAATCTGCTATGCGGTGGAGCTGCGCTGCTTCCAGTTCATTCAGGAGCGCAGCTGCGCCCAAACCCAGAAAGTTGTTTCTGGTGGTGTAGCGCAGCTGCGCCGGTTCCTAGTTCATTTTGAGCGTAGCTGCGCCGGATAGCAGAATCCAAAAAATAATTTTTTTCTTCAATTAACTTAAATGGTTTATTTAATTGGAATAAGTTTAAGATAAAGATGTTTATTTTATCTAGAATAGGATTTCAGATTGCTAAAATTAAAGGGGTTTAATTTTGATTTGGTTTATGATTAAAATAAAGAGTTTATTTTGTTTCAAAACTAAATATTAGCAAACTTATTGCCCATTAAATGATATCAATGCATATATGGAATGTTTTTATTATTTATGAGATGAATGTTATTTATTGATGTATATGGAGATTTGTATGATAATAAATAGTGATTAATTATGGACTATTAACCAATGTGTGATTGGATTTATTTTAGAGATGCTTGAATGAATGGGTTTTTATAAACGGGGTCTGCGTACCTCGTCTTCTCTAATTTTTTTTAATGTAAATTTTATCTCCCTCCTATGTACTTCTCCTTGACTGCTGATCAATGTTTCTATTTATTGTAAATAGTTTATTTAATAGGATTAGTTAGAATTATTTTGAAGAATTGGAGACAAAGGAGCAAGTAGCGCTTGAAAACCCGTTTGTAATGGAGCTCAGGTTTAAATATAAAAGTTATATTTAATTCAGTTCTTGCACCCTAGGTTTAACCTTTTGGTTCACTTGGTGGGTCTAGCGAACCAAACTAGAATAAAAATCCATAATCAATCCGGGTAGAATATAGTATTTTATATGTGTATGCTTACTATGTATATGTTATATATTATATAACATGTTTCGCATGTTAATTAATATGACGCATATTTTATATATATGTGCGCATGCGCGCTAAACAAGATGAGACAATGTAATAACAAACTCCTCAAAGAAATAATATTAAGTTGTAATGTTCAAAGATATTTGGAATATCAAACGTCGCCTTTTAGCATGGTAAAACAATAGAGTATTGAATATTTAATATTAGTTTGTTGTGCACACATAAGACAAGTATTAAATATTTAAGATGTTGTTTTATTACATTGGATGTTTATAAGGAATTGAACAGTATCGCTTTGTTGTGCACACACAAGGGCTATATTTTTCTCTTCACTTATATGAAAATGCTTGGTATGACTTAACTTAGATTATTTTAGTTCGGATGTGCACACACTTGACCATTATAATATAAGAGGCAAAATATAAGGAGTTACATGGTGATTTAATTGACAATAGTTGTCTACCTATTTATTTATATATAGTTTGTTGTGCACACACAAGGCTATATATATTTGAAATGAGATCCTTATTCTCACTAGCAAATCTTTAATTAGATTTGTCGAACTATATATTGAGGGTAATATAGTTTGATGAAAATAGTGGGAGATACCAATTTAAATAAAAACCTAATTTGTTTTGGTAATTAATAAAATGAATGTATGCTAAAATGTTGTCTATTTCATATGCAGATTTTAAAAATGTCAAACTCACTATCACTGCGTAGCATACTTGATGCTAACAAACTGACCGGACCGAATTACACGGACTGGTTAAGGAATTTGAGAATTGTTCTCACTGCTGAAAAGATTTCTTATGTCCTAAATAGGCCCGTCCCTGCAAATGTTGCAGAAACAGCCTATGAGGAAGAGATTACTACTTTCATAAAGTGCCAAGATGATGCAATCTTAGCTCAATGCATCATGCTCGCATCCATGTGTAACGAGCTTCAGTGTCAGCATAAAACTATGGATGCTCCTACTATATTGTTGCACCTCAAGGAGTTGTATGGTGAGCAAAGTAGGACTGCTAGATATTAGATATCTAAGGAGCTCTTCCGATCTCTAATGACCGAGGGCACGACCGTTGAGACTCATGTCCTAAAGATGATCAATCTGATTGAACAACTTGGACAGCTAGGGTTCGTAATGGATGGAGAGTTAAGTCAATATTTGATCTTGCAGTCACTCCCAGACACCTTCTCACAATTTGTTATGAATTTTCACATGAATAAGTTGGACGTCAGCTTGCCTGAGTTATTTAACATGCTGAAAACTGCTAAAGGTCACTTCTCATATAACAAGAACCAAGTCTTACTAGTGGATGATTTCTAAAAAAATGAAGAGACCCAAGGTATCTTCTGAAAGAAGAAAAAGAAGAAGGCTAAGGGCAAGGCGAAAGGAAAGGATAAAAAGAAAGCTGATCCTGATAGCAAAGGAATTTGCTACCATTGTAATAAGTCGGGACACTAGAAGAGAAACTGCAAGGAGTATCTTGCGGACCAAAACAAGCTTGGAGAAGCTTCGACTTCTGATCTAGGTTTGTTCATGGTTGAAATTAATTTTTCTGAAAGTCAAAATTCTACTTGGGTATTGGATACCAGCTGTGGTTCTCACATATGTAACAATATGCAGGGACTAAGCAGAAGTAGAAAGCTGAACAAGGATGAAGTCGTCCTACGAGTGAGAAATGGAGCAAAGGTTGCTGCATTGGCTGTTGGAACTAATTGTTTAGCACTGCCTACGGGCAAGTCCATTAGTTTAAATAATTGTTATTATGTTCCAACACTCATTAAAAATATTATTTCAATTTCTGTATTGAATATGGATGGTTTTGATATTATAATAAAGAACAACAGTTGTTCTATTTATAATAAAAATGTTTTATATGATGTTGGCAATTTACTAAATGGACTTTACATACTTGACTTTCATGAAAATATACTTCAAATTAAACAAACTAAGAAAAGAAAATGAGATGATGTTAATTATACCTTTATGTGGCACTGTAGACTCGGCCATATCAATGAAATAAGATTAACCAAGTTGCATAAAGATGGGCTTTTAGAGCTATCTGATTACGAATCATATCCAACTTGTGAATCTTGTCTCATGGGTAAGATGACTAAATCTCCTTTTAATGTAAAAGGAGAAAGAATTACAGATTTGTTAGCGTTGGTACACACAAACGTATGTGGACCTATGACAACGAATGCACGAGGAGGGTATTCTTATTTTATTACTTTCACTGATGATCATTTAGATTTGGATATGTGTATTTAATGAAATATAAGTCTGAATCGTTTGAAAAGTACAAAGAATTCAGAAGTGAAGTAGAGAAGCAAATTGATAAGAGTATTAAAATTCTTTGATCGGATCGAGGAGAGGAATACTTGACCAATGAGTTTCTCAATTGTCTCAAAGAAAATGGCATAATCTCACAATGGACTCCACCAGGACGCCACAATTAAATGGTGTATCTGAAAGGAGAAATCGAACATTGTTGGACATGGTTCGTTCCATGATGAGTTTACCGACCTTCTAGTATCATTCTGGGGTTATGCCCTAGAAACGGCTGCATACCTACTTAACAAGGTACCCACCAAATCCATCCCAAAGACTCCATATGAATTATGGACAGAGAGGAAACATAGTCTTAAGCATGTTAAGACTTGGGGTTGTCCAGCTTAGGTCGAAAGGTTTGAGCATGATATGCTAAAGACTAGATCTGATAAGTGTAGATTTGTGGGATATCCTAAAGAAAGCTTAGGATATTATTTCTATCATCCTACTGATCAAAAGGTGTTTGTTACGAAACACGCTGCCTTCTTGGAAATGGGGTTTATCCATGAAGGGGTCAGTGCGAGTAAGATATATCTTGAAGAAGTTCAAAAACCACAAAATACTACGAATCAAAGTCAAGTACCTGACTAAGTGGAAGAACCTAATGTACCATAACCTATTCGTAAATCTGGAAGAGTACCGAAGATACCGAATAGGTATAGATTCATCATAGAAGATGATGATGAGGTACGCATCATAAATGTTGATGATCCATTGACTTACGAAGAGGCTATGAGTAGTAAAGACTCAGAGAAATAGCTACAAGCCATGAAATCCGAGATGGACTCCATGTATGAAAAATAAGTATGGACTTTGGTTTCACCACTTGAGGGCATTAAGCTTATTGGGTGTAAATGGGTCTTTAAGAGAAAGATTGGAGCGGACGACAAGGTAGAGACCTATAAGGCCCGACTGGTTGCAAAAGATTTCAAACAAAGACAAGGAGTTGACTATGATGAAACCTTCTCACCAGTAGATATACTCAAGTACACTCAAATTTTGCTTGCAGTTGTAGTTTATTATGACTACAAAATCTGGCAAATGGACGTGAAAACGACCTTCCTCAATGGGAAACTTGAGGAGAATGTATATATGATACAGCCAGAAGGCTTTGTTTCAATGGTTGGTACAAAGTCTGTAAGTTACAACAATCGATCTATGGATTGAAGCAAGCTTCTCGAAGATGGAACATCCGTTTTGATGAGATAATCAAAGGGTTTGATTTTATCAAAAATGAAGATGAACCTTGTGTGTACAAGAAGGTTTGTGGGAGCGCTGTTTCATTCATAGTATTATATTTAGATGATTATTACTGATAGGGAATGGTGTTCCTTTGTTATAGTCAATCAAAATTTGGTTATCTAAACACTTCTCTATGAAGGACTTAGGTGAGACATCCTATATTTTGGGGACAAAGATCTATAAAGATAGATATAAAAGGATGCCTGGCTTGACCCAGGAAAAGTACATTGACTCGATGCTAAAGAAGTTTAGTGATAGACTCCACGACACGCTTGCGTGAGGTGGTCGTCGCCTGGATCGTTCCTAGTAAGCAAATTGATGAAACTCTTTCGAAATCTTAACCTAACGTCTAATTTGAGACGAGAATCTTGATAAAATTTTATCAAACAATTGAATTTACGTAGGATGGAACACCAACATCACTTAGAGCCTCGTTTATGAACAAACTAATCTTTGTACGATTGTATGATGCGATAGAATAACGCCACACACAACTATGGTTTGTTTATGGTAAGTTAATTATGAATCTCAAAGAAAAACTAAGAACAATAACTTAGAAATCCTTCAAAGAACCAAAAGTAGAGAATAACTCTCAATTGTATAAACTCAAAATAATTGTTGATCATCCAATTACATCTTCAATGTAAACTATTTACACTAGTAGCATAAAACCCTAACTATTAAAGGAACTGAAAAACTAGTAAATAACTAATTAGAAAGTAATTTCCATCTAACAAACATCCCAGTCAACTTAGAATTATGATAGATATGATAAATCCTTAAAAATAAGGAAAGAAGTCTGATAAAATCTTCAGAAATGCGTTCCTCGGATGTCGTGTCGCGTGATTGGTGTGGGGCGCGCTTGAAAATGCAAAGGAATGGCGCGGGGCGCGCTAGGTATGCACGACCTCAAGGCGGCTCGAAACGGGGCACGCTACAAATGGCGCGGGGGGCGCCGGTTCAACATTCATTCTGCCAGGCCAGCGCAGGGCACGTCGTGTCTAGGCCAATACTGGCGCGGGCCGCGCCGGGTGAACTGCTTGGGCTAACTCCTCCTTCTTGGCTTGGCATAACCACTCATATCATGTTCAAAAACTTGGACTCCAATTCTAATGTCTTGAAACTCGCTCCTTTATCATTCCAAGCTTCTTGAATAAGCCTGTTAAGTCCCTCCTTAAAGCGTTTAGCTCGAGCCCTCATCACGGGTCTAACTGGAACTTGCACCGAATTCGCTACATAGCTCTCATCCTTATCCAAGCTAGGCATGTCCTCATCATCCCTCTCCTCTTGAAAAGGATTTGTCCTCAAATGATGACCTACATCAAACGGGCTTAGATCAGAAACATTGAATGTTGCACTAACATTATACTCACCCGGTAAATCCAGTTTTTATGCATTGTCATTAATGCGCTCAAGATCTTGAAAACGGTCCATCTCCTCGTGGAAGCAATTTTGAACGCCTTTGAGCTAGAAATCTTTCCTTTCGCATATGTAACTACACCCAATCTCCCGGCTCAAAAAGCACTTGGCGACGCCCTTTGTTGGCATGCTTGATGTATTGCTCCGTCCTTCTCTCAATGTTGAGCCTCGCTTTCTCATGTATCTGCTTAACAAATTCAGTCTTTTTCTTTCCATCCATGTTAGTAAATTTAGAAGCAGTAATGGGGATATATCTAAAGGAGTTAAAGGATTAAACCCATATATAATTTCAAATGGACTAAAGTTAGTAGCAGAATGAACATATCTATTATATGCAAACTTAACATGCGGTAAACATTTTCCCCAAAATTTAATGTTTTTTTTAATGATAGCCCTTAACAATTTAGATACAGTTCTATTAACAACCTTAGTTTGACCGTTAGTTTGTGGATGACAAGTAGTAGAAAACAACAATTTCGTTCCTAACTTACACCATAATGTTTTCCAAACATAACTCAAGAATTTAGAATCTCTATCGGAAACAATGGTTCTAGGCATACCATGTAATCGCACAATCTCCCTAAAGAAAATATCCGCTACATGGGAAGCATCGTCTGTTTTGTGACATGGAATAAAATGTGACATTTTAGAAAATCTATCCACAACCACAAAAATTGAATCGTTACCATGCTTAGACCTAGGCAATCCTAACACAAAATCCATAGATATGTCGACCCAAGGTTCACTAGAAATAGGAAATGGTGTATACAATCCATGGGGTTAAACACGAGACCTAGATTAACGACAAGTGATGCACATATCACAAATTCTTTCTACATCTTGTCTCATGTGTGGCCAATAAGAGTGCGAATGCAAAACCGCAAAAGTTTTATCTACTCCAAAATGACCATTCAAACCACCCCCTTAACAACAACTCACGTAATGAACACGCAGGAATACACAATTTATTCTCACGAAATAAAAATCCATCAATTTTAAAGTACTTTCATGCTGCACTTTTTCATAATTTTTATACTCTTCACAAAAATCATTGTCCAAAACATACAATTCCTTAATTCTTTCAAAACCAAGCAATTTTGTATCAAGAGTATTTAATAACACATAGCTTCTTGAAAGAGCATCCGCAATGACATTTTCTTTACCTTGTTTGTATCGAATGACATATAGAAATGTCTCGATAAATTCCATCCACCTCGCATGTCGCTCATTCAACTTGTGTTATCCCTTTAAGTACTTCAAAGATTCATGATCAGTGTGAATCACGAACTCTTTTGGCCATAGGTAGTATTGCCACGTCTCCAACGCTCTAACCAACGCATACAGCTCTTTATAACAGGTCGGATAATTCAAAGTTGCACCATTCAACTTCTCGCTGAAATATGCCACTGGCTTTCCTTCTTGTATCAACACCGCTCCAATTCTTACACCTGAAGCATCACACTCAATCACAAAAGTTTTAGCAAAGTTAGGCAAAACAAGCAAAGGCACATTAGTCAATTTATCCTTAATTAAATTAAATGTTTCTTCATGTTCATCACCCCACTTAAAACCTACACTTTTCTTGATCACTTCAGTCAATGGGGCTGTGATGTCGCTAAAGTTCCGCACAAAGCGTCGGTAGAAACTCACGAGTTCATAAAGACTACGAACTTGACTCACATTTGTCGAACTCGGCCATTCACGGATTGCATGTATCTTTTCCTCATCAACCTGTACTCCCTGTAAACTAACAACAAAGCCAAGGAACACAACTCTATCCGTACAAAACGTGGATAAGTGCAACGCATGTTCTCCCAAGTTTTTGCTATTTATCAAGATATCTTCAAAATACACAACAACAAATTTACCAATGAATGAACGCAAATCATGGTTCATCAATCTCATGAAAGTGCTAGGTGCATTAGTTAAACCAAAAGGTAACACAGTTTTCCCTGCATCACCCTCGTGCATTCTAATTTGATGATACCCACTTTTTAAATCAATTTTAGAAAATATACATAACCCATGCAATTCATCTAACATGTCATCTAAACGAGGAATGGGATGTCGATATTTTACCGCAATATCATTTACTGCTCAATAATTGGTACACATCCGCCATTTTCCATCCTTCTTTGGCACTAAAATCACTGGAACTGCACATGGACTCATGCTTTCCCTCACAAACCTTTTCTCCATTAACTCGCCTACCTACTTTTGCAACTCATTTGTCTCCTCGAGATTGCTCCGATAAGCTGGACGGTTTAGAATGGTTACCCCGGGTACGAAATCGATTTGATGCTCAATTCCCCGAATTGGTGGTAGTCCTTGTGGAAGCTCCTCGGGAAATACATCCTTATAATCCTGCAAAAGAGATAAAACAACACTAGGCAATAAAGAATCGTTAGCATTAGTTGTTTAGCATCTAAAGCTCGCCTCACATCGCTCTTTTTTGCATAGATATTTATTTTTCGCTCCTCATCTTTTCTTTTCTCTCTTTCTTTTTCTCTTTTATTTTTCCCCTCATTGTTTTTTTCCTCATTATTTTTCTTTTCTTCACTCTCTTTTCTTTTTTCATGATCTTTTTACAAGTGAATTTGAGCCTCATTTACCTGTTGTGGTGACATAGGTGAACAAAAGAATATTCATTTATACAGCCATCATGTTTCCCACGTCTATCAAATTGCCACGGTCGACCAAACAATATATGACCCGTTTGCATTGGAACCACGTCGCACAAAATCTCATCAACATATCTCCCAATAGTAAATGGCACCATCACCTGTTTAGTCACCTTAATCTTATTTTTGTCATTAAGCCACTGCAATCGATATGATTGTGGAAAGCCCTAATTTCTCCACCATACCCTTACTTGCCACATTCATGCAAATACCCCCATTGATGAGTAGGTTTTATACCTACTTATTGGATACTAATATGCTTCATTTGTTGCTTAACTTGCAGCTCCTTAGTATATTTTCATGAATTTTTGTTTTTTTTTGGAATTGCTTCACTTTGTACATTTTATGGCTTTTGCACAGTTTTTGGTTAAGTTGGCACGATATATAATGCATGTGATGATTGGGATCTGAGTGAATTATAATTGCTTGTACAGGACATGAGAATCGAGAAATCAGGTTGAGTACAACAGTGTAGCAGCAGATTGGCAGCCTGCGCAGATGCGCCCAGATTGGCCTTGAGGCCGGCGCAGCTGCGCCCCCCTCTTCCTACCGATGCTCCTCGGCGCAGTTGCGCCCATTTTGCAAAGGATTGCAGTGCAGCTGCGCCTGTCGCCAGCCAGCTATGCAGACCACGTTCCAGACAGCGAAGCAGCACTACCAAAAATCATGCAATGCCAAATTTTGAGGAATTAGTGGATTGAAACTTTATTAGTGGGAATCAGAATAAGTCAATAGAAGACAAATTGAGCATGTAATATAATGTATTGACAATTCAATTGATAGAGAGCTCCTCACACACGAAAATTAGAAAGTTTACTGCATTGTTAGTTCCAACATTGAAACAATCAGTTGAGCATCAATTTTGCTCGGGAACTGAAGGATGGAGCTATATGGATGCTGAATTGAAGCTTGGGAGCAAGAAATCAAGAATCAACACGACTTAGAAAATCATCAAAAGTTACAGAAACGGAAGAACGGAAACAGGGAGCTTTAATATTTTCTGTTTTTTTATTAATTTTTCCTATTCTGTAATTATGATGATGAACCAATTGTGTATGATGAATTCTATTATTGTTATTATGAACTAAATTTAATTCTTGGGATTATAATGACTCTTTTGCATTATTGAAAATTGAAATGCTTCCTTCTTATTGCTAGTTGGTTATGAAATGAATGTCTAGCATAATTTATACTGAATGTTTAATTGCTTGATCACCAATTACCATGATAATTTATATGGAATTGAGAAAGGAAGTATAAATTGAGATCTGATTATGCTAGCATATGTTCATAGTCTTTACATTCCTCGTGAAGTTATGATTCGTGCTTAGGATAGAGATATACCGAAGTACCATATGTGGCCATTCGAGAACTTGTACTTAAACCCTCTTGATTATAATTCACATAGAAATATAGTGCGTTAGTCATCTAGGGTGTTCACATTCATTCTATCAACTGTGGATTTAGTGTGATATGAATATGGTGCATCGAGAGGTGGTCATATTTTACATTCGTGTTCTCGACCAACATTCCATAATAATCAATTAGCAACAATAGGAAGCATGGAAATCTAAGTTTGCAATAAGTGAAATTATAATTCCAAGCCCATAAAATCTGTATTTATACAATCATAATTTGTTCCATTTGTTTCTTTAATAATGATTAGACAATTTCATCATTGTAATCAATTGTTTAAGGAGACCAAAATAATTATAAAATTGGTGTTTGTAGTCATAAATGTAATTCTATTCCTCGTGGGATCGATACTTTACTTACTTTATATTACGTGTGGATCACGTGCACTTGCGTGTATGAGTCATATTTGTTATACATACAAATATCCCAACAAGTTTTTGGCGCCGTTGCCGGGGAATTGTAATTGCGTTTATAACTTTCATCATCAATTTAAATTAGATTGGTTTTAGTTAAACAAATTTGTTCTTGTCTAAATTCTATTTTATTTTCTTCTACATTGTCATAGGTACTCTTGAGTAGTGCATGCATACTCTATCGAAGAATCCTGACCTATTACCTTTCGTGGATAACATTGAGAAAATGGTTCAACAGTCAAGGAAGTGTGCTGAAAATACTCTGAAAAATCTTGACCAACCACAAGTAATGGCGGGAGAAGCACAAAAACCATTGAGAAATTATGCTACGCCAAGGATCAATGAATTGCAATCAAGTATCTCAAGGCCAGCCATAACAACCAATTCCTTTGAAATCAAACCAGGGACTATCCATATGATCCAAAATTCTGTCCAATTTGGGGGAATGGTGGTTGATGATCCAAATGAGCACTTGATAAATTTTTTAGAGATCTGTGATACATTCAAATTCAGTGGGATTTCAGAAGATGCAGTGAGATTGCGGTTATTCCCATTCACATTAAGGGATAAAGCAAAGAGTTGGCTACACTCACTACCACCGGGATCTATTACTACTTGGCAAGATTTGATGTAACGAATGCAATTTTTGCGATTAAATAAAAATATTTATTGAGTTATATAAATATTTTTATTAATTTATTTATTGAGTAAAATAAATAATTTATAATTTATGGTGAAAGAATTTTTGTTAAATGTTATTTGATGTGATTTGATGTGATTATTCTAATTTAATTTAATAATTAAATTAGATGATTAAATGGTTTATTTGAATAAATGATTTATTTGAATAAGATAATTTATTTGGTGATATTATTATTGATTAAATAAATTTATTATTTAAGTTAGTAAGGTTTAATTGAATTTATTTAATAATAAGTTCAATTAAATTAGATGTGTGGCAATTAGAACTATATGTTATAATGATTTATTAAAATAAATGAGAAAGTGTTTAATCCAGTTTTACCAAACAAGGCCCTATGACCTTTGTTTGGAAATAATGGGTTATTTTAATTTTGTTTTACTAAACAAGGCCTTATGACCTTTAGTTAGAATAATGGATTATTTTTAATTAGTATTTGCCAAACAAGCCTTATGGCTTTTTGAATTTTGTAACTGATAGATTAATATCAGTATACGTTATTATTTTATTAAATTATCAGTTTTATTCTTTATTCCATCAGTTTATATTTTTTAAAAAATATCACGTCAGTTAAAAAAAAGGAAGAACAGAGTATTGAGAGAGAGTGAGCAGAGCTTTGAGAATTGAGAGAAATGAGAGAATTTAAGAAGAAGAATTTGGAGATTGGAAAGGAGAATTCCAAAATCAAAGAAGGTTAATCAAGTTTTAAGCAATAGAAGGTATAACTCTTGCTAAATTTTGTTCTTCACTGTATTTTGTTTCTCTGTATAAAAACATGTTGGTTCAAAACATGAATTATTTGATTATAGTAGTTGTAATTGATATAAAGCATGCATTAGATGATTATATGATGAATATAAACTAGTTTGAAGAGTTAATTCATGAAAACATGTTTTTGAATTTAGTTTTTAGTTTTTACAGAGTTTGTTTCATGAATTGTATATATGTATGAAAATTGATGCTTAAATTAGTTGTTATTCGGTAAATTGATAATTGCTTATGATTATATGATCAAAAACGGATTTGATTTTATTAATATGGTTAAAAGATGAATTCACAGTGTTTGATTTTATTAAAATGGCTAAAATATGAATATTTGTATAAACAGTGAATTCTTGGGTTTAAATTGGTTGTTTATGTGTTAGAATGATTAAAAATGTTTAGAAAACATGTTGGGTAAATGTTTTGTATCATATATGATATCTGGGTATATTTAATTTGTGTATTGGATGGTAGAATTCGGGAAATTTGGCCAAATTTGGCCTAAGTTTTCACTGGTTCGCGAACTGTAGAAGGTGTCAGTCACGTCTACCGCCCCGGCAGTAGAAATGAGCTAGCACTATCGCCCCGACGGCCTTGTCGCCCCGGCGGCAAATTTGAACTGTGTTTGTCGCCCCGACGACGGTTTCGTTAAGAAATTCACCGCCCTGGCGGTGGAACAGTAATAAAAAAAATTTAAATTTAAATTTATTTATTTGTTTTGTGACATTGTTATGTTACTATGTGCATGCTTAAAACCTATATTGAGGTTATAAATGACCAATGAGTTACCGCGAGGGTTGTTAGCAAATATTTGTGGATTATTGAATGTCCATTGTGATGGTTCAATAAATAGGAGAAGAACGAGACTTAAAATGATTATGAATTTGTAACTAATTATCGTTATCGTTTTTAATCAAAATATATAGGGTGATTAAGGGACGTGCATTAATTAAATCTACGCACGAGGCAAGTTCCTTATCTCAATTTATTACTTTTACGTTGAGCAAGTTTTCCTCCCTTAAAGTTGAAAATTATTTATAGCAAGATATTTCTTCCTTAAACTTGTTACTTTTATTTCAACAAGTTTATTTCCTTGAGCAAGTTAATTAACCTTAGCTTATTGTTATTCAAGCAAGGTTGATACCATGTTGAGTACTTATATTTTCTTTTTCAGTTATTATATATTCGATCATTGATTGTCATTTAAATTTCGAATATACACTTGGTTGTTTGACTATATTGATGAATTAGACTAGCAAACCCTTATTGATTCAGCTAGTCTTTAGTTGATGAGCGATTTCAAAGACTTAGAATATTTTCTAATACTTGTTCCAAATCAAGTTCCTTTTGGTACGGATTCAGACGATAAACTGAGATGAACAGCCCTAATATAGGGGATTACTTACGCGACAGCGTTAAAATGTTTGTGCACAATACATTGTACAAAGGGCTGATCCCCCTGAGTACGAGATGATGGTCCATAGTCTATATGACTGTTAAAGGTTACAATAGAAATACTTGTTAACCTAGGACATAGTTCGAGGTCTTGTGACCCTCAGATATAATTTCTAAACCTTGAAATCTATTTTTTCTTGAATCGAGCTTTTAGACTTTGATCATTTATTGACTGAGATTCAGAAAACTATTATTCCTCAGTTGAAATCCATTTCATTTAAATATTATTGTTATCATATTTGTGAGCAATTGTTTGCTCACTCTTGCACTAAAACATTGTAGCTAAGCCAGAAAAACAGGACGAGCCGTCCACGAGTAAAGGCAAGGGAAAGATGCCAAAGTAGCAAGAGATTTATTATCCACTTGATGTTTATATGTATCAAAGACTTGTTTAATATTATGTTTTATTTCCGCACAGATGTAATTAAGGTTAGATAACCTGGGATTTGTTTCATTTAGAGATTGGTGATGTAACCCCATTTGAGGGAAGATATTTCTTTAAGTTTATTTTAATTGTTCTTATTTTGGGTAAATAGTTGTGAATGATTGATATAGTGAACACCAAATCGGTGGGAATTAAGTACCCGGATTTGGGGGTGTCACATTTGGCGCAGAAATTCTTAGCAAAATTCTTCCCACTAGCAAACACTGCTAAGTTGAGAAATGACATCTCCTCATATGAGCAACATCATGGGGAATCTTTATATGAGATATGGGAGTGGTACAAGGAACTATTAAGAAAGTGTCCACATCACGGTTTGCCACAATGGATGCAACTTAACACATTTTATAATGGGTTGAATATTCAAACACGGGCAGGCATTGATGCAGCTTCGGGAGGAGCATTCATGGCTAAAAACTATGACGAAGCTTATGAACTTTTGGAGACCATGGCTGCGAATAACTATCAATGGCCATCTTTTAGATCCATCCAACCAAAAGTAGTAGGGATATTAGAGGTTGACACAGCCACATCACTTCAAGCCCAGATATCTGCTATAGCCAAAAAGATTGGCAACCTATATGAAGGAAAGGGGCAGCAAGTTTCCATGATTTGTGAGCTTTGTGCAGGTTCACACTCTTCTGACCAATGTGCCATAAATTCTGAATCTGTGCATTTTGTGAGAAACTATTAGCGGCCAGCAAATCAATATCAGAACAACTACAATCCGGGGAATAGGAATCACCCGAACTTCTCATGGAGCAACCGTCAAGATTATCAACAAGCTCCAAAACCTCACAATCCTCCGGGGTTCCACAATCAGCAACAAGCCACAGCTACTGATAAGAAGGTTGTTGAAATGAATGAAAATTTGGAGAGATACATGGCCAAAACTGATAAGTTGGAGCAAGGCCAGACATTAGGTTTCAAGAATTTGGAAAATCAGATGAGTCAATTGTTCAGCTTGTTATCTAATAGACCTCAGGGGGCTCTTCCTAGCGACACAGAAATCAATCCAAGGAGAAATGGAAAGGAGCAATGCCAAGTTGTCACACTCAGAAGTGGGAAGCAGACTCTGCCAACCGGCACAGCTGCGCCCAGTTTGCAAAGGGAACCAGCACAGCTGCGCCCTTCTCCTGAAGTTGATCCAGCCGACGCAGCTACGCCCATTGTGCAAGGTGAACCAGCGCAGCTACGCCTTCCCCAGAAACTGAATCGGCTAAATTTTTTGAAAAGGAAGATAGCATTGAGAAATCTAAGCCCACATCGATAAAAAGCACAGAAAAGACTCAACCCCCTCCCACTAGATATTATCCACTAGTTCTGTACCCTCAGAGGCAGCAAAAGCAAAAATTGGACAAACAATTCTCTAAGTTTCTTGAGGTTTTGAAAAAAGCTTCAAATCAACATACCATTTGCAGAAGCCTTAGAACAAATGCCGAGCTATGCCAAGTTCATGAAG
Source organism: Aralia elata (assembly GCA_034770075.1). Classification (NCBI taxonomy): domain Eukaryota; kingdom Viridiplantae; phylum Streptophyta; class Magnoliopsida; order Apiales; family Araliaceae; genus Aralia; species Aralia elata. The sequence goes on from JAVJAP010000103.1 coordinate 529,526, forward strand.
GGGATTCTGTCAAGGAAGAAGAAATTGTAAGATTTTGAAATTGTAACTTTGACAGAAGAGTGCAGTGCGGTATTACAAAGAAAGCTACCTCCAAAGTTGAAGGATTCGGGCAGTTTCACCAATCCTTGCACCATTGGAGACCTGTCATTCAAGAAATGCTTATGTGATCTTGGTGCAAGCATTAATCTCATGCCATTGTCCGTTTTTACCTAGTTGGGATTACCAGCACCTAAGCCAATAAATGTCTCTCTCTTCAGCTAGCTGATCGTTCAGTCACCTACCCGAGAGGAATAGTGGAAGATGTTCTTGTTAAGGTTGATAAGTTCATATTCCCAGCTGACTTCATAATCCTAGACTTCGAGGAGGACAAGGATATTCCCATCATACTTGGGAGGCCATTTTTAGCTACCGGGAGGACTCTCATTGATGTACAAAATGGAGAATTGACAATGAGGGTTCAAGACCAAGAAGTCACCTTTAATGTCTTTAAAGCTATGAAATTCCTGGCCGAAGAGGAAGATTGTTTCCGAGTAGATATCATTGAAAGTGTTGTGACCGAAGAATTCATAAAAGCCACACATAGTGACTTGCTTGAAATGACACTGACAGGAGACATCAACTTGGACGAGCTCAAAAATTGTGAGTATGTTCATTTTCTAGATGCAATACCCAGGATGGCAAGGTTCAAAGTACCAATTGAGCCTTTGAAAAGCTCAAATGAATCCTCATCTCATTTGAAACCATCTAGAGAGGTACCTCCTAAACTTGAGCTTAAGCCCTTGCCCAATCACCTCAGGTATGCATATATAGGCACCTCAGATACTTTACCTGTCATTATTTCTTCTGCACTAACCTCTTTACAGGAAGGCAAGCTTATAAGAATCCTTCGAGAATTCCAAGGAGCTATTGGATTGACCATTGCTGATATAAAAGGAATCAGCCCCTCATTTTGCATGCACAAAATCCTGATGGAAGATGACAACAAACCTACCATAGAGCATCAAAGAAGGCTAAATCCCATCATGAAAGAGGTGGTAAAAGGAGAAATTCTAAAATGGCTAGACGTTGGGATCATCTACCCCATCCCTGACAGTCCGTGGGTGAGCCCTGTGCAGTGTGTACCAAAGAAGGGAGGAATAACTGTGGTAAGAAATGAGAACAACGAGTTGATACCAACTCGAACAGTCACGGGGTGGAGAGTTTGCATGGACTACCGAAAGCTCAACAAAGCCACGAGGAAAAATCACTTCCCACTTCCATTCATAGATCAAATGTTGGACAGACTAGCAGGGCATGAATACTACTGTTTGCTTGACGGATATTCTGGATATAATCAAATTGCCATCGCTCCAGAGGATCAAGAGAAGACAACTTTTACTTGTCCTTACGGAACTTTTGCTTTCAGGCGAATGTCCTTCGGTCTATGTAATGCTCCAGCTACATTTCAACGGTGCATGATGGCAATATTTTTTGACATGGTGGAAATCAACATGGAGATTTTCATGGATGATTTTTCTGTGTTTGGAAATTCCTTCGACAACTGTCTAGAAAATTTGATCACGGTACTGAAGAGATGCATGGAAACAAACCTTGTGCTTAATTGGGAGAAATGTCACTTCATGGTTCAAGAAGGAATAATATTGGGACACAAAGTCTCAATAAAAGGGTTGGAAGTGGATAAAGAAAAATTAGAAACCATCGAGAAATTGCCTCCACCAACTTCTGTAAAGGGAGTTCGAAGTTTCTTGGGCCATGCTGGGTTCTACCGGAGATTTATCAAAGACTTCTCCAAAATCACAAAACCCCTGTGCAATCTATTGGAAAAGGATGTCCCGTTCATATTCGATGAAAATTGCTTAGCAACCTTTGAGTTGTTGAAAAAGAAGTTGACAACAGCACCTGTGATAGTGGCACCAGACTGGTCTCTACCATTTGAGCTTATGTGTGATGTTAGTGATTATGCTGTGGGCATGGTATTGGATCAGCGTAGAGACAAGATTCTACATGCAGTGTACTACACCAGCAAAACACTCTCAGAGGCCCAAATGAATTACACCAACACCGAGAAGGAACTACTCGCTGTTGTTTATGCATTCGACAAGTTCCGGTCCTATCTCATTGGAACAAAGGCAGTGGTGTACACAGACCATGCAGCAATTCGGTATTTGATCTCAAAGAAAGATGTCAAACCAAGGTTAATCAGGTGGATCCTTTTGCTCCAAGAATTTGACTTGGAAATAAAGGACAAGAAAGGCACGAAGAATCTAGTTGCTGATCATCTTTCCAGATTAGATAATCTGGATTTGGAGAGTAAAGAGAAGGTTGAAATAAACGATTGCTTCCCTGATGAATAGCTATTTGCAGTCACATCTGAGATCCCATGGTTCGCTAATATTGTCAACTATCTTGTGAGTCATGTACTACCACCGGATCCAATTTCTCAGCAGAAGAAGAAATTTTTGCATGATGCAAAGAGATACATGTGGGACGAGCCTTACTTGTTCAAACAATGTACAGATCTTGTGATCCGAAGGTGCATTCCCGATGTCGAGACTACCAGTATATTACATGCATGTCACTCCTCCCTGTATGGCGGCCATTATGGAACACAGAGAACTGCAGCCAAAGTTCTCCAGGTCAGATTCTATTGGCCCACTTTGTTCAAAGATGCCCATCAATTCATAAAGAATTGTGATCGATGCCAACGGGTGGGCAACATCTCCAACCGCAATGAAATGCCACTAAATGTGATCTTGGAGGTGGAGATCTTTGACGTATAGGGCATAGACTTCATGGGACCATTTCCGTCATCCTAAAACAATCTCTATATCCTTCTTGCGGTTGATTATGTGTCCAAATGGGTGGAGGCTTCGGCTTTACCTACCAATGATGCTAAGGTGGTTCTTAGGTTCCTACAAAAGAGCATTTTCACTAGATTTGGCACTCCTCGGGAGATCATCAATGATGAGGGAAGTTATTTCTACAACAAACAGTTCACAGTCCTCCTGGCTAAATACGGAGTGAGGCACAGAATTCCCATGGCATACCACCCATAATAAATGGGCAAGCTGAAGTGTCAAATAGAGAGGTCAAGAGAATTATGGAGAAGATTGTCAATCCTTCTAGAAAAGACTAGTCATTGAAGCTAGATGAAGCATTATGGGCGTACAGAACCGCTTATAAGACACCCCTCGGCATGTCCCCATACCATGTGGTCTACAGCAAAGCTTGTCATCTTCCGGTTGAACTAGAGCACAAAGCTTATTGGGCGGTCAAGAAGTTAAATTTCGACCCATCTGCAGCGGGAGAGAGGAGACTTCTACAGCTAAATGAACTTGATGAGTTTCATTTACAAGCCTATGAGAATTCCAAACTCTACAAAGAAAAAGTAAAAAAATGGCACGACCGAAAAATCGTCGAAAGAAAATTTGAACCTGGCCAAGAGGTCTTGCTATTCAACTCCAGGCTCAAATTATTCCCGGGAAAGCTCAAATCCCGATGGTCGGGTCCCTTTACCATCACAACTGTATTCCCACACGGAGCCGTCAAAATAATTGGAAAGGACAGTGAACAACCATTCAAGGTGAATGGCCAAAGGCTGAAACACTATTAGGGAGGCGAAGTCGATCGCCAAAAATCCTCAGTTGTCCTAGCCATGGATTTAACACCAATGGATAGTCGAGCTATCCGACTTTAAACCAAAGCGCTTCTCGAGAGGCAACCCGAGTTTACTCTCTTACTTTTTATTCTTGTGTCATTATAATTTAGTTTGTATGATTTCATGTTAACATGTTTGTTTGCTTTTCAGGTGTCCAATCATGCCCTCAACCGTATGACTTAAACAGATTTTAAGTTTGGGGGTATTAGTCTGGGGGTGTAATGTACAATGCATTGCGTATGCATCGTTTATAAGTTTGAATTAACATTTTCGTTCCTTTTTAGTTGTGTTAGATGTTTTTAAGAATTGAGTTTTTCACTTGACATTCTAATGTGTGCCAAGTGTGTTTCCTATGTATTTAAAAAAAAATTATTCAGGGAGTTAGAAGGCCGACGCAGCTGCACCGTCCCTCAAGTCATTCAGTGCGCAACTGCGCCGGGATCTGTCAGCAAGCGCCAACTAAGCAACAGCGCAGCTGCGCCCCACCATCAGTACATCAGTAGCGCAGCTGCGCCAGGGTCTGTCTGAGCCACAACTGAGCATCAGCGCAGCTGCGCCCCCTTAACAATGCACCAAGGGCGCAGCTGCACCCATCGACTGGAAATTTTTTTTATATATAGGACCCGTACCCCTCCGTCCTGTCACATCAAAACATAAACCGTAAAACCTAAAACTCTCCCTATCAGTAGAGCAAACTCTTTCCCCTCATCTCTTGCCATTTTCCCCAAACCCTAGTTACACCTACTCTTCCTTCAAACCTTAGAATCCTTTAATCATGTCGAAGCTAGCACGCACACCCCAGCCTTCTTCTTCTTCTTACAGCAGCAGTGGGTCTGAATCTGCGGGTGGTGGTATCAATACTCTAGATGCCACCAAGTTTGTCAATCTCTCGGCCCAACACTACTACTAGGAGGTGCTGAGCGTCAAATCCTTCATACTGGAGAGGGGTTTGAAGCCCAAGGCACAAGATGGGCGAATTCTGGACCAAATCCGGCGTCTGGGTTGGTTACTTTTCATCAAGACCCCAATGTCCGCCCCGATGGCCATTGTGCAGGAATTCTATGCCAATGCCCGGGAAACTCAGAATTGCATCGCCTTTGTTCTGGGCAAGCAAGTCTCCTACACTGCCCAGGCGATTAACGAGCTCTTCCGCCTGCCGTCTACTACTGCTGAGACCACCAACTGGGTGGTACATGAGCTCTTCGAGACTAATCTCCATGCTTTGGTGCGGGAGATGTGACAGCCGAGCACTCAATGGAAGACTTAGTCGGGCACCACTCAGAAGGTCCACTTCCCCCAGACCGCGCTGAACATATATGCCAAGGCGTGGCACGCCTTCATCTGCGCAAGTATACTGTCGACCACCCATCACCAGGATGTGACTAGGGACAGAGCGGTTCTCTTACACCGCATTTTACGAGGTGGGAGCATTGACGTGGGGTACATCATTCACCAGTCCATGCTTCGTTTCATGAGGGCAGTCACTTCTGGTGCTATTCCACATGCCTCGATTATCACACGCCTTTGTCTTGCGGGGAAGGTGGAATGGGGCGAGGAGACTCTCCAGCTGCCCATGCGAGACATTGACAGCACCACGATTAGGAAGTTTAATGTATGGCGCGGTGGAGAGTCCCATTCCAATGGGTTGAGCTTTATATTGCTGATGAGGAGGAGGAGGACAGTGAGGAGGAAGTGCCTGCACCGCCAGTGTAGTAGGGGGAGTCGGTGGACATTAGCACGAGATGTGCCGCCTGCAGCACCGCATGGACGCACTGCACACGAGCTTCAAAGACTACAGTGTCTCCTTTGCAGGTGCACTGTCGGAGGCATTCAGCCAGCAGGGGGTCCACATTGAGTTTCCCACCTATGGTGCCAACATCCCTTATCCTTCACCTGACACACCGCCTAGCGGCGCCGAGGACGACTCTTAGGGGAGTACTCTTTACCCTTTTATCTCCAATGAGGACATTGAATATTTTAAGTTTGGGGGTATTAGGCTTGCCTATTTATTTGTGATGCTTTATTCTTGATGTTTTTATTTATCTGTTTTTATTGTTAGATTATTTGCTTGTTTTCGTTAATTTTTTTTATTAATATTTGCATGATTCAAAAAAAAATATGGGGAATTTCTCATGCATATCATATCATGTAGTTTAGTTGCATGATCCTAACATCTTGATTAGTAAACATCCTCACTTGCCTGTGATGAGAAGTTTTTTGAAAAATTGCTAATTGCTAAGACTTGGGTCGAATGCCATGAGTTACTGCAAATCTTGTCTTGTTTTGAGTTTGATAGAACCGGTTAGCATGCCTTTAGTAGTTATCTTACTAAGTCACCTAAAGATTTGCATAATTGAGTTCTGAGGGGAAATTGATGTGTTAATAATGAATGAAACAAATGAGGGTACTGTTAGCTGAGACAACAGGTGTTTAAGTTTGGGGGAAAACTTAGTGGAGCATTTGAACAACGAGATGTAGCGTAAAACGCACTCGTTGATACATATATATATATATATATATATTTATAAAATATTGAATAAATGCTTGGTTAGCCGAGTTTCGTGGCCTTTGATATTCGAGTAAGTACGCCCTAGGGGTTGTCTCTACACCTAGCGCCCTAAGATCAATTGGTTTAGGAGTCGTTGGTCGAAAGCTCGCTACATGGGTATCATTGAAAAGCCTAAGGGAAATAGGCATTGCACAACCAAGTATCATAGTCCGAATAACCTCTAAGTCGGTCCCCAATTTAGACATAGCATTGTCTTAACTGTAACTTACCCCAATTGTTGTGTTGCAAGTTTGAGTATACGAATTTCCTCCTAAGAAATATATTATGAGAATCATTTGGGTTGCTATAAGTTGATGAGTACTACACACACATACATTATCGCTCACTACAGGATTTGATTTGCATGACTATCATGGTACACGAACTAAGTTTTGGTGAAATGCTAGAATCTTCTAAGGCAAAGCATTTGGATTGTTTACTAATTGATGAGGATTCATGGTGCATTTATAGACTATTTCATTTCATCCATGTTTGCATTCATTTCATTGTAATTGCTTGAGGACAAGCAACAGTTCAAGTTTGGGGGTATTTGATGAGTAGGTTTTATACCTACTTATTGGATACTAATCTGCTTCATTTGTTGCTTAACTTGCAGCTCCTTAGTATATTTTCATGCATTATCCGTTTCTTTTTGGAATTGCTTCACTTTGTGCGTTTTATGGCTTTTACACAGTTTTTGGTAAGTTGGCACGATGTATAATGTATGTGATGATTAGGATCTAAGTGAATTATAATTGTTTGTACAGGACACGAGAATCGAGAAATCAGGTTGAGTACAGCAGTGCAGCAGCAGACTGGCAGCCTGCGCCGCTGCGCCCAGATTGGCCTTGAGGCCGGCGCAACTGCGCTCCCCTGTTCTTGTCGATGCTCCTCAGTGCAGTTGCGCCTGTCGCCAGCCAACCATGCAGACCACGTTCCAGACAGCGAAGCAGTACTACCAAAAATCATGCAATGCCAGATTTTGAGGAATTAGTGGATTGAAACTTTATTAGTGGGAATCAGAATAAGTCAATAGAAGACAAATTGAGCATGTAATATAATGTATTGACAATTCAATTGAGAGAGAGCTCCTCACACACGAAAATTAGAAAGTTTACTGCATTGTTAGTTCCAACATTGAAACAACCAACTGAGCATCAATTTTGCTCGGGAACTGAAGGATGGAGCTATATGGGTGCTGAATTGAAGCTTGGGAGCAAGAAATCAAGAATCAACACAACTTGGAAAATCATCAGAAGTTGCAGAAACGGAAGAACGGAAACAAGGAGCTTTAATATTTTCTGTTTTTGATTAATTTTTCCAATTCTGTAATTATGATGATGAACCAATTGTGTATGATGAATTCTATTATTGTTATTATGAACTAAATTTAATTCTTGGGATTATAATGAATCTTTTGCATTATTGAAAATTGAAATGCTTCCTTATTATTGCTAGTTGGTTATGAAATGAATGTCTAGCATAATTTATACTGAATGTTTAATTGCTTGATCACCAATTACCATGATAATTTATATGGAATTGAGAAAGGAAGTATAAATTGAGATCTGATTATGCTAGCATATGTTCATAGTCTTTACATTCCTCATGAAGTTATGATTCGTGCTTAGGATAGAGATATACCGAAGTACCATATGTGGCCATTCGAGAACTTGTACTTAAACCCTCTTGATTGTAATTCACATAGAAATATAGTGCGTTAGTCATCTAGGGTGTTCACATTCATTCTATCAACTATGGATTTAGTGTGATATGATTATGGTGCATCGAGAGGTGGTCATATTTTACATTCGTGTTCTCGACCAACATTCCATAATAATCAATTAGCAACAATAGGAAGTATGGAAATCTAAGTTTGCAATAAGTGAAATTATAATCCCAAGCCCATAAAATCTGTATTTATACAATCATAATTTGTTCCATTTGTTTCTTTAATAATCATTAGACAATTTCATCATTGTAATCAACTGTTTAAGGAGACCGAAATAATTATAAAATTGGTGTTTGTAGTCGTAAATGTAATTATATTCCTCGTGGGATCGATACTTTACTTACTTTATATTACTTGTGGATCACGTGCACTTGCGTGTATGAGTCATATTTGTTATACATACAAAGATCCCAACACCCATCTATCACGACACAACAAATTTTTCCATTCAGAAGGCACCTAGTATGAAATAAATTTTCACGATGCTCGCTGCTATCCTCCTTCACTTGTGCACTAAGCACCCTTCTCATCACCAAAACTTCCCCAAATATTGCAACTTCCCTATCTTATACCTCCTCTAATGGCATCATAGAGTCAGTATCACTTACTTCCTCCTCGGTCTCTATTTCACCATTATCATGTAACAACAATTTTGTCCGTTGATTTGGACATTGACTTACAATATGACCTTTGCCTTGACACTTGAAATATTTAATATCACGATTACGACTTAAAGAAGGTAGTTCAGTTTTACCTTGCGTTCCACGGTTAGTCGTGTCTGGTTTAAACTCCACCTTGGGTTTGACCATAGTTGGTTTCTCCTCTCGCCTTCCAGCATTAGACTTCCATGATGATCCCGAATTAGGTATCAAACATTAGCTACCTCTTCTCTTAAGCTATTTCTCAATCTTGATAACCATATGTACCATATCCTCCAATACCACGTAATGTTGTCGTTCCACTAAGTCTACAATCTCCCAATTTAGTCCCGCCGAAAAATCTGGCCATTATTGATTCACTATCCTCATTTATGTTTGCCGTAGCCATCAACATCTCCATATATTTGTAATAATTCTCTATGCTCCGACTACCTTGTTTCAAACTTTGCAAACTTCGAACTAATTCCCGGTGATAGTAATCTGGTACGAATCTCTTTTTCATCACTGCCTTCATATCTTCCCAATTTTCAATTTGACGTTCTCCACACCTTCTCTGACTAATAGTTAGCTGATCCCACTAAGTTACAGCATCAGCTGAGAATTTTGTGGCGGTAAGTTTTACTTTCTTTAGCCCCGAGTAGTTGTGACATTCAAATATCCAATCCATCTTTTTTTCCACTCTAGATATACCTCCAGATCATTTCTTCCTTGGAAAACTGGAATTTTCATTTTTATACTATCCAAGTTATTATCCTCTTTAGCTCTATCTCCTCTATCCCTATTACCTCGTTGCCTCCGATGTATGATGTCGGATTCACGATCTTCCGCTTCACTAAATCCTCCCTCGTAGTAGGTTTCCTCCGTATTAGCTCCTCTTTGTTGAGTTCTTCCTTTTTGATTCGTTCCCTGAGGGTTTTGAGATGACTCGCCTTTAGACCCACTGATTCGATCTAAACGTTCATGCATCTGTTCCATTGCCATATCCAACTACCTCGAAAACTCTTTCATCATAGCCTCCATCATGAATTTCGGATCCAAATTAGATGGGTACTCCTCCATAGTAGCCTTATCTTTGGAACTAGATATTTTTCTGTAAAACAAATGTTAGTAGCAAAATATCTTCCTCGCCACCCCCTTACGTGTTTCGCTCGATTAATGTTTCGCTCGTGTATCACTCAATAAGCTTTTCCCCTCGAAGAATCTCACAACTAAGCCTTTTACCTCTAAATATTCTCTCTAATAGGTTCTTTTCGAATTTACCTAGCAAAGTTCTCGGTTTTACTAATCAATTCCCAAACAACTTATCTCGATCAATATAATATGCGTGGATACGAATTTTCAACAATCACGAGTACAGAATTGAAGATGAAATCTACGAACAAACTAAAATAATTTTTTCTATACTTTTATTTTTACTCACGAATTCAACAATAAAATAAAGATAGATACTTAGCTAGAAAACGCAGCTTTGATACCAAATGATAGACTACACGGCACGCGTGCGTGAGGTGATCGTCGCCCGGATCATTTCTAGTAAGCAAATTGATGAAACTCTTTCGAAATCTTAGCCCAACGTCTAATTTGAGACGAGAATCTTGATACAATTCGATCAAGCAATTGAATTCACATAGGGTGGAACACCAACAACACTTAGACCCTCGTTTATGAACAAACGATAATCCTCGTACGATTGTATGATGTGATAGAATAACGCCACACACAACTATGGTTTATTGTATGATAAGTTAATTATGAATCTCAAAGAAAAAACTAAGAACAATAACTTGGAAATCCTTCAAAAAACTAAAAGTAGAGAATAGCTCTTAATTGTATAAACAAAAAATAATTGTTGATCATCTAATTACATCTTCAATATAAACTATTTATACTAGTAGCATAAAGCCCTAATTATTAAAGGAATTGAAATACTAGTAAATAACTAATTAGAAAGTAATTTACATCTAACCAACATCCTAGTCAACTTAGAATTATGATAGATATAATAAATCCTACAAATAAGGAAAGAAATCTGATAAAATCTTCCAAAACACGTTCCTCGGATTCCGTGTCGCGTGACTAGCGCGGGGCGCGCTTGAAAATGCAAAGGAATGGCGCGGGGTGCGCTAGGTATGCAGGACCTCAATGCGGCTCGGCGCGGGGCACGCCGGTTGAACATTTATTCTACCAGGCCAGCGCGGGGCGCGTCGTGTCTAGGCCAATGCTGGCGCGGGGTGCACTGGGTGAACTTCTTGGGCTAACTCCTTCTTGGCTTGGCATAACCACTTGTATCATGTTGAAAAACTTGGACTCCAATTCTAATGTCTTGAAACTCGCTCCTTTATCATTCTAAGCTTCTTAAATAAGCCCGTTAAGTCCCTCCTTAAAGCGTTTAAATCGAGCCCTCGTCACAGGTCCAACTAGAACTTGCACCGGATTCGCTCCATAGCTCTCATCCTTGTCCAAGCTAGGCATGTCCTCATTATTTAGCATGGGAGATTCCAAGAGAGGTCTGATGCCGATGAGCCATGGAATACATCTCTTCAAAAAATAGGCCTCAAAGACACATGAGGAGAGAGACTATATGAGTAAGATTCTTTATGTTTCAGCAATAGGATCTATCATGTACAGTATGATATGTACTAGACTATATGTCGCTCATGCACTTAGTGTAACAAGCAGATATCAGTCGAATCCATGAGAAGAGCACTGGAAGGCAGTGAAAAACATCCTAAAGTACTTAAGAAGAACTAAGGATGTATTTCTTGTCTACGGTGGGTCTAAATTGAATCTAGAGGGCTATATAGACTCAAGTCTTCAAACGGACCAAGATAACGGTAGATCCGTTTCAGGGTATGTGTTTACCTTAAACGATGGCGCAGTGAGTTGGAAAAGTTCCAAGCAACAAACAGTTGTTGATTCAGTGACAGAGGCATAGTACATAGCTGCAAGTGAAGCTGCAAAGGAAGCTGTTTGGATGAAAAAGTTCATAACTAAAATTGGAGTGGTTTCTAGCATTAGAGGAGTCGTACCTTTATTCTATGACAACACTAGAGTTGTTGTCAGGCTAAGGAACCCAGGTCTCATCAGAAATCCAAACACGTATTGCGACGGTTTCATTTGATTAGAGAGATCATTGAAAGAGGAGACATCACCCTAGAACGTGTGGACTCTCAAACAACGTTGTAGATCTATTTACTAAAGCTTTAACACAACAGTAGTTTGATCGCCACTTAGAGAAGATGGGTATTAGATACCATGGTGATTGACTTTAGTGCAAGTGGGAGATTGAAACACAAGCCAATCATATTTGATATGATGTAACATATACTTTGTAATTTTATTTATTTATTAATAAAAGTATTAAAAGGCATTTTACTTTATCTACATGGTGTTGTTATTTAATATGTGATAAACCCATAGTTTTAAGCAATTCTTTTAGAATCATGATAGTGATCATGCTAATGAGATCTAAATTATTAGAAAGCTTAAAACTAAAATCGTTCCTAATCGTTGGATTACTAAAAGGGGATTAGTGAATCCGGATAGATTAGTACATACGTTGTTTGCTCTTACGAAGAGAATGATTGATCTCATAATCATTTGTGTGGAGACATTAAAGCAAGTATGTAGGTGCTTATTAGAGAATAAGTTCACTGAACGTGACTCGCAAAGGAATACCTAATGGAGTTTTACTTGTCTGTCAATAGGAATTCCTCAAGTGATAGTAGTACAAGTGATCCTTGGACTTGATATCATCATAGTATCTTGTGTATGATGAGTTTATTTTGACATGTCCCTTAAGACCTTTAGGGTATATCAAAGGGTATGATTGGGTATAATAAGTTGTACACGGAGATATGTGAATGATCAACAAAGAATCTACCACATCTAGTAAAAGATGTGAATGTCCTATGTGATTCGATAAATGACAACTCAATAGTCATTGGCCAAGAAAGAATAAAATTAGAAAGGAGTTTCTAATTTGCATTATTTAGAGTTGTGCATTTGAGAATTGAAATACATATAATTAAATAAAATAAGACTTGATAGTAATTTCATGTCTTATATTTAATTGGGACATTGTATGGTAGAAGGATTGAATTATACGGTAACTATTCACTAAAAGGTTCTTTTGTGATTAATGTTGAAATCTATATTATCAATCTATATTATCTGGAAAGTCGTTGATCGCTAAGAGGGCTTACCCTAATTGCAGAATAAATGTTATTTATTTAAATGAATTAAATAGTTTAATTTATTTATTTAAATAAGATTAGAATTGTTCTAACTGATTTATTTAAGTTTAATATGGAGAACCTAAAGGGTCACACCGCAAAAGAAAAATATTTGTTTAAGAAGTAAATGATAATTATAATAATAAGTTAAGTGTATTTAATTTAGTCTATGGAGATAGAATAAATTGAATAGCTTAATATTTATTATTTTGTATTTTGAAAATATTAAACATAAATTAATAAGAGTAGTCTTATTATTATTATTACTATTATTATTATTTAATTCCTAAAAGGGTTTGAGAACGCGAACGAATTGGAGGTGAACTTATACCCGAGGAAGCTTTGATTCACAAGGGTATAATTCTCTATCTCTGTCTCTTTCGTTTAATTGATAATTGAACACAAGGAAAGATCATAGTGGTGGTTTGTATAAAAATTTTAAAATCTGTTTTATTGTGCTTCCGCTCTATTTATGTAATTTGATTGCATGCTTGCGTATTATACAAACCTAACAACAATTTATCTTATAATTTGCACATACTCTTAATTTTATCATTTTATCAATTTAACACATTACTGTTTAAAATAATAATTATAAGAAAATTAAATTCTCTTTATTAAATTTCAGGGTCTTACAATCTCCCCTCTTAACGAAATTTCGTCCCCGAAATATACGTACGTACCTGGCATTCCGAAGAGATATATAAGGATACTTAGCTTTCATTTCAAATTCTAGCTCCGACGTCATTTCCTCTGTATCATAATTTCTCCGTTCCTCATCTCCTGGTTTTAACTATCGAACAAATACGCGCAAGTATACGCGGTCAACAAGTAATAAAGTGATAAGAGAGTTGTCGAACCCACAGGGAATTGTTCTAGTGTATCCCAAGTACCAACTATATATCGTCTCGATTTTATTTAGACAATTGATAATTTGATGTTTTTGTTGTTTGATAATAATTAAGAGATATGAAAAGCATTAAAATAATTAAACTCTAATATTAACAAGTCTAAGATTGCAATTTCCCCCAACACTTCATTTGAATATCCTAACTCTCTCATTTGAACTAATTAACAACATGGAAATGTCAACCGAGAAATCAAAGCTACTTATAAGCCTCTGTCGATGGTCAAATTCGAATCTTCCTAATGCGGCATGTAGGTATATGTCTATCCTACACACTATCAAGAGACCAATTTCAAGAACAATAACAAGACACGTGTCACTAAATCTCATTAAACGTCCTTTCAATTACCAACTTTCACATAGGAAGTCATTAAGAATAGATTCTCCATTGGTTGCACACGGTATCTAGGTATAGGTCTATCCTAAATACTACCAAGTTACCTATTATTGAGGATAATCAACAAGACACACGTCACTAAATCTCAATTAATTACCCACAACAATCTTTAACTCTCGCATGATATCATAACAAGGTCTAAACACTATAATCCGTTCGTCAAGTTCATATAGGTTCCCACGGTAATTACCAGCTAGGCAATTAATATATGAAGCATAAATTATGACATACAATTCACAAATGAGTAATTAATAGCAAAGAGAGAGAAATCAATTCAAACTATGTGTTGGGTTCCATTGAAATCTCAGAATAAGCTCTAGTTCATGGTAGCTAGGCAAAACATCAAACACATGGTGTACATCATGAAATAGAAATACAAATTCAAAGGAAAGAAAGAGATGATAAAACCCATTTAGAAGATAATCATGTGTTGCTTGCTTGGTTGATGTCAATTTCTAGCTTTTCCTCTTCCTTTGGCATTCTTTTCTCCTTTTGCTCCTTGGCTTGTTGCTGAAAATCTCTTTGAATTGCAGCCCTCAAGCTCTTCTTGGTGATGTATGTGCAGCCTCCCTATGTCAAGATGTCCATTTGACACTCCTTTCCTTCTTGGTTCTTTTGATTTTGCTGAATTTTCCTTGTGTTGCAGCACTTTTGGCTCTCTAATTGATGTGTTTGTGTGGCCTCCCAATTCCTAGTTGTGAAATATGAAGCCCCAATGAGATATTATATAGTGCCTCCATGAAAAACCCTAGCCAAACATCATATTTTGGGTCAAAAAGTGAGCTGGAATCGCACTAGGAGCTCAAAAGATCGCACTCAGCACGCCCGGGCGCGCCCGCACGCTGCCCGCCGCGCCCGCGCCCAGCCCCTGGCCATGCCGCACGCCCACGACACGCCCACGCCGCGCGCGCTGGCTGCCTGGTGCCAGGCGCCGCGCGCCCGCATCCAAATCCGCGCGCCCGCGCCAGTGGCCTGTAACTCGACTCAGCTTTGACCTCTGTTAGTAAAATGGCCATAACTTCTTCGTCCGAACTTGGATTTAGGCGTGTAAATAGGCTATGGAAAGCTAAGAAAGAGCTCTACAACTATCATAACTGGAGCGTGATGAGAAAATTTCCGGAGAAAGTCTCAAATTGAGCTCGAAGAAACTGCTGTGTAAAATTCATGCCAAATCCGATGGTAAAATGGCCATAACGCTCTCATACGAACTTCAAATTGGATGATTCAAGATGCTCTGGAAAGCTAAGACAAATATATACAACTTTCGTTCTTTGAGTTTTGAGAGATTCGGATTGGAGCATGGGTGAAATTGGGAAACAAGCAGCTACAGTACCGAAAAGCAAATTATGGGTATTGATTCCAAGGAGCTTTTATTTCAATTCCTACAAAACAGCATAAAAACACATAAAAACATACAAAAACATATAAAACTAATACAAAGCTATATTACATAACAATAAGATAAAAATACATAAAACCAACCGAAATGACTTAGGATTTACAAATTATCAAGCTCAAAAGCACATAATTTGTGTATATAAAACACACTCATCATTTGTATCATAATTTCTTCGTTCCTCATCTCCTGGTTTTAAATGTCATTCTTAAATAACACCATAAAATAAAAGGTTAGTTAAAGAAATTGACATATCACGTATTGTCTCTACATTTTAAATCGACTAATTAAATAACAAAATTTAGCTTAGGTAGGACACACTAGTAAAAGAGTCTATTCGTCTCTCCCTTGTTCTAATCCCAGATCTCCACTAGAGATCATATCCCTAAGCTCTGATACCAACTGTGACGCTCCCAAATTCGAGTATTTACCACCCAATTTGAGTCGCCAAAATACATACTATAGACACAAAATTTTCATATTTACAACTATATATTATAACGTCGTGCAAAATACGACAACACACATTTTAAGTTCTCAATATAATTCTTGTGCCGTATATAGTACGACAATATTCAAACCCAAACCCTCACTATAATTATTGCCACATTATTTTACAACATGGTGAGGATTACTACAACTATCAACTCGGACCATCACTCAATTCCCTTGTTTTTCCCGCTAGACCCAGTTACACTCTAATTACCTGAAATGAATTGTGAAGGAAAAGGGTGAGCACAAATAGCCAGTAAAGAATATCATGATAAAGAATACGGAATAACAATAATTATCATTGATGTGGAATAATTGACAATAATTATCCACTAACATTCTTAAAAAATAATAACCCAAGTTCGAGTTAGAAAATGTAATGACCCCAAATCTAGGTTACCTTAACCTCGGGTTCGGTTCGTCACGTTACTGCTTTTATAATAAAATTCTTACAACATAAATGTAATTTATATAATAAAACAACACACCTCAGTCTAATCCCATGTTTTCTAACCTTTAATCGTACAAAACATTCTAACTCAAAGTATCTAATACATCAACATTGTAAATAATATTATAACATTAAAATAATCTTATAACGTAACATAAACTTTAATTCTTCTTCCTTAACATTTCCTTTCTATCATCTTCTTTTGACCTTTTAAGTCCTCCAGCGATACCTGCAAAAATTTGTTTGGAGCAAGGTTAAGTAACCACGTTACCCAGCAAGTTTAACAGTTATCACATAACACATAATTCATATAGCATGCATGCATAGCAACATATCCATGTATCACAGTTATACATGTCATCAAAAGCAATGAAACTTTCATCATCAGTTTAATAACAGCAGTTTATATCATGTTATAACATAACAACAGTTTAAGTGAATGTAGCAGTTAACAATAACCATTCATAGCATGTTATATAACATGTCACACATAGGAGCAAGTTCTAAAAAACTTGCCTTGATTCGTAGTTCATCATCTATGATATTCGCATCAAGTATTTCTTTTTCTTTTTTTTCTTCCAAAATGAACGGAGAGTGTCTTACCATTTTTCAAATATCTCATCCATGCTTAAATGTGAATCTTTTATCAGTACCTCATTCACATATAATATTTATTTCTTCAATTGATGACCTACATCATAATAATTTAATATAATAATAGTCATCATTTTCGTATATTAACAATAACTTATATATTAATATTATGATTAAATAATATTAATATATTTAACAATTGAGTTGTTAATAATATAGTAATACTCATCATAATCTGTATATTAACAATTTATATACTAATATTATAATTAAATAATATTAATATATTTATAATACTCACCATTTATATATTAATACTATAATTAAACAATATTAATATATTTAAAATACACATCATTTATATATTAATATTATAATTAAATAATAGGAATATATTTAAAATACTCATCATTTATTCATAAGAATTTTAATGTCTTCTCTAACCTTCAGTAAATTATTACTACCCATTAATATACTACTTTATCTAACAAATGAGGAATTGTTTTTGTTAAATATCAAAACTAGTTCATCCTTATTACAAGGAATTACAAAGCATAATTTGTATATGATCAATTTTATTTCCAGTATTGTAATTCATCGGATAGCTTTAATGTGTCACAACACTCAAGCCAATTCTCATGTAGATTATGGTAAGTCATCATATTCTAGGCTAAGGCTTCTATTTTAGCATTTTAGTAAATACATTATGAGCCACAATAATTTCATGAGTTTTACTTGATTTTACGATTTCTACCCCTTGCCACCAACTTGCCTCCACTCATAAAAATGCAACTCACCACTTTATTTGACAAGCCTCCCTCATTCCCAAATCAGAGGCTTCAAATATTAGTAGCTTCATCACTTTAACAGCAACAAGGAAATCCCTCACTGATGATTTATTTAGGAGAGTTCAATAATACTCTTCCTGAAAAAGAGGAATGATTTAGACTTCCCATATATGTCATGAACCGATTCAGGCTCACTCTGCCTCATTACGCGTTTGTGAGGAATGATGCAATATTTGTTAGAGCCCAAGCTGCATACTACTATCATCAGTCCAAACACCGGCAACCCTTCCAAGTAAATTTTCTAACTTTTTTCTAGTTTTGCGTGAAACCAGTATAAGAGTTATCATGCGTGACAAAGTTATTCCACAGGGCATCCTTCCGTTCAGGCTTAGAATCTGGCTAGCTTCAAGACGGTAAATCGTCAATCACCCTCTTTCTTTGCGAGATTGGGCTGCCACGATGATTATACTCGGGAGAACGCCTCTGCCGGACTAGGTAACTCTCTTTGTAAACAAAACAAAATTTTCTTTTCCTTTTCAAAATATAATCCACCAAAGGTTCATATAAGTACTTCTTTCTCTCCCTCTAATACTTCTTCTCCACTCCCTTTCCATAATACACCCTCAATAATAATTATATATGTAATAAATGGGTGCTCACAAGTGCTGCATTGAATTTGACGCGTTGCATGTTGCTCAGAAGCAGTGGGAAGGTTTTTGTTTTAAAAATGGCTTAAAACAATCCCCAAACTTCTTTCTTTCTTTCTTTTCTATTGGTGTTTTGCTCATTTATTTGCTTACTCACGGTTCGATAAAAAATGTTTGCTTCCCACGTGCCCCACTAGACACAATAAACCAATTAACCAATCCGGCAAGAGATTGGTGAGTGATCAAGTATATGAAAGTAGTATGCACACAAATCAATCATATTTGATATGATGTAACATATACTTTGTAATCTTATTCATTTATTAATAAAAGAATTGATTTTCTTAAAAGGCATTTTACATTATCTACATAGTGCTGTCATATTAAATGTGATAAACTCATAGTTTTGAGCAATGCTTTTAGAATCATGATGGTGATCATGCTAATGAGATCTAAATTCAAGATGGCTCACAAACTAAAATCGTTCCTAATCGTTGGATTATTAAAAAGGGGATTAGTGAATCCGGATAGATTAGTACATACGTTGTTTGCTCTTAGGAAGAGGATGATTGATCTCATAATCATTTGTGTGGAGACACTAAAGCAAGTATGTAGGTGCTTATTGGAGAATAAGTACACTGAACGTGGCTCACTAAGGAATACCTAATGGAGTTTTACTCGCTTGTCAATAGGAATTCTTCTAGTGATAATAGTACAAGTGATCCTTGGACTTGAGATCATCATAGTATCTTGTGTATGATGAGTTATACTTTAACATGTCTCTTAAGACCATTAGGGTATATCAAAGGGTATGATTGGGTATAATAAGTTGTACATGGAGATGGGTGAATGATCAACGAATAATCTACCACGTCTAGTAAAAGATGCGAATGTCCTATGTGATTCGATAAATGACAACTCAGTAGTCCTTGGCCAAGGTAGAATGAAATTAGAAAGGAGTTTCTAATTTGCATTATTTAGAGTTGTGCATTTGGAAATCGAAATACATATAATTAAATAAAATAAGACTTGACAGTAAATCCATGTCTTATATTTAATTGGGACATTATATGGTAGAAGGATTGAATTGTACGGTAACTATGCACTAAAAGGTTCTTTTGTGATTAATGTTGAAATCTATATGATCTGGAAAGTCGTTGATCGCTAAGGGGGCTTACCCTTATTGTAGAATAAGTATTATTTATTTAAATGAATTAAATAGTTTAATTTATTTATTTAAATATAATTAGAATTGTTCTAATTGATTTATTCACAACCGGTTTAATATGGAGAACCTAAAGGGTCAGACCGCAAAAGAAAAATATTTATTTAAGAAGTAAATGGTATAATTGTAATAATAAGTTAAGTGTATTTAATTTAGTCTATGGAGATAGAATAAATTAAATAGCTCAATATTTATTATTTAATATTTTGGAAATATTTAAATATTAAATATCCCCTTAGTATTGAATAACAATAAACTAGCCTAGCATGCTGATAAATAAATATGATATGATCTAGGATGATGATCCAAGATGTCCCAAGATGATCTTAACTGATTACAAGTAAAAGGTATTTATAGATACTTTGAAACCTTAGAAGAATTCTAATTCGAAAGTCTTCACTCTACAGATATGGTAGGATTCTAAATCTTTGTTAATCTCTGAAATCCAACTTTAAGTAACTTCCTTATTAAATTAGATTTTAGTTTTCAAATCCAAGTCTTCTTCCGTTTCCTTTTTCAGTTCGGCGTCAATTTTCAGATTTATCTTCAACTCAGATTCCATATCAGATTCTACTTCCCATAATCAGCTTAGCTTCCATCTATGATTGTAACTCCAACTCCAAATTCTATTAGGAATCGAATTTATAAGCTTTAGCTCCTTGAATCCTACTCAGAATAGGAATCCTGCAAAGTCGACCAAAATCGTAGAGTAATACTCTGCACCATCATTTCGTAGAATAACCATGCAATCGTAGAGTGGACTTGAGATAATCGTCGAGTTGACAGCACCATCGTAGAGTAGCTCTCAGAATCGTAGAGTTAACCTCGTCGCTGAACTAAAAACGTAAAGTGTTGTGAGCCTAGTCGTATAGTGAATCTCGCAATCGTAGAGTGCAACTAGGAATCGTCGAACAACTCCGCCTCACCTTCTTGCGATCATAGAGCTCTCACTCAGCGATCGTAGAGTACCAATGCCGACCGTAGAGTATTTCTACAAAACAACATAAAAATCATCATTAAACTCATATTTTGCAAACTCTTATAAACACAGAAAACATATAATAATACTAAGCATAAAGGAACTAAAATCATAAAATATTTTGCACCTATCAATTCTTCAATATTTATAAACTTCTTCCAATGGTTAAATAAAAATATTTCTTCTAATTAAATCACTATATTCCTATGTGAAATAACTTAGAACAAGATTTATTAAGATCAGAATCCCACAATGGTTACACGCGGCATATAGGTATAATCCTATTCTATACACTAGTAAGCTATTTAATCTTATAAACAATTAACTCGACATATATCACAACACATATAGCAAATCTTGTTAATCACCACAAGAAGAATAAACTTTCGCATGTCATCATATTCAGATCTAAACTTATACTCCATCTTCCAATTTCATATAGGTGATCACAATAATTGCTAGCTAGACAATCATACATAAAGCACAAAATATTATAAATAACTCATATACGGTCAACAATAACTAAAATGAGAGCGAATTAATTTAAACTAAACACTAGTTTCCATTGTAATCTCAATAAAAAGTTAGTTCATAGCGAAACTAGAAAACATCATCATAAAATCAAGTAACATTCTAGGATTACAAAAATTAAAGGAAAAGATAAGAGAGAAAGAATATGTGTCACGCAGCCTTCACTTTCTAAGCTCGGCCCTTGAATCCTTGTTCTCCTTCGTGCTCCTTGAAATTCTGATGAAGAACCTTAGCTTGGATGTGTGTTATGTTGTTAAATGTTAGGTTGTTAGTCCTCTCTCCCTACAATTATCAGCCTTCATGTGTATTTATAGCCCTTATATGTTGTAGAAGAAGTAGAATCCAATTTGGAATCAATAAACCAAGCATCCTAAGTCGAATAGGGCAACAACACAAATCTGCCCAGCCTCGTATGCCAGACAGCGCCACAACTCTACTTAACAGCGCTGCGACACTGCTTTTCTGTCCCCACAACACTGCAGTGCTTGAAATGGGCGTTACAGTGCTAGTTATATTTTTGGGCTATGGCGACGGTAGTCCCATCCCCATAGATACTGAAATCTGTCGCTATAGACTCCAATGTTATTTCAGCTATAATTTTGAACATTTTTGCTTCCAAACATCAACTTCAATGCC
Source organism: Aralia elata (assembly GCA_034770075.1). NCBI lineage: Eukaryota > Viridiplantae > Streptophyta > Magnoliopsida > Apiales > Araliaceae > Aralia > Aralia elata. The sequence goes on from JAVJAP010000103.1 coordinate 551,401, forward strand.
TCTCTTTTATTATCCTACAAAATACAATAAAAACACATAAAAGTAACAGAAAATACTCAAAAACTCATAAATCATCAAGCTAAAAATACTCAATTTATAAGTATAACAACCACTCATCAGAGGACTTGCTCAACGTTTGGCCCCAAACATTTCTCTCCCTCACAATGTGTTGTGGTGTAGCAATGAAGGAGGCTGCCCCAAAGATAAAATAGCCATCTGGTTGAGGGAAAACATTTGGAAAAAGGCCCCGAATAATCGAGCTACAATTTACCGAGAAAACATAGGAAAAGTCGGAGAAAAAGTTTATTCTTGACTAGGCGGTAATTGTGGATGACATAGTGTTCCCCGATCTTTTTAAGGAAACACCTCAAAGAATTATTACCAGGGATTTGCTTCAGAGGTTAGAGCTCTCATTAGATCGAGAAACCCTTGTTAATTTAGGGGTTCGTTATAGTTACGGGATGGTTGCGCATCTCCTCATCAAGGTATCATTTTAATTAACAATTTTAGCAATTTTAACTTTCCATTTTGTTATGTTTTCGAAGATAAGGTTGTTAAGTTTGTGCTTTTTGCAGACTAGTGTGAGGCTTAACCATATTCTCGAGGCTTCTATTACTGACGACAAGCAGCTGGAGGAATTTTTCACGAAGACCAAGGATTTGGAGCAGCATTTGAAGGTGGCGAAGGATCAGGCCAAAATGCCGACAAGAGAGTGTTCGAGTCGGATCGGCGTAGGGAGACTGTCGAGGTTGCCTTACTGACAAAAAGAGCTCTCGGGAGGTTACAGAGAAGAAGTATAATGATGCTATCTCCCGAGAGTTAACTTACCTTGGAGACCTTGAAAAACTAGAGGCTGAGGTCAAAAGGTTGGACAAGGATAGAAAAAGGCTTGGGAACGAAGTCCTTCGGGCTCAAATTGGTACATTTAAGATCGGGTATAATGATTGTATTAGGGTGGCCAATGGGAAGGGTTTGGACTATAAGCTCTTCTTCCTCAATCCCTAAAAAGATAACTCTTCAAGCCAAGCCTCGGGTCAACCCCAAAACTATCCCTAATGAAGGCGATGTTCATTTTGAGACCCCCGAAGTTTAGGGGAGCAATTCCTAAGCATTGAGGAAACCTCGGGGGAACATACAGAGGGTCATGGTGGCTATGGGTTCCCGAAAGATCAAGGCTCTGACCCTGCTTAGGTTTCTTTTAACTTGTGAATTTTTTTGTAAATGATAGTTATAGACTTTGGGCAATTTGGACCACAGCCTTTGGGTGATTACTATTGTTGCCTTTGGACAAAATGGATTCATGACTTTGGTCAACCAAATTCTAGCCTTTGGGTAATTATAAGCTGTATTTTTGGCTCACTGACATTTTTACCATTTGGTTTCATATTTTGTTGCATGCAAGTCCTGAATATTATTCGTTCCATTTCTTTGATTTCATGCTCCTCATGATTAAAGTTATCGATGGTCGTTTGGCCCTGAAGGAGATATACATTTGTGACTTGATATTTATATGATCCTTACAAGTGTTTTAGACAACCTCGGGGTTCGAGACCATTCTTCGGGGACTGGATCCCATTTGTGTTTTTGACTTATATTTTCACAAGTTCTTTGTTTATCATAATCCCTTCAAATAGAGTTTTCATTTATATTTTCTACAAGTATTTAGCCCTTTTTCGGGAAAGATTTCCTCGCCGAAGGGTTTAGTCGTCTATAGAAGTCTTAGGGGTAATATTAACCCAGAATAAATTTCTGCATCTTTTAGTTTTCTAAGTGTTGGTACTTTCATAATATATAGGGTTTTTACTACTGCTTCGAAGTTTTTTCACACGTTACTATTTCTGCCTTTATTGAAGGGTTTTTATAGTATTTAAGTGTTTATACTCGAGATTTTTTCTTGCACCATAATATCAATATCGGAGACAATTTATTTATTCGGAATCAGTGTGTTGTTCGACCTTTTATTACATAACTTGAAATAGTTACATAATATGTCGAAAAATAAAAAACATCTTAATTGTAGATTCTATTGATAATATTTTCTAAGTAGGGTAGCATGCCAAGTGTTCTTAATCACCGTCCCGTCCATTGCCAGCAACTTGTAGGTCCCGATCTGGGAAGTGTCGATCACTTCGTAGGGACCTTCGTAGTGTCGATCATGTTTGCTGCGGAGTTGATGCTTCTACCTCCCTTAGCACTAAATCCCCGACTCTGAACTTTCTCTCTTGAACTGATTTATTGTAGTGCTTGACTACTTTCTGTTGGTAGAAGGCGATTTTGTTAACTCCCTCATCCTTAGCCTCATCAAAAAAGTCTAGATTTATCTGTCTTCCTCCCTCATTTGGGATTTCCTCGAAGTTTATGACCATGTTGGAGGTTATCCTGATCTCTAGGGGAACCAAGGCCTCTATGTTGTAGGCTAGTTTGAACGAGGTTTCTCCTGTAGCTGTTTGCGGTGTTGTTCGATAAGCCCATAATACATTCATGAGTTCTTCTGCCCACTTGCCTTTTACATCATTGAGTCTCTTTTTTATCCCAAATAGAAAACTTTTGTTAGTCACTTCTACTTGGTCGTTTGCTTATGGGTGTCCTACCAAACTCTTCCTATACTAGATCCCTAAGTCTCCCAAAAAAGTTTTATACTTTTTTATAATGAATTGAGTGTTACTATAGGATATGAGTACCCTCGGGACCTCGAATCTTGGGATCACACTTTCCTTAAAAAATTTATTGGCATCCTTCTCTGCTATTTTTCTTAGTAGGGATGCCTCCACCCATTTTGTCATTCAATCGATCACTACTGCACAGAATTTTAGTTGCCCTTTAGCTATCAAAAGTGGGCCCATCGGGTCGATTCCCCATACTACAAACGGTAAAGGGCTCAGAACCTTGGGATTGAGGCATGAATCTAGCATTTATGGCATTTTTTTCACGTAGTCTGTATCATCTTTGTTGATTGTCAGCTAGAAATAATCTCGCCTTAAGATTTTTAGAGCCAAAAATTTTTCACTGAGTGGTCACCACATATACCTTCATGTACCTATCTAAGGGCATAATCAGCAATTTCTAGCCCAATGCATCTCAATAGTGGTGCCATAGCTGACCTCCTGTATAGTCCTTCTCTAATTATACAAAATTTTGATGACTGATAGATGATCCGTTTTGCTTCATTCCAAATTTTTAGTAGCTCTTCTGACCTCAAATAATTAATGATTGGAGCATCCAGTTTGAGGTCCCATTAATTGCCATGACTTCTGCCTGTTCCAAGGTTAGCTGGGATAAAGTCTCCAAGTATACCGATCCTTCTATATTTGTGGGACGGTTGTAGCAAAGCGAAAAAGTGCATCTGCTTAGTTGTTCTCGTCCCTGACTATTCCTTATAGCTCAAACTTTTTAACGTCATTTTTGACTCCAGGGCTCCCTTACCTTATATTTCCTCGAAAACTTATTTACTACCAGTTATTAATCACTACAGGCCCATAGTCTTTTCACCTCTAAACGAACATCCCCAACTGGATCCCAGCTAGCAGAGCCTCGTATTTTGCTTTGTTGTTGGTTGCTTTGAATTTGAATATCAGATTTTGTTGGGTCATAAAACCTTTAGGGCTGGTTAATATCAGACTTGCTCTACTCCTTTTTACTGTCAATGAGCCGTCTACGTACACGGTCCGGGTCGGGGCCATGCTCCCTAACTAATTTTGTTTGGGGGATTCTTCTGTAACCTCGGGATATTTATTCATAAAACAAAATTATGTTATGAAATCTGCAAGGGCCTGACCCTTCATCGTCGTTCTTGGCTTGTACCTTAATTACGTCGAATTCTCTAAGTTCTACAACCCATGTCACAATTATGCCTAAGAGTTTGGGCTTATGTAGGATCCTACTTAATGGTTTGCCTATCAACAAAGCGAAAGTAGTATGCCTTCAAGCCAATCACATAAGATGTGATAAGCATTTACTTTGTAATCTTGTTCATTTATTAATAAAAGAATTTATTTATTAAAGACATTCTTTATTCATGTTTAATTGGTTGAATAAAATAAATATGATAAACCCATAGTGTTGGAGCAATGCTTTTAGAATCATGAAGAGTTCATGCTAATGAGATCTAAATTCTAGATAGATCAAAACTAAAATATACCTAATCGTTAGATCACTAGTGTGAGGTTACTGATTCTAGATAGATTAGGACATACTATGTTTGCTCTGTTGAAAATGATGATTGATCTCATACGTATATATGTTTTTATTGGAGAATAAGTTCACTGAACGTGACTCGATTATAAAATCATTAATGGAGTTTTACTTGCCTGACAATAGAAGTTCCTATAGTGATAGTTGTACAAGTGATACTTGGACTTGAGATCATTATAGTACCTTATGTATTATGAGTTATACTTTATCATATTCCTTAAGACTCGTTGGGTATATCAAAGGGTATGTTCGGGTATAATAAAGTGTACATGGAGGTTGGTGAATGATCAACAAATGATCTACCACTTCTAGTAAAGGGAGAAAATGTCCTATGTAATTCGATAAATGACAACTCAGAAATCCTTGACCAAGGTGAATGAAAATTAGAAAGGAATTTCTAATTTACATTAATTGGAGTTGTGCATTTTAGAATCGAAATGCATATGATTAAATAAATAAAACTTATCAGTAATTTCATGTCTTATGTTTAATCGGGACATTGTATAGTAGAAGGATTGAATTGTACAGTAACTATTCACAGAATAGGTTCTTTGTGAATAAATATTAATTTCATATTATCTCGATAGTCATGATATGCTGAGAGGTGTCCTTCATGATATAAAATAAATATTATTTATTTATATTTAAATTAAAGGAGTTTAATTCATTATAAATAATATTAGAATGGTTCTAATTTAGTTATTTTACAACCGGTATAATATTGAACCTAAAGGGTCGCACCATAAAAGAGATATATTATTTTAGAAGTAATTGGCTTAATAATAATAATTTAGTATTTGGAGAAATACTAATATTTATAATTAAGTATTTGAAGTAATACTAATTATAAATTAATTAGAGGAGTATTATTATGTTCCTAAATAGTTTGAGAATTAAAATTAAAACCCTAAGACCTAAAGAGTTTAAGAAGGGGATAAGTCTGTTAGAGTCTACATGTTTAATTTGATGATGAATGTGTTTAATGTATATTTGTATTAGTAAGTTTTGTAAAGTCCTTAATAATGATTTGATATTTTGATGTACAAAGACTTAGAAGAGAAAGATCAAATATGTTAGGTTGATTTGATGTATAGCCAATATGTTCAAAATGTTTGTTTAGCTACTCTGCCAATTCGTAATGTCAAGATGGATCATAGAGTTAACTTGTTTTCGTAAAGTATCAAATGTACGATCGCAGAGCTCTTGCATTGGTCGTAAAGTTCACTTCAAATCTTAAAGTAAAGATCAGTCCGTAGAGTGAACAAAAGTTTGCAAAGCCAAACAAAGATCGTTATGTGAAGACTAGACGTAGAGTACTTCCTGAAGTCGTTAAGTAAACGTTCAAACTGTAAAGTACCTCAAGGTTTGTTCAATGAAGATAAGATCGTAAAGTCAGCTCCAGAATCATAAAGTATATCTTCGTAAAGCTGATCGAAGAGTTCAATCGTAGAGTACTACTCTCTTCGTAAAACAACCATCGTAGAGATCAGGACGTAGAGCAAACTCTACGATCCTCCATCTTCGTAGAGCAAAGTTAGGTCTAACAATAAGACTAATATAGGAACATTGCTGATTGAAGGTCCTGATGCATTCACTAAACATCCTTGGTTGAAATCGAAGATCAGATTATGTGTCTACTAGCTAGGTTGCTGAAAGCGACAACTCACTAGTTGTAGGTGAGTTTGTAGCCTGATGTGACATGCAAGTCAAAAAGCAGCTGACACACCAACTTAAATGTCAACATCAAGGATCCCAGAATATCTGAGCTTTAAATGCGCCAACGGAAAACTAGCAATAGGAAGAATTTTCGGCAGACTATAAAATGATGCAAAGATTCAAATTCAAACAAGGAAGAACTCTGATCAAAAAGCCAAAGCTTTGCAAAGATAAAAAGAACTCACTCCACGAATTTGAACATCTAGTTCAAGCTGCTAAGTACCTGAGAAGAGAAGCTTATTGCCAACTTAGTAGCACCTTTTAACCACATTCAAACAACAATTCTTCATTGTCTAAGTGACAATCTTCCAAGTCTACATGACTTGAAGAGATCTTAGTGGTTCAATTGTAAAAAGATCTGTGTGATCTATATCCTTAGTGGATGTCTTATTAGTTGAGCAGAAGAGTGGACTAGGAGTTATTCAGTCTCCGAACCACTTAAAATTTGCCCGTGTTCTTTATCTTTCAGCACTTACTTTCTGTCATATTATTTATATTGTTTATGTGACTTAAAACCACAAGCCTAAATTTAGAACTGAGAGTTTTATTTAATCTTTAAGGTGTGTTTTCCAAATATATTTCGCCGAATCTTGACTAACTAATTATCTGGTAATACATCTTTTATTAATCAAAAGTTTTAAAAAGATATATTCAACTCCATTTCTAGATCTCTTGTGTGTCTTTGGGAAACAACAAGTGGTATCAAAGCAGGTCCTCACGAACATAAAGTTTACACTTTGAGTTGATCTATGGCACTAAACAAAACCAGTTATGAGCTTAGTGGCGGAAATAAGCCACCTCTTCAAAATAGGATAAAATTTACTAACTAAAAAATACGTATACAGGCATATATGGATGCGATTGATGATGATTTATTTGATGTTGTCCTGAATGGTCCATATGTTCCTACCAAGCTGGCTCCAACAACAGATGATCCCAACAAAGTAGCTATCAAGCAACGCGTAGAGTGGACCGAGAATGAGAAGAAGCTGGTGCAGCTAGATAAGAGGGCTAAAAACATTGTGACAACCAGGATTTTTCGAGAATAATAATTATAATAAGAATTTAATAAATAAAAATTCTTATTATGAGACGTATCAAGTTGAATGTAATATATATATATATATATATATATATATATATATGTTATATATATTTATGTGATTTATGGGATAAGTGAATAAATATATGAGTGTTATATGTTTATTACCAATTAAAGTGATGGGAAATATAAGTTAATAGTTAGTCAAAGCTAATTAATTTAATTAGTATGAACTAACTAATGAAGCGTATAATTGTATAGAAGAAGTTAAAAACTCGAATTTAAGTTCGGAGTGCAATTTGGAGAAACGGACTGCGAATTTGAATTTGGAATGTCCAGATTAGTAAGAATAGACGTTAAACACAAAATCGGGGTTGACTTTTTGGTCAAAGTCAACCACAAATATGACGAAACGAATATTCCCATGGTGATGAGAACGTCGATTTTAGTAGGAATTGATTGTCTCCATGAAAATGTTAATTTTCAGATGTCAAAATAGGCCATTAAATGGATAAATGGATATTAATTAAGAGACATCAGCTGATGGTGGGCCCTATGGGCTGCTGGAATGTTTCTTCCAATTCTTAAGCCTCTTCACCTTCTTCTTATCTAATTACTAAATTTATCAGATGATGTGGGAGATGAAAAGTTGGGAATATGAAAGGATTGAAGACCAAATACTAGCAATTTCTATAAATACTTCTTTCTTAAATGTTAGCTCAATTTTTGCAAAAGTATTTCTACCCGTATGAAAATTAAGTGAGAAAGAGGGCAAGAATGAACTTCTGAAGAAGGATGATTTCTGGAGGATTGAGCAAGCAAAAAGATGAAGATTATCAAGCTAATTCATGCAGAAGAACACATTCAAGAGGTTAGTTATGAACTTTTATTATGTTCATTAGAAATTGGTGAAAATATGCCTAAATAATGATGTAATTGAATTGTTTGGGTTGGGTATTGATGTGGTAATGATAACTGATGTATATAGGTGTGATAACAATAAATTTTTTGGTTTAATCATGCCTAAACGCTACTAAAATTCGAAGTTTTAAGCTATGCATGCTATATGTTTGATAAAATGCCTCAAAGAAGTCTAGATGCTTAAAAAGTGAGAATACAAACCAAATCTCAGGTCTTACTAACCTTAACATTGCATATCTATTAATACAAACGGTTTAAGTCAAAATACAACATAATATTCATTACATAAGTAACACTATTCGGTCGCCTTCGCTTTGCCTTTATCCTTCTTAGACCCTTCGGCTACTTCGGCTTTAGCTGAAAAGTTTTATTTTAAGCAAGGGTGAGCAACTAATTTGTTCAGCAAGTTAAAGCGTACAATAAAGGATATATTATGAACAGAAGAGTTTAACTTTCTGAACTTCAACAATGTTTCAAAGATTATGAAGTAGCAGGACAATAAATTATTTCAAGTAACAAGAATTTTCTTGAATTTCACGTTGAATAATACATCAAGAATAAAAGAGTTAAAATTCTTTTGAAGATTCAATAATATTCAATTGATCATGAAGGATTAGCAATACTGCAATAATAGTCAATAGAGTGGGATTATACCCAAATTTCATGTTGAGTGATCACAATGGATCGTGAACTGCTAGAGGAATCATCAGTTAATAGAACTGAATTACCTCACGAGAATAAGTTAATCGTATAGACTAAATATACTCTTTTGCAAGTATGTGAAGGGATCAGCTTCATTGTACTCGTGATTATGCATAATACTCAAACATAGCGCGCGGGTCGGGTTTCCGACAATAAATTTTTTCCCTAATTTATTTTTCAGAGTTGTTCATCTGAATCTTACATCATGAGTCCATACCACAACAATATGGTTTGGATTGCTTTCAAAGAAATACTACGATTTCAACACATAACATCAATATTGGTCTAGCCGAAATCAATGGCATAGATCTTTCAATAACAAATCAACTCATAATTAATAGAACGTTTCATGCGATATCAATTTAATATTTAGTCTAGCCGAAACAACTAGCTGAGACATAGCTCATAAATAGTTTATGAATAAAGAACTCTAATTATTTCACAGTTCAAATAATAGAACAGGAAATCAATTGCACAAAGTGCGAATGTCAATAATTATTATAGATGTGGAATAATCAACAATAATTATTCACTAACATGCTTGAAAAATAATAACTCAAGTTTGAGTTAAGAAACTTGCAATAATGTAAGGAGTTTAAGATTAGAGACTTGCTCAATATAAATTTGAGTAAGGTTAGGAAACTTGCCTGTCTGACGAGCTACGACTATCTAGCTTTAATTAATACTCTTTGAATGACCTAACATTGATAATGTTGGTCTACCAATTAGTACAACATATAATTGTATATCTATACACTTACTTATGCTATTTATCTAGCAAATAAATCAATCGCAAGGCACACATAATATAATATACTATCTTTAATCCTATAAGACATTTAATATATCTTAGGTCAATGATTTAATTAATTAATATTATTTTCCTTAAGTGATAATCACTTATTAAACCTTTAAATAATTTATTGTAATTGTTTAATTAATGTGTCAATTAAATTCATTTTATTTAATTAATACTATTGCTTTTAATTACTATTTAGTGTTAGTTAAATAGTAACTAATTAAATACCTTTAGTTCTTATAAAGAATAACTAATTAATACTATTACTTTTAATTACTATTTAGTGTTAGTGTGTGTGCTTATGGCAGAAGGGCATGCAAGTGCTCCTTTTGTACTCCACCCCGATAGGTAAGCATACCCTGGAAAGTTGCTTTTTGTCCACAATAATGATGCATGCATTTGAAAATTACTCTTAGTAGATACATCGTAAGTCTCCATTCCCAACTCCCACAACATTTTCAACTCTTCAATCAAAGGTTGCATGCAAGGGCGTAGGTAGGAATTTTAACGGGGGCAGGCTAAGAATATTATAATGCCAAAATTGAGTGGACTATATAAACACAAAAAAAAATTAAGAATTTTATATTCATAATATGACATTTTAATCAACCTAATGAAGTGGTACCCTACGATTCTTAAGAGAATCAAAATCAGCTATTAAAAAATCTAAATTGATATCTTCAGCAAGTTCCCTTTCAATGTTAAGAATCATGCAATCTGCAAGAAAGTCATCATCCATCTTGTTACGCAACATTGTTTTAACTGCTTCATAGTTGAAAATGTTCGTTCTGTCGTTGCCGTAGAAACCGGAAGAGTTAAGACAAGACGAATCAATTGATCAATCAAAAGATATATTTTGTTCTTATTTGTTTCAGCTAATCCTTCGCATAATTCAAAAATGGCAGACATATTTTGAAAAATCTAATGATGGGAGACATCAAGTTCATAATGTTACAACTGGCTTCGCAAATTACGTATCTCATCTTTAGTGAAATCTTCGGGATAGAATTTATATGCAAGACTGCAAATGTCGTCAATTTTAAATGATTCGAAAGCATCCATAGGATTCAAAGTTGAGCTGAGAATAAGGAGCTCCATAGCCCCTTTAGAGAATCTATGATTTAACTCCATCAATTGAAAATCTATTGCATCGTTGAATAAATCAAACTGATAATAATGACCAACAGTGATTTTATCACGTTGCTGACAAGAACAACCTGTACCCATCTTATAAGAGGCACTCATATCAGGCATATCAATACCATTCTCTTTGCAAAATGATTTCACCCTCGAAAAGATGGAACACCAACCATTATCTTTGAGTTTCTGCAGAGAGATTTTGTAGTTGAGACAAGATTCATAGCATTTACGATGTCTTGAGTTTTTTGTTGCATTGCTGGACAAAGTAAATTTGTGATTCTCATCATCTCATTCAACAAATGTAAGATAAATACAAATTTAAATCCTCCCATTGCCTCATACACACCCAATGCTTCCGCACGTATAGATTGTTTTTCCCACTCGTTATAAGATTTTCAATAATTGCACGGGATAGAGCAAATAGATCTATTAAGCTACTCACAGAACGAAAATGAGAGCTCCAACGAGTAGCACCTGCTCGTTGCAAAGTCTTGATTTGAGTGGCCCCTCTACCAGTCTCAGTTTCACCCGTTCCTATCTTATTAGCAAATTCAATTTCTTGAGCCAATTGTAACTCACCATGGCGCTTGGGAGAAGCAATGACAAGATTGACAATAAAATTTAGCTTTGAATAAAATAACCATATCTCATGCACATCTTTAGATGCCGCAACTAATGCGAGTTGGAGTTGATGGGCGAAATAGTGAACGTAATAAGCATAAGGACATTCTTTCATAAATAATGCTTACAATCCATTCTAAGCCACACGCATGTTGCTAGCACCATCATATCCTTGACCTCTCATGTCATGAATTTGGAGATCATAAAAATAAAGCAACTCTGATATTGCTTCTTTAAGAGTTAAGGCAGTGGTATCTTTAACACTCACAATTCCAAAGAAACGTTCCCGAAGCAAACCACCCTCGTCAACAAATCTTAAGACAATGGCCATTTGTTCTTGATTCGACGCATCTTGTGCTTCATCAACCAAAATGCAAAACGAAGCCCTCCCAACTTCATTATGAATCTTACACCTCACTACATCACCAAGAATATGCAAAACCTCCTTTTGAATCGTTGCAAAAGTATACTTAGCATTTTTGGGAGAATTTTCTAAGACAAGTTCATCAACCTTTTCATTTAACATTGCTGAAAACTTCACAAGTTTAAGAAAATTGCCACGATTTCGTGATTTTGGGGATTCATCGTGACCTCTAAAAGAACATGCTTGGAATGCTAGCCATCAGATACAACCAATTGTTGAATGGAGACACAACTGATTATTCATCACCATCTCTTTAGACTAGGCATTTAATATCCTCTCTATATGCTGAGAGCTATTCATTAAATCATATTGTGCTTGCACGTTACTTAAGTATGTTGAGACGGAACCTCCCACGTGTGCCAAAAATCGACGCAATTGTTCCCCGTCATTGGTGGCTTTATACTCTTGAAGAATGGGTCTATATGGCCCTGCCTTAATAAACTTCCGCCGAAGCTCATCCCGTTTATTTATGGGTTATTCCAAAATTTGAATACGCAAAGTAGGATCCCGAATGAAAGTACTATCAGAAGTTGTAGGTGCAGTTCCAATATGTGTGGGAGCTAAAGGAGTATCATTCTTCGATTTCTCACAACTTGTTGGTTTAAAGAATAAAAATATTTTTTTTTTGTGGAATTGATTCTTGACGAGGGTTTGACATTTAACCTACAAAAATTGATAGACCAAAAATTCAATTCAAATAGTCAAGCAAACAACTGAGCAAGTTTAAACAATTCACACAATTCTTCAAGCCCTAGATTCACAAATCAAAAGTCAAAACAATAACCCACACATGACACATTTTAGCATTAAATTATTTTGAAATATACCTCTAGTGAAGATAGATTGTTGGAATTGCAGTTAACAAAGCCTGGAAGCCACAAACCCACCTCTCACCTCTGCTAGTTTGCTTCAAAGAAAAGAAACAAAAAGAAAACAACATTTTCAGTTCAATCATTTATTTTTTATAAACAAAAAGGAAAAGAAAAATACTATATTAAGTATTAACAAATTCATAAAATCATTTCTCAACTAATAATTTTAGTCTAAAAGACAACTGTTAAAAATAAATCTACAGTTTAGTGAACTCCACCAAAAATCTTTAAATCAAAGTTTATAATCTACAAATCTCACCAAATCTTCGAGAGTTGATTTGCCTTTGTACGCGTATAAGACTTCGTGGGAGAGAAGGAACATGGCAGATCTGTGTATATAAAAGAAGGGCAGCAGGGGTATAAGACTTCGTGGGATGGGATCTTAGATCTGTGTATGTAAAAGAAGAAGACCTTACCTTAGTCCTTATAAATTATATCTATGTCACGTGTAGGGCAGCAGAGGTATAATGTAATAATATTTAATTAGCTGCTAAATGGAACTATGGAAGGATTACTGCTGCTAAATTGCTAATGCTTTAATATTTTTTTTGGCAAGGCTGATTGAAGAGTGCTAATGCTTTAATTATTTTTTTTTGGGCCAGGCTATAGCCCACTTAGCCTACTCTATTCTACGCCCCTGGTTGCATGTAAACATCAATATTGTTACCAGGTGCAGTTGGGACAGGGATAAGCAATGACAACATGATACAAGGTTCTTTTACGCACAACCATGGTGGCAAGTTACAAGGCATCAAGACAACCGACCATATACTATGGGTACTGCTAAGTATTCTGTATGGATTGAATCCATTGGTGGCTAAGCCAAGTATAAAATTACGTGCATCCTTTGCAAACTCACGATGTTTATAATCAAAAGTTTTTCAAGTAGGTGAATCGGTGGGATGCCTCATGTAGCCATCTTTAGTGCATTGCTCCATATGCCATCTCATCAAAGAAGACGTCTTTGATGATATGAACAATTGTTGCAACCTCTGAATTAATGAAAAATAACATAAAACTTTTGCCGCGACTTTCTTACTCTTACCAGATGAAACTGTCTCAGCTTCCCGTGCCTCCATGGTAACATTTTCTATTTCCCACCTAGATGTATGGCAAACATGACATTCGAAGTTGTGAATATGTTCCTTCCAATATAGCATGCAATCATTGGAGCATGCATCTATTTTATTGTAGTTTAGCTTCAATGACCCCATTAACTTCTTCATCTCGTAGGTCGATTTGGGCAATGTATCACCAATTGGAAGCACATTCTTCAATAAATTGAGCAACATAGTAAAGGAACGATCAGTCCATTTACCGAGACATTTGATGTTAAACAACTCAACTAAGAAAGAAAGAGTTGAATATGATTCACAACCAGGGAATAATTCCTTCTCAGCATGCTTTAACAATCTGTAAAAATCTTCTGCTTCTTTATTAGGTCCTTCCATAATAAGGTTTTCAGTGTCACCGTCGACTTCACCTTTATCTGATAATCCATATCTATCATGTAGCATGCCAGACATGTCATGGAAAAATTCTGTTCCATCGTGTATGTGTATTTCGTAAATCAAATGAACATCCTCCGCATGGGCAGATGACATACCTTCACAATGGGCTATCCATTTGGTGTAACACTTTATAAATCCATGACAAATTAAGCGTACACTTGCTTCTCCTCGCGTTACCCACATGATATTCTTACACTTACTACATGGACATGTGATTTTTCCACCAACACATGCATTAGTAAATGCGAAATTGAGGAATTCATTTACACCATCCAAATAGGCTACAGCCAACCTAGACTCATTCATCCAACTCCTATCCATAGTGGTGGTGCTTGAATATTATCTATTAAGAAGAAAAAAAACACGATAAATTTGTACATGATAATTATATAAGATGAGTGTTGTTATTTAGTAACATGGAATAATAATAAACCTTAGACATTGTATTTGGTGACAAAAAGAAAAAACAAATCTTAAAGGTGATAATAACCTCTCGGAGTTGGTCCTATAACGTCTATTTATATTGACTAATTACTGTGGTACATGTGTTGCATGTGACTGGATAGGCATATAGGATAATAGTATTGAAATATTTGAATTCTCTCCCACCATTTTTATATAAAAAACTATATGAGATATAGTAAATTAAGAATGTTCTTCAGATTATACTGGTGAACTACCTCTATATTTAAGTGATTGATTACTTAGTGGCTTCAAGGACATAGAATTATATCTGTCATGCATGAAATTATTTGATAAACCATAATATATTAATGTTATTTCCAGCTGCCAGAAGGTATCAGGATTGACCTTGTCTTATACTTTGGCACTAAAGTTGATTGATTGAACAAGATATAGATTTCGCACCGAGTTTGGTATGAATATTAGGTATTGTGTATGTATTATTTGTAAATCTATTTTTTCATAGTATAACTCTGTTGCAACTGATCCTAAATCAATGTTTTCATCAACATAGTTGTAGTAACCGACCTGCTACATAAACCAAAGCAATACCTTCTACTCTTTAAAATTGAAAGAAAGGAAAGGTACATGTACAAGAGCTAGTTTAGAGTGATCATGCTAGAATGCTTAACTACCATTATCTTAAACTTAAAAAAAGGCATATTAGTTCATTTTTTATCAACAAGCTCTACCTAATTCTTCTGATAAGTTTAAAATGTTTTGACATACTTAACATATACAGAGAAATCATGACCCAAGAACTCTCGTCCTCTAAAATCTCTTTGACAAAGATTTCTCACCTATTAAGCTATTATATGCCTCTCCTATTATTAATTTTCTCTCCACATTTCTCTCTATATGGGACATAACTATTTCCAAACCGATAAAATTCAGCCATACTACAAGTTTCTGGAATCCTGACCTGACCAAAAATAATACACCTAATCCATGTAAACATGTAACTGTGACTTGTAACTGAATTGTTCTCTAGAATTTGTTTTCCTACCATAACTAAGATTCTTGAGTTTTCTGTTTCCTGAGGCATTATGAAAAAGAAAAAAAATCTCAGATAAGGTGAAAAAGACACAGAAAAAGGGGCATAGATTCATGAGCAGAATATATACAAGAAAATTGAGAGGATCAATGCTAACTAAATTTACTACCAACAACTATAAATATCATAAACAGTACATAAAAGAATAGCCAATTGTACAAAGAAGAATTGAATTACAACAAGGATCTAACTAAATATTTGAAAGAATGATGCTGAAGAAAATAATGTACACACACAAATATGTATTTATCCAAAAAATACTTATTCTAAATAACACCCGCAAAGAGTTGTAATTGGGGGTAAAAACTAATTTAATGCTTAACCTTATTTCAATCACCTTCACTGAGAAATTTCATCAAACACTTCATAGGCACCAAAAAAAAAAAAAAAAAACACAAAACAAAACAAAAAAAAAAAACACAAAAAAAATCTGGACATAAACCCAACACGGAAGAAAACAGGAAGAAAACCGGCAGGGACGAATTCTTTTGTTTCTAGATTCGTAGGTTGATGATTACAATAAACACTATTTCAACATATAGATCACAAACTGCTCCATATATATATATATATATATATATATATATAGTTTCTATGTAAAGCGAAGACTGTTTTAGTACCTGAGAAAGCCTGAAGCTTGAGCAGAATTGCGGAGTATTGGAGCAAAATTGATGACTGATTACCTTCCTCGCGAGGTAGAGAGAAAATGAAGACGAGGCTCGAGCAAAATTGGGGAAAACTCTGATTTTCTCTCGCGTGTGGCGGGTAGAAATCATAGACAAATATGTATTTGGGGAAAATAATTGCCAATTTTCATAATCGTGGCCTATTATAACTTTTATCTCATTTATCTTTCTTTTCTTTACTGGTTACTTTTAATTAATAACTTTAATTTATAAATTAAATATATTAAGGTTTTAAAATGACCGTTATTCGTATTTTCGATATAAATATTCAGAATATTACATTCTCGTCTCTTAAAAGGATTCCATCATCAGTATCTACTTCCTATTAATAAATTCTATTTTAATTTATCTTTAACTCCTTTAACTCTTACTCAACTTTTTCCATCGAATTATTTCTTCGCATTACTTTAACATAAAGTATTACTTTACTTCTTTTTCATTTATTCTTTTCTATCCATTAAAATGTGTATATATATACACACACACACGAGTAACTATCATTCTGAAATTTATTCACGTACAAAAGTTTTATACGTTGATATTCTTACTTTAGCTTATTAGTTGCTGCAATACGCAAACCTGTTACAAACAATTAGTTGTAAGATCATCCATGAATTCTATTTCACCAATTCTTACAAAATCTATCGTACTTTACTTTCATTTCTATTCTGAAACTTCAAAAATATACCAAACCTTTTAATTCCATATCCGGTCTAACTTTCTGACTCACAAGATACTTATTGATCTCTTTCATAATTTCTTCCATTACGTTTAATCACCAATATACTAACAAGGTCTTAATACATCTTCGTACTTTCAGAATAAATCATTTATTTCAAATTATGCACTTCCTGCAAAATTCCTTCTTCCAATTCTACCACCGAATATATTTACATTCTTACCTCAAATCGTATAACTTCATCTTTATTCATTTAAACTTTTTGTTCCCTTTCTTCACTTCTTACTTTCTTATTCTTTCACATTTTTAATCTTTGCTTTTATAATTCTTTAACGTTGTCCAATAACAATAGTCTACATTCTATTATAGATTATTCCTCTATCGAGTCACTTAAATACTTCACTTCAATGTCCGATTTCCTAAATGTAGACACCCAAATTTTGCACTTCGTATACTAACCCTGACAGGAGGGCGAATTCAGCAAATGAACCGGCCTGCGAGAGCAAAGGATAGACAAGTACGAACACTTGACGCCACCACGACGATTTACAACCGAAACCAACGTAACAACCAGGTTGTCTGAATTGAGCATTCCCGGAGGATGTAGCACGCCTCCCAGTAATTCCTGGACTGCAAAATACGAGCCTGTCGGCGAAAACCGACGTCACGACATGAGAATCGAGGCGTGGCACGAAAATCGAGAAAGTCAAGCCAACCAGTCGCGGATTGATCTGCGGCCAGTGAGTGCGCCTTTTTGAAAACACGGAGCTCGAAACACGGAAACCCGAAATTCAGCTGAGTGGAGGGGTGGCGGTCAGCCAGCCGCAGATCAATCTGCGGCCAGCCAGCCGCAGATCAATCTGCGGCCAGCCTATTTCAGCTCATCCCCCATTCAGCATACAAAAGGTTGAGCAGGCGGAGAGAGGAAGAAGAATACAACAGCAGCAGCTCGGAAATAGAGAGGAAAAATAGCAAAATTTTGCAATAAAATAGGAGAGAAAGGAAGAAAAAAGAGAGGATTTATACTCTTTTGATTTGATTGTATCACATATACTTCTCCTTCTATTCAAAATACACAAGTTTACATCCACTTTAATATCATTTGCAGGGTGAAAATTCCCTTATTGTAGCAATTTTTATCATATCCTTTGGTTAAATTAAATGTAGTTTTCATGTAATTTATGGTGGAATAATGAATTAGGGATTATTAGTGAGGGTTCCATCGGAACAAAATTCTTCCTAATAACCCGATGATATTCATTTATTGAATTTTTTTGGTTGTTTTACGACGTTATATTGGGCGTGGTTCCTTTGGATCGATATTGTAGGATGTCTTGGTATTGTTAGATTATCCGTGTTGGTTATTTCTTGTAATATCCGCTTGTGGGTGTGTGGAAATTTCGGGTGTGAGCCTAGGAAAGCGACCCCGTGGTCCAAATCCGATGATGGACGTCTTTTGATAAATAGTAGGAGTGATGTAGTTTTCATTGTACATATGTAATCGTTGGGCCTTAAAACGACGCCAAGGCGAGAATCGTGGTTAAGGCCCCGTCATAGTGAAAATATGCGATTGTGGGCGTTCGGGGTTATTTTGATGGCTCACATGCCCATAAATAGCCCCAACGCATTTTAACGTTTAATTTGATTTGTGACACGAAATTGATTTCAAAGCTAAACGATAAGATTTTCATTAAAATCAATCAAATTAGGTTATTAGAATCACGAGGCTAAAAAATTGGGAGCGCTAATGAATGTCGATTTCTATTTAACGAGAAGGCAAAAGAAAGAAATCATTTTTCAAACATCGCAAAAAATGGTTTTATAAAAATAAATAATGTTTTATTAAATCCTTGTGCATAGGGTTAAAGAGATCCTAGAGGTTGCCCATCATTTGAGTTATGAAAGCAACGTATAGATCTCGATTCCTATTTTGACAAAGATTTAGAAATCTACCCATCAAACGAATGAACCTCCGTGTAGGGAGTCATTAAGTTTGTAATCTCATAATGGCTACACACGACATTTAAGTATATTTCTATCCCAAATACTAGCAAGTCATCCATTCTAGAGGACAATGAATAAGACACACGCCACATAATCTTATACACCACCCACAAGAATCTCTAACTTTTGTATGATATCAAAACTAATTCTCAACACTATAATCCACTTTTCAATTTCATATAGGTGATCAATCAATTAAACTTTCAGCATAAATCATGCTAGACATTCAATTCGCAATTTATTACGTTAGAATGTTGGTCGAGAACACGAATGTAAAATATGGCCACCTCTCGATGCACCATATTCGTATCACACTAAATTCACAATTGATAGAATGAATGTGAACACCCTAGATGACTAACGCACTAAATCTCTATGTGAATTACAATCAAAAGGGTTGAAGCATAAGTTCTCAATTGGCCACATATGGTGCTTCGGTATATCTCTATCTAGGCACGAATCTTAAATTCCATCACATGCAGAATTCATGAACACATGTTAGCATAATCAGATCTCAATCTATATTTCCTTTCTCAATTCCATATAGATTATCACATTAATTGATGATCAAGGTAATTAATACATGAAGCGCAAATTATGATATCCAATTCTAAAATGATAACTAACATCAAAAAGAGATAATTTGATTCAAACTAGGTGTTGGGTTCCATTGAAATTTTAGAATAAAAATCTAGTTCATGATAGCTACAAATAACATCATATTCAATTTATACATCATGTTGGATTACAAATTATAAGAAAAATTAGAGATAAAACCAATTTTTGATGGACATTCAGATGTTGCTTGTTGGGTTGATGATGATCTCTAGCTATTCCTCCTTGATTTTGCAATCATTGATGCTTTAGCTCCTTGGCCTTTGCTTGATATAGCTTGATTTGTAGCACTTTGGCCCTCCTTGGTGATGAATTTGGTAGCTCTCCCTCTCTTGAATCTGATTTCTGGGGTCTAGGTCTCTCTAAAATGTAGGCTACATATTGTATTTATAGTTCCTAAGGCAAAAACCTAGCTTAGCCCACCAATTTAGACAAAAAATTAGTTGAAATCGCGAAATTTGGCGAATTGGGCGCAGCTGCGCGCTTGGATGCGCTGAATACTGAACTCCCTGGCGTTCGGGCGCAGCTGCGCTGCCCAAATCCACCGATTCTGCAGGAAGGGCGCAGCTGCGCCGAAATTGTACTAGGAATGGGCGCAGCTGCGCCGGGCAGCAGTTCTGCTGCATTTTCCAGCTCTAACCTCTATTGGGAAAATGACCATAACTTCTTCATCCGAACTTGGATTAAGGAGATTAAGGAGGCTATGGAAAGCTAAGAAGAGGCTCTACAACTTTCATAACTGGAGCTTGACGAGTTAAAGGCCGGAGTAAGGCTCAAATTGAGCCCGAAGCAACTGCTGCGTAAAATCCATGTCAAATCCGATGGTAAAATGACCATAACTCTCTCATACGAACTTCAGATTGGATGATTCAAGATGTTCTGGAAAGCTAAGATCAAAATCTACAACTTTCGTGTTTTGAGTTTTGAGATATTTGGATTGCATCATGGGTCAAATTGAGAAACAAGCGGTGGGAATGCTAGATTCAAGCCAAAAACGCATTGATCCCAAGGGCTTGTATTTCAATACCTATAAAAAACGTAAAAACACATAAAAGCACACAAATACATATAAAAGTAATACAAAACTATATTACACAAAAATAAGATGAAAACACATAAAACCAAACGAAATAGCTAAAGACTTATAAATTATTAAGGCTAAAAGTACCCAATTTGTGTATATAAAACACACTCATCAAATATCCCTAAACTTAAACCTTTGCTTGTCCTCAAGCAAAACACGCAAACTATAAAAATTAAACATTTCTAAATAAAAACTATCTTGAGCAATGGGTTAATAAGCTAACCAATGGTCCCAAAGTATAAACACATGAAAACTCAAGGAAACTTTCAAAACGTTGCAAGTCTAGATTTACAATTAGCTAGTCATAGCTTGCTTCAGGTCCCTTCCGTGTGTGTGTGAGTACCCAATGGCACTAAACCAATCAAGCTCGGATGAAGCTATGCAACCACATTACCTTATGAAATAATCAAAATAAACTACCAAAAACTACATGTTTAACACATCACTCAAAAGGTATACAAATCATAATTTCCAAAAATTTGAAATCAAAAGACTCTAGGTAAGTGCATTTTATGCTCCATCTTATCCTAAGTCTACTCTTGTGGGTGAGTGCGTTTTACGCTCCATCTCAACTCATCACAAGATTTGAAATATACAATTTTCTTTCTTTAATCACAATTATAAGAGAGTGGTTTTACGCTCTATCTCTCCTACGCATGTGTATATGAGTGAGTGCGTTTTATGCTCCATCTCACTCACCACATGACCATCAATTCAAACACAACAAATTTAGACACCTTACTTCGAGTGATGTTTAAACGAGTTCTAGAGTTTATAGATATTTTCCACAAGCATTCGGTTATAAAAGCCTTCTCTAAGCATACAACTAGCTCAATACTCATGGGTAGGTGCAAAAGAGTGAAAGGACGTATAAGCAAAACAATAACCAACAATAACGATTAAGCACAAAGACTAAGCAACATTTATCCATTTTCCATGAGTTAGAATCAATTCAAACAAGCCATTATCATAGACCATGGATTATGGTTCAAATCAAATTAAAACAATGCTCAAGGGACATATCCTAAAAATAAATGAATTTTTTTTTTGAACGAAAATACATAACTTAAATCACATAAAAACTAAATTAAAAACACACAAATACGAAGTACTACCCCCAAACTTAAACTTGACATTATCCTCAATGTCTGATATAGGAAAAATTAAAATAGAAGACTTCCCTGAAACCGTGTCAAGCGCCATTGATATCATCTTTCAATACCTCTAAGTTGGGAGCGTACTTGAAAACAAATGACTAAAGAAATTAAAATGCAATTAAACCACTAAAATGCAATCAAACAAAAATAAAAACAAAATAGTAAACTTGGGTTGCCTCCCAAGAAGCGCTTGGTTTAAAGTCGTTAGCCCGACTCCTCCATTTCATTTCAATCCGGCTCAATCGCAAAATTGACTGTTGCATGTCACCTCGCTGTTCTTTCTTTGATTTGCATGGCATGCATGCATGGTTGGTGACCCCTAAACTTAATTTCAATTAATGGCACAAAGAAGCTTTCCCCGCCTGTTTCATCCATTGGTAGTAATGTAACATTTGAGGGCTTCGCTTTAGTAGGAGTCATTGTATCAAGATCACCTAGTTTGTTCTTTTTAGATAAGTGCCCAATTGCGAACGTTTACAAACTAGGTGCTTTTTCTTCTGTTGTGTCTATGATAAGATTGGGGCAAGCACAACGGGCTCTCCAAGTTTATATTAGCTCTCATGTCAAAAGGAGCTTTGTCGACGACATGACTACCAATTGGGCATGGTTTTGCAAAACTGACTGGATTCTTGAATTTTGCTGACGAAGGCACTTGGGGCACTAATACAATCGGCTCATCTTCGTTAGCACTTACACCTAGATCCTCGGTGGCCTCATTTTCCATAGCCCCACTTGTCTCCGCTTTGTCAACATCTTGTGGCGCATCCAGTTGTATATTTGGCTCGGGCTCACCGTCAGTCTCAAAATCCATGTATTGCGGACTATTGGATGAGGTATTGATGATTAGTTCCATCAGATTTTTAATTTGTTTGGATAATGCTTCCTTCCTCATATTAAAATCTTCGTGGAGCTTCAAAACCTTATCCATGCCAATATCCAACCTCCTCGAAAGTGTCTCAATTTGTGCTGACAATGCAGGTGGGCATGAGAATTCCGGTGTGTAGGTTGGATTTGGAGCATAGTATTGATCTTCATAGTTATAGCTCCATGAAAAATCCGGGTGATACCCCCAAGCTTGGTGATAATCGGTATAAGCATAGCCGTTGGGGAAATCACCATCATAATGTACCGGTTCAAAATTAACAGTGCATTGATGACTCGAATGGTTGTCAGCACAATAATCATAAGTAATTACTCTATTTTGAGTCCTTTTTGCTTCAAAAGCATCCAACTTCCTTTCAAGTATCTTAATTTGTGCTGAAATTGAAGAGAATACATCGAGTCCATCAATTCTCGTCTCCTTTGGTTGAGTTATATTTGTGTACGACCATTGATCACTATAGCCATCCATGGTGTGCCTCGCAAAGAAGAAAGCATAAAAGTGTTAAACTAAAGCAAAAAATAAATTTATATACAAGTTTAAATTAAGACCAATTTGATTCTAATTAATATCGGAAAAACACTAGAAAAATAATTCCCCGGCAACGGCGCCAAAAACTTGTTGGTCGATTTCACAACCGATAAATACGCGCAAGTCGGTCAACAAGTAATAAAGAGTAAGTAAAGTATCGATCCCACGAGGAATTGTTTCTAATGTTTACCAAATAATAACCTTTTTCATTTCAATCTTATTTAAACAATGAAAACATGAATTTTTTGACTAACTAATTAACAAGCTTTTAAGATAATAAAAATCTAATATTAACAAGTCTAAGATTACAATTTCCCCCAACACTTCATTTAAATCTCTTAACTCTCTCTTTTTCAACTAGTTAAATCACAAGAATTGTTAACCGAGAAATTCACCTTATTCATAAGCCTTAGTGTATGGTCATATGAAAATCACCCATACATGACACATAGGTATATGTTTATCCCACATGCCAACAATCCATTCAATTCCATGAATAATCAACAAGACACACGACACATAATCTTAGTCAATCTACCCATCAAACGAATGAACCTCCGTGTAGGGAGTCATTAAGTTTATAATCTCATAATGGTTACACACGACATTTAGGTATATCTCTATCCCAAATACTAGCAAGTCATCCATTCTAGAGGACAATGAATAAGACACACGCCACATAATCTTATACACCACTCACAAGAATCTCTAACTTTCGTATAATATCAAAACAAATTCTCAACACTATAATCCACTTTTCAATTTCATATAGGTGATCAATCAATTAAACTTTCAGCATAAATCATGCTAGACATTCAATTCGCAATTTATTACGTTAGAATATTGGTCGAGAACACGAATGTAAAATATGGCCACCTCTCGATGTTCCATATTCGTATCACACTAAATTCACAATTGATAGAATGAATGTGAACACCCTAGATGACTAACGCACTAAATCTCTATGTGAATTACAATCAAAAGGGTTGAAGCATAAGTTCTCAATTAGCCACATATGGTGCTTCGGTATATCTCTATGCTAGGCACGAATCTTAAATTCCATCACATACAGAATTCATGAACACATGCTAGCATAATTAGATCTCAATCTATGTTTCCTTTCTCAATTCCATATAGATTATCACATTAATTGATGATCAAGGTAATTAATACATGAAGCGCAAATTATGATATCCAATTCTAAAATGATAACTAACATCAAAGAGAGATAATTTGATTCAAACTAGGTGTTGGGTTCCATTGAAATCTTAGAATAAAAATCTAGTTCATGATAGCTACAAATAACATCATATTCAATTTATACATCATGTTGGATTACAAATTAGAAGGGAAATTAGAGATAAAACCAATTTTTGATGGATATTCAGATGTTGCTTGTTGGGTTGATGATGATCTCTAGCTTTTCCTCCTTGATTTTGCAATCATTGATGCTTTAGCTCCTTGGCCTTTGCTTGATATAGCTTGATTTGTAGCACTTTGGCCCTCCTTGGTGATGAATTTGGTAGCTCCCCCTCTCTTGAATCTGATTTTTGGGGTCTAGGTCTCTCTAAAATGGAGGCTACATATTGTATTTATAGTTCCTAAGGCAAAAACCTAGCTTAGCCCACCAATTTAGACCAAAAATTAGCTGAAATCGCGAAATCTTGCGAATCAGGCGCAGCTGCGCGCTTGAATGCGCTGAATACTGAACTCCCTGGATTCCGGGCGCAGCTGCGCCGACTTTGGCTTGCGTCTGGGCGCAGCTGCGCTGTCCAAATCCACCGATTCTGCAGGAAGGGCGCAGTTGCGCCGAAATTGTACTAGGAATGGGCGTAGCTGCGCCGGGCAGCAGTTCTGCTGCATTTTCCAGCTCTGACGTCTGTTGGGAAAATGGCCATAACTTCTTCGTTGGAACTCGGATTAAGGCGATTAAGGAGGATATGGAAAGCTAAGAAGAACATCTACAGCTTCCATAACTAGAGCGGGACGAGTTATAGGCCGGAGTAAGGCTCAAAGTGAGCCTGAAGCAACTGCTGCGTAAAATCCATGTCAAATCTGATGGTAAAATGACCATAACTCTCTCATACGAACTTCAAATTGGATGATTCAAGATGTTCTGGAAAGATAAGATCAAAATCTACAACTTTCGTTTTTTGAGTTTTGAGAGATTCGGATTGTATCATGGGTCAAATTGAGAAACAAGCGGCGGGAACACTAGATTCAAGCCGAAAACGCATTGATCCCAAGGGATTTTATTTCAATACCTATAAAACAACGTAAAAACACATAAACCACACAAATACAGTACAAAACTATATTACACAAAAATAAGATGAAAACACATAAAACCAAACGAAATAGCTAAAGACTTACAAATTATTAAGGCTAAAAGTACCCAATTTGTGTATATAAAACACACTTATCATCGGGTTGGACCGTGGCAAACGGGTTGGACCTGTTTCTTTTTAATTTGGGACAACCGGTAAATCAATTGAGGATTATCAGAACGTAGAAATCAAATTAGGGCTGAGAGTACTAAGCACCTATCAGACCTAGACCCTCAATCAGACGGAGCGAGAGACGGGAGGAAGGGTCACCAGATGTGCGCCAGCGATAACTTGAAACGACCGACCGTGTGGATTGGGGAACGAGCCTACCGACCGATGGCTACTTAAGGATCGAGGTGGGCGAAGCGAGCGAAGGCATGAACGACAGAGCACGACCGTTCGGACCAAAGGATTCAAGCGCGCGACGATTTGACAGGTGAGAACACGCGGCTCAAAGGCCTACCGGCAAATCATAGTTGGCTTGGATAGGGCTTGACCTAGACAACTGACCGCTACCTCCCTCCTACCGTTGGTCCTTGACCCGATCGATTAAGGTATTACCCAGCTAATTGAGTAAATAATTTGCTATAAATTGAAGCCCTAAACCCTAACCAAAGCTGCCGATATTGTGAGCCAAATTAGAGAGAGAGAAATCAGAAAAGGAAAGGAAAAAAAAAAATTTCGAAAGGCAATTGGCTTTGAATGTCCGGCTTGGTCACCTACTTTGGGAGAAGGAGAAGGATAGCAGCTAGAAGCCACCTTCGTGCCGACCCAAAGCTGAGGTATACCGAGTTGTGATAGTTTGCTAGCTTCGTTTTCATTTTCTTTTCCTTCTGTGTTTGGTTGTGTTATACATTATATTGGGTTGTATTGCCTTGGGTTGAGACTTTGTATATTGAAGAACCTTAAGGTTCTGGCAACTTGATTGTGCACTGAGATGAGGCCAGTGTCTAGTTTTAGAGTGCCCATTAGGTGTTTGTTGTAATGCCTAAACAAGGTTGTGATTTATTTTGGTGTTAAATGTTCTGGCGACAGCTCGCTTATATGAAACTAAGCTTTTGAATTGTTCATAGAAACTGGGAACCAATACTGTCATTGAACCTGTTTGGAATTTTTGCCTATTGTGTTGAATAATAATTCTGGTTAGATTGAAATAAAATTTGCAGGAGCTTGTTATATTATTATAAATTCTAATAATGGCTGTTGATTTTGGCAGGAAGGAATGAACATATAATTATTATCATGGGTAATATTATACAATAATTGAATTATATTCCAAATGGGTTGTGTAATTCATTGTTTATTCAAACAAAAACAACTAACAAGTGAAGTCCAATTTTTGTTATATAACTATTATTTAATAATAATCAAATGTACTACTATTGGCTTAATTATTGGATATTATTTGAACTAATAATGCACTTATAAATTAATTGTTTATTATTTAACATTAAATAATAAGTAAAGATAATAAATATTTAATTATTATTTAATTAATATTAAATAATAATTAAGTATGAATATAGTTAATAAAATAATTATTTATTATTTAATATTAAATAATAAATAAAGACAATAAATATTTAATTATTATTTAATTAATATTAAATAATAATTAAGTATGAATATAGTTAATAAAATAATTATTTATTATTTAACATTAAATAATAAATAAAGATAATAAATATTTAATTATTATTTAATTAATATTAAATAATAATTAAGTATGAATATAGTTAATAAAATAATTATTTATTATTAAATAATAAATAAAGATAATAAATATTTAATTATAATTTAATTAATATTAAATAATAATTAAGTATGAATATAGTTAATAAAATAATTATTTATTATTTAACATTAAATAATAAATAAAGATAATAAATATTTTATTTATTATTTAATTAATATTAAATAATAATTAAGTATGAATAAAGATAATAAAATAATTATTTATTATTTAACATTAAATAATAAATAAAATAATAAATATTTAATTATTATTTAATTTATATTAAATAATAATTAAGTATGAATATAGTTAATAAAGTAATTATTTATTATTTAACATTAAATAATAAATGAAGATAATAAATATTTAATTATTATTTAATTATTAAGTATGAATACAGTTAATAAAATAAGTATTTACTATTTAACATTAAATAATAAAATAAAGAATATAAATATTTAATTATTATTTAATAATAATTAAGTATGAGTAAAGTAAATAAATTGATTATTTATTATTTACCATTAAATAATGAATAAAGATGATAATTACTTAATTATTATTGAACTATTATCAAATAATAATTAAGTATGAGTAAAATTAATAAATTAACTATTTAGTTAATGTTAAATAAAGAATAAGGGTTAATAATTACTTAGTTACCCTTAAAGGTGAATAGTAATTAAGTGCAAATAAAACTAAATAAGTGATCAATTATTATTTAGTTGCTATTAAACCATAATGCACTAATAAATTATTAATATAAATAATAAATAAGGATTACTATCTAATAATTAGAGACAAGTAAGGTTTCTAATTTGAATAGCCAAGTAATAAATAAACATGACTAGTTGTTTAAATTAATGACTAAAGGACATGAATTAAATTCTATTTAACTACTGTCAAATAGAAATTGAATGTTGATGGAATTGGTAGAGTAATGTTAATGGTTAACAGATGCTTATCACTTAAGAGAAACATGGTTAGTAAATAATTTCTCGGTCTACAGATTAATTAAGTATCTTATGGGATTGAGAATGGTCTATTGACTTATATGCTATGTGAATTGTTTATCTGCTAAACAAATAGTATAAGCGGGTGTACCGATATATATAACTATGCAATGTTAATTGATAGATCGACTTTATCAATGTTAGGTCCTTCAAGGCCAATTAGTTAAAGCTAAAATTAATTGTAGCTGAGCAAACAGGCAAGTTCCTTTAACCCTACTCAATTTACATTCGAGCAGGATGTGATGTAATATGCAAGTTTCCCTTTCTCCTGAAACTTTACCCTGTGAAATTTTCTTTAATCCTACTCAACTATATTCGAACAGGCCACTATTGTATTGTAGCATGAAATTTTATTTTCAAGAATGCTTAAGTGGTTTAATTAATTTACAATTAATCCACATCGATATTACTGACACTCGTACTCGGTGCATTTGAATTCGTACAGTTTTGAATTTGTACGTTTATTAAAGTTCTGTAATTCACGAACTATTTAAGATTAAGCCTGGACCCTTGTTCGGTCAGGCAAATATATGAGAATTTATAAAAGTTATCCGAACCAATCAATGATATGGATTCTTAGACTGGAATGAACACCCTTTTTATTATAGGGGAGTACCCCAGGTATCTAATATAAGGTACAAACAACAGAGTTAAATGTTATGCATATACATAGTGTACGCGAGGCTGATCCCCTCAGGTACTTATTCTGTAGCCAGTAACTAAATGGTCAACCAGCTATTGACTCCTTTGGAAGTTATTGTTCAAAGTCTACTTGACTATCAATTGTCTTAAAAGCAATAATTGTTCTTACTTCTGATATTTATATTGTTAAATCCTCTTTCTATATTCCATTCATCATGATATATCCTTTATTGTTGTATTTTAAACTTGCTGAGCAAACTAGTTGCTCATCCTTGCTATATCATGACTTTCAATGCAGCTAAACCTGAGACATCAGGAAAGGGCAAGGGTAAAGAAAAGATGAAGTGATAGGCTTCACGTAGCTGACTTTACTTTATGTTTAGTTAATTGCTATTTATGTAATTTGAACCCTGATTACTACTTAGGGTATGTTTTGTGCTATGTATTAAGGTTATTGTATCTTGGGACTAGTAACACCTTTGAAATGAACAACATATGTTTATTATATTCCGCATTTAGTTATCGTATGTTGTTAGAGGTGAATGTTTGTATTGGAACGTGATGACCGAATCCGGGTAGTTGGAGACCCGAATTTGGGGGCGTCACATCAGTAAGTTCTTATTCTATCGCAATATCTCATTATTGTTTACCACGTTCTCCATTTTTTTTCCGTCTCGCCACTTATCTTTCTTCCACTATTTATATTTACCCTTCTCAAAATCTATACCTCTTCTACTTTCAATTTTATATCCAATCTTTACCCATTACATGAGACTACTTGATCCTCTTTTGGATCCTTTTCCAACTGATCATCCTTAGAACTTTCTTCAAAATTCTCTTACAAATTCATTATTGGGATTCTAAATTTCCATTATTACTTACCATTATTCATTTCCAAAATCACAATTCAGTCAATTCCCATCATTGGATATATAACCTCGTATATAATCATCCCATCATACACATGATAAATTTCTCAGTCTCTCACTCATTAAAATTACTCAGGAGCTCTATTTGAACTCAAATATCATCATCTCTATCAATCTCTACTAGGTTATGTCCTGAGGTCTCCTTACCTAAAGATTATAACCTACAACTCTAATACCATCCTATGATGCCCCCAAACCCTTGTACTCTCCACAACTGATTTGGTGCATCACGATCCACAAACATCTATCACACCTACTTAATATTCAAGTATAATTTATTTTTTTTACATTCATTACCTGTCTCCCTAAAGAAATAAATACATTCATTCATTCTCTCGAACCTAACATTCTGAACACCTGCCTATAATATACACTAGGCTCGTTACAAAATTTTTATACAAATGAAATTATATATTTCTACCTCTCTACTCCTTACACAATTTAATACTTGATTACATTATAATGTATCTTACAACATTACAAGAATCAATATAATATAGCTAATCTACTACATCTATATTATCTATCCTCATACTTTACTATTCCCTTCTCTTTATCTTTAACTCTGGATCTTTTCGGTCCTTCTGCCTTATTTAAAAATTTTAAATAGAATGTAAGAATGAGAAACAAATTTGCTCAGCAAGTTTAAAAAATTTTAGAACATATGCACGAGTATAAATTTCAGTTACTGAATTAACATAACTGTAAAAATAAAGAATAAAAAAAATCTTAGAAGCAACAACAGTAACATCACAAAATATTCAGCTTTAGATTTCAGTATTTCTAAAGAGATAACTAAGTGTTCGGCAAAACTAATAATTTTTTCACTGTACTTGGCACGTTTTATTTAATACACCACTGAACTTTTAATTTTTTAAATGACACCATTAAAATAATTAATATTTTCAAATTGGGTCATTCCGTTACAAAAATTGGATGGACGTTAAATCTGGGAATTAAACTCTCAACATGAAAGTATTTTTTCTCTTTTTCTCATACTAATCTACCCAAATATCTTGATTTGATGTGTTTTGGGGAGTTTTCCTAAAGTAGAGTATAAAAAAGTGACTTTCTTGGAGATTAATTGCTAGATTTAAGGGTGAAGTAAAGCAGAGTATAAAAAATTGACTTTCTTGGAGTTTTTCTAAAGCAAAGTATAGAATATTGACTATGAAAAAGAAGAAAAATACTTTCATATTGAGAGTTTAATTCCTAGATTTAACGTCCATCCAATTTTTGTAACGGAATGACCCAATTTGAAAATATTAATTAGTTTAATGGT
The DNA here is from genome assembly GCA_034770075.1 of Aralia elata. Taxonomy (NCBI): domain Eukaryota; kingdom Viridiplantae; phylum Streptophyta; class Magnoliopsida; order Apiales; family Araliaceae; genus Aralia; species Aralia elata. Next base: position 582,420 of record JAVJAP010000103.1, read on the forward strand.
GTAATTTGAAAAATTAAAAGGTCAGTGGTTTATTAAGTAAAACGTGCCAAGTACGGTGAGAAAATCATTAATTTTGCCCTAAGTGTTCATAGGGACCACAAACTCTTTCCACAATGTTGAACAGTCACAATAACTGCGAACTCTTCACATGGCATTCAACGCACAAAGACTGCAAACTCTTATCCCCAGAGTATCATTAGGTGATCAGTCTAATGATACCTTATGTTACACATAATATTTAATCACACTGTATTTACACAGTGTCATAATATCGGTTACCCGACCATAACATAATACCCCTATTTCTAGAGTTGTTCATACTCAATCATAACACAAGAATTCGCACTAAAGCAATTTGAATTGTATTAAATTTAAATAGCTCCAAAGAATCGTAAACAATTCAATAATTGATAGAAACATAACAATTGAGTTTAGCTGAACAAATGACATTAACTCTTTCCTTTAAATATCACGAGAATATGCATGTATTTCTAGAATACATTTTCAACAATTGTAAGAATACATGTGATGTGTATAAAATTTATTATATTTTATCCCTTAATACTTGATATTTTTTCTTTATTTTGTGCCTAAATATACTCGTTATTCTTATATTTTGATTTAAAGTGTAATTGAAGAAGTCTGCAACTTTGGAAGTGATTTGGAGGTGAAAAGGGCGCGCAAAGAAGCAAAAATAAAATAGTTGCAGAAGCTAGAGAGACTCTTAAAGTTCAGAGATTGAGAGGACTGCACGCAGGTTAAGAAGAGAGACTCTTAAAATTCAAAGTACAGCTACAAATTCTGAAGAAGCTCTTGTTACATCACCTGGTCTAAACATAGCACTAGAATTACTCTCCAGTAATTCATCAAGTGATGCAGAAGACATGGCAGAAGCTCAAACTTTGAAAGAGCTTGCAGCCCTTGATTTGGATCAATAACCCTTATGCATTACATTTCCTAATCTAGATGTTAATACTCTTTTCGAATTAAAATATGGACTAATACATCTTTTACCTATTTTTCATGGTCTAGTAGGTGAAGATCCCCACAAACATTTGAAGGAATTTCATGTGGTATACACGAGTATGAAGCCTACATGGTTAACAGAAGAACAAATCAAATTGAGAGCCTTTTCATTTTCTCTAAAAGATTTGGCTAAGGATTGGCTTTACTATCTACCTTGCAGAAGTATCACTACATAGGAAGAGATGAAGAGATTGTTTATAGAGAAATATTTTTTCGCTTCAAGAGCAGCCAACATTCGAAAAGAAATTTGTGGTGTGAGGCAGAATAATGGAGAATCCCTACACGAATATTTAAAACGTTTCAAGAGATTGTGTGTAAGCTATCCCCATCATCAAATTAGTGAACAACTCCTTATCCAATATTACTATGAAGATCTTTTATCTACTGATAGGAGCATGATTGATGCTACTAGTGGATGAGTTCTTGTGGATAAAACTCCAGCGATTGCGAGGAGTTTGATCATAAATATGGCGGCTAATTCTAAGCAATTTGGCAATCGACTTGATTTCTCACCTAGGAATGTAAATGAGAAAAAAATTTCTTCAATTGAACAACAACTTGCGAGTCTAACTTCTCTTGTTCATCAAATGGCTGTAGGTAATGCACAGCTAGCAAGAGCTTGCAAAATTTATATGGTAGTAGGACATCCGACGGATATGTGTCCAGCTCTTTAAGAGGAATCCTTTGAGAAAGTGAATGCAATAGGTGGCTTCCCTAAACAACCATAACGAAAATATGATCCCTATTCGAACACGTATAATCCCGAATGGAGGGATCATCCTAATCTTAGCTACGGGGATCCACAAGCAAATCTGCCCGCAAATTAAACTTTCCCAAATCAAGATCAATACAATTAATCGTATCGCAATAGACCGCAATATGGCCATTCTTCTAACTCTAGTATGTCTTTAGAAGATGTTGTTAAATCTTTTGTCATTAGCACTTTGCAATTTTAATAGGAAATGAGGGCAAGTATTCAGAATTCATGTACGCAAGTGGAACAAATGGCAACTGCAATTAGTCGCTTGAAGGCGCAAGGTTCAGGGAAGTTACACTCTCAAACAGTGGTGAATTCAAAAGAGAATGCAAGTGCCATCACTTTGAAAAGTGGTAAAGAGGTACAAAAATTCCAAAAACGATAGTACCTACATCAGAAGAGTAAAGCAAAGCAAACACGAAAAAAGCAGACGATGGAGTTGTGAGTGATGATGGTATACCTAAGAGTAAATTTTCTCCTCTTTGTGAATATAAACCGGTACCCCCTTTCCCTCATGCTTTAAAAGAAAACAGAAAATATGAGAAAAATTCAGATTTGTATTAAACTTTCTATAGATGCAAGGGAAACATTCCATTGTTAGATGCTATTAAACAAGTACCTCGATATACTAAATTTTTGAAAGAATTGTGTACACACAAGAGGAAACAAGAACTAAAAGGATATAAAAAGGTAAAGGTAGGGGAGAATGTCTCTGCAGTTATTCAAAGGAAACTCCCTACTAAGTGCCAAGATCCGGGTATGTTCACTATCCCTTGCACGATAGGTAGGACTAGATTTAAAAATGCCATTTAGACTTAGGAGCTTCTATCAATGTTATGCCATATTCTATATATGCTTCGTTAAAACTTGAACCCTTGCATAAAACTGGTACTGTGATACAGTTGGCTAATAGATCTAATGCTTATCCTAAGGGTATAGTTGAGTATATTTTTGTGCAAGTCAATAATTTGATTTTTTCTACTGATTTTTATGTGCTTGATATGGAAAACGGTGATCAAAATGCACCTATTTTGCTAGGAAGACCATTTTTAAAGACATCCAAAACTAAAATTGATGTTCATAGTGGTACACTTTTAATGGAATTTGATGGCGAAATAGTGAAGTGTAATATTTACAATGCTATGCAATATCCTAGTAATGATACACCTGCTTACTCTATTGATGTGATTGACTCTTTAGCACAGGAAACCTTTGAACTTGGTGGAGAAGATGCCTTGGAAATTGCACTTACTAAGAATGTTGATGAAGAAAGTGCAAAATTTACTTTTACTACTGAATTGCAAGAAACTGTCAGAACGAATGATACTCCGAAATCAAGTAATATCTTTTATGTGAAATTGCCAATTTCTGACGAAAAGTCCCTACCATCTGTATTGCAGGAAATCAAACATTCAAATAGTCGTGAAGAGTGTTTTCGGGTTAGTGTGGTTAAGGATGCAGGAAAGGGTGAACCGAATGATGAAATTTATTTTCTGCTGATGGATGAAGATGAGTTCGAGGGCTTTCGAACGTACAATAATTCCAAAGAATTCAAAAAAATGACTAAGAGAAGGCATAAAATGACAATTTATGCATTTGAAGCAGACTAAAAGATGAGGAAGTCGTCGAGCCAATGACAATAAACAAAGGCGTTACTTGGGAGGCAACCCAAGAATCAGATTTGCTTTTCTTTCCTTTTTTATCTTTTTAGTTGCATTTATTTTGTTTACTTTTCTTTATATTTTACTTTACATTGGGGACAATGTAAGTTTTACGTGTGGGGGGAAGGATTTGGGTTACTTATTATTTTATTAAGGCATATTTTTTTTTATTTTGATAGTTTGAATGTTGAATTTTGTGGGTATCACTGCTTTGTGTTTTTGAAGGTATCTCCCTAGAAGGGGAAGATCAGATTTGGAAAGAAGGGAAAATTGAGTCCAAGGTTCGTAGGACCTTTTGAAGTTCTAAAGAGGGCAGGTGAAGTGGCGTACGAGGTAACTCTACCTCCTGAACTTGAGCACATTCACAATGTGTTTCACGTTTCTGTGTTGCGGCCATATAAACCCGACTACAAGCATGTGATATCCTATGAACCGATTCAAGTTGAACGAGACTTGTCATATGAAGAGATTCCTGTCCAGATATTAGATAGGAAAGAACAGAAGTTAAGAAATAAGGTCATTCATTCGGTTAAAGTACTTTGGAGGAACCACGCAGCTGAAGAAGCTACGTGGGAACTGGAAGAGAATATGAGGAGGAATTATCCGCATCTTTTCGAGTAAACCCATGTTAAATTTTCTGTACCTAGACTGTAATTCTGGGGACAGAATTCTTATAAGGGGGGAGGATGTAACGACCGAGAATTCTAAAATTTGCCTTGTAATTCGAATTTTTGATTATTAATGAATATTTTATATTTTATTAATATTATATTTGTGTTACGTGTTTAAAGGTTGCGTGACAACCTGGATTATGTGAATACGTGAAATTTTATGTGTTATGGTTTTGTTTAAGTGAATAATTGATTTCGCGTAGCGTCGCTAAATCACTATTCACAGGGCACGTATCCCGAGGCACTATTCACGCCATAAAATTTTTGTGTCTTTTTCGATGTTAATAAATTTCATAAATACGTGTATGCGTACGAATAATTTTTTCAAGTGTCGGAAATTTTATTTGAGTTAATACGTGATTTTATCCGTATCCAAAATGTATTAAATGGGTGTTCCGAATATTTGGACAAATCCCTTAATAATTATTTTTACCCATCCCAATATTTATGGTAATACCCATCTTAATTTTGGGTAGAGTTATTTACCAGTTTTGGTACAAAAATGGGAGTTTTCGGATATATTATTGGTGTTTTCGGGTATTTATTTTGGCTTGTTACTCCAAGAGGGAACCAATCCCTCATTTTAGGCCAATTAGAATTGAGCAAGGAGGGAGGTTGCCGGCAAGCTCCTTGAGCAACCAACCTCATTTTCATTTTTCTTCCACTTCTCCCAAATCATTCAAACATTCATTCTCTCTTGCATTCCACACTCCTCCCATTCCCATCAGCTGATAGAGAGAGAGAAAGAGAGAGAGAGAGCTACAAAGAAGGAAGAGAAAGAAGTAGCCGGAAAAGGAAGAAACTCGCCAGAAAAGAAAGGAGGAAGAAGAAGAAGGCACGGGTGGAGGAACCAAGCAAGGAGAACCCCCAAAACAAAGCCTAACCGAGCTTCTTAACATCTAGGAAGGGTTTACAGAGGTAAATAATCAATCAAATCCATTCAATTCGATTTCTTATAAAGATTTTCAAGTTTTTCTTAGTTTTAAGCTCTTAAGCTTGTGGGTCAGATTTTTGGCAATTCTTGGTGTTTTTGTTTGTTGTGATTGTTTGTAAATGTTGTTAAGAGACTATATAAGCCATTAATAACATCAAAGTGGAACAAAAACGCAAGAAATCCTTACCTTGGCTTAATGGAGCAAGAACAATGGACTTTGGACATGAACTTGGACATTCGGACTTTTAGAGGACTGTAGAGCTATGATTTCGTGTTTATTAATTTTGTTTTTGTTATGGTATTGTAGTTCCATGGGTTACGAAGCTAAACCAGTTGGAATGGAGCAAAAAGGAGTTAAAACGAGTTCGTAGTAATGATTTTTGTAAAACTTGTCAAGAACTCGAAGAACAGAGTATGAACTTTACACTTTGGCTTAAGATTTGACCATGTTAATGTTAATGGGTAGCTCTACATTTTTTATATGTTGTAGCCCCATAAGTTAGGAGTCTATAGAATCCGGAATGGACCAATTTGCTTGTGTATTGAATGAGTTATGGAGGTTGGAGTGGCTGGAGGTCGGAGTCGCGAACTGGGAAGAAACCCAGAATCCGGCTACTACAAAATGGCGTCGCAGCGCCACTAATAAGCCCTGTAGCTCACGCTGCAGCAAGGGGCAAATTGTTAAAAGACCAGGACTCACGCCGCAGCGTGAGGTCCAGTGCCTAGGCTCGGCGCTGCAGCGCCAGTTCCGTGTCTGGACCGGGTCGGGCAGTCAGTCCGGCTCAGGTTGGGTCGGACCTAATGAATCCTCTTCAACGGGTCCAACACTTATATTTTTCTTTGTACTAAATGATTAGACAGGTATATTTTTCTTGACTACTTCCATAGGCAGGCTGAGGGACAGGGTGAGGAGGTACCCCAGGGATGAGGGGAGCAGCAGGCGCGTGATTTGGCGCCAAGTGGTCGACAGGCTGGCTCGACGGGAGCTCAGGGTTGCAGTTTGCCACAGCAGGCGGTGATGTGTTATTTTTAGCATTATGTTTACAGTATGTCCCACTTTTGTTGTATTAGGGGCTGACTTATGTTGTAAATCCCTCTGCTTGTAGTGTGCATGGGATAGTAGTTGAACCCCCAATTTTGTTCCTGATAGAGGGGTGGAAGGTTATTATTCTCCACTTTTATTTGTTAGGGGATAGTTAATGGTTGGCAGGCTATGTCATTTAGCGTTTATAGAAGTATGCCACATGTTGAGTCTGGTTGTATTAAGATAGTGACATATGGTTTAAATGCAGTTGTTTTATTTAAATCAAACGTGTTTGATAGATGTTTTTACTTTTAATTGTTGACTTAAATGACTTATTGCATGAGGCCTAGATCTATTAGTAATAGCCGACGATTTTCCTTTAGCAGATCATGGCACCAAGAGGATGACGGCGAAACCAAAGGGTTGAGGAATCGGTTAATAACACTCAGGGTCACCTAGACCCAATGAGGGCGTTTGCTGAGTTGCTGGCGAAGCCATGCGAAATAGACCCCCACCTGTTGGAGAACAGCCAGAGCAGCAGCCTGCGCAGCATTTGGCTAGTTTCAAGGATTTAAAGTATTTGACTCTCAAATTATTGCTACATAGGTTTTGATACACACGCTCAAATGTTAATAAAATATATTTACGTTGTTTCTTCAATTCAAAAATATCTTTTCCTAAACAAAATATCTATCAAATCATAGTTTACAAATCAACTTTGTGATTACATACTCATGATACATCTTAATAAATGTTTAAGGCTTCTTCATGCTCATTATACAAGGTTAAGTTGGGTTCTAAGGGTTGAGCAAATAAATAAAAAAAACATCAGTTCAGTTCTAGTATAGGCGCGATCGCGCCCTGTTTAGCCTTGGTACCAGCGCGGCCGCGCTAGTACGCAGACATAGGTGATGCAGGCTACGACTGCTGCGAACCAAACTACTAAAAACCTATGCAATCGCAATTTTAGAAACATGCAGATATTATAAACTCAACCAAAACAACATAACTTATATACTTAATTATTCTAACAGTACCAACAACTCTATTAGCAAACATAGAACCTCTAAAATCAAAATTCTTACTTTTTAAATAATTTAATCACATTTAAGAAATTTAACCAACATGAAACATGTTTAGCATTTCTTGCCTGAATTTAGAGCACACATGACATGATTAAACTCAGATTTTTCATCCTTGAATAATATAAAATCATCAGTTAACAACAACATAGCAAAACATAACCCAATCAGAACATTTATCTCAATGAGTAAGCATTTTCTCATCATTTCTTATATATATAATGAAAGTTCATAGATTTTACCTCTAAGATGAATTCTTCTTCTTGGATTTACTTGATCATATTCCTCTTCTAGCTTGATTAATCCTCTGCAATTTCCAGAAAGCTTTTATCTCTCTCTCACTCTCAATTCCTCTCTCGGTATAGAATTAACAAAATGAGGCCATTGCTTTAGGTAGAGAGTTTTATACAGATTTGATAGTAATTGAGTCCTTCCACCCTTCCAATTCCATTCCATCATATTGAACCCCTTTACATTCTTCGTCAATTTCATCAGTTACTAGAGAGAGAGAGGTTAAGAAAATGAAAACATGTTGGGTTTAAAGGAATGGAATAACTCCCTCCTTCTTCAATTCTGCAACAACCATGCTTTCCCCTCTCATTTGTCCCAATTTGATAGTCACTTGGGTCCCTCCAAATTCACCTGATACAATTTTAATTAATAAAATATTATATTTTTCAATTAATCAATTAAATAAATTATTTGACCATTTTGCCCTCCAGAGTTCAATATTTTTGTTACTAATATCGATTCCTACTAAAATCGACGTTCCGAACATCGTGGGAATATTCGTTTGGTCAAAATCCTCCCCGTACACGAGTTTCACTTTTTTATCCGAAAAAGTCAACCGGTTGACTTTGACCAAAAGTCATCCCCGACACATTTTGTGATTACAGTCTATTCTGACTAATTTCGACATTCCGGACTGAAATATACAGTCCGCATTTTCAATTTCCACTCCGAACTCAAATTTGAGTTTTAACTCCATTCCTTGAATAAAATTGTTAACTACTTAGTTAAATTCAAATAATTAAATTAATCCAAACTAACTATCTAAATACATCTCATCATATAACTCCATTATATATATATATATATATATATATATATATAATGCAAGTTCTCTAACCCTTGTCTAACCCTTGTGTTGGGCATGTGGCGCCCCCGAATCCCGGTCTACTTTCAAACTCGGATCCGGTACGTCACGATACATCATTTTTACAACTAATGCGGAAGATATAAACATAAATTGTTTATACAATAAATTCTGCTACATATCCCAAGGTCTTTAACCTTAACTTATATATATTAAATCTAAATTGTGATTCATCTTTAATCTTCATGTTCATACAATAAATATCAATATAGATATTAGAACTTAATTATTTAAAACTTCATTCGGTTCTCGAATTTGAAACCTAAAATCGCTTACCTTTACAAGATCATTGTAAAGCCACAGCTCATAATTAAATGAATACATAAATTCAACCTTGACTTAAGGAGTATATATATAAAACTCAGATAACTCACTTATTATACATATCAATCAATGACATTGGCCCTGTGCCATTTACTAAAATAACGCGCCTTATAATCGTACTGTGTTTAAATCTTCAATACCTTGGCCGTCTGCTAATTCCATGTTTATCTGCAAAATTGTTTGCAAGGTTGAGCACTACGGCTCAGCAAGTCTAACAGTCTACACCTTTCATGCTTCACACAACATACATACATGCATTTTATGCATACATAATAAATCTCATGTCATGCATCTACTTATGTTTCATACTTTCATGATGTGCAATTCAATATGCATCCACATTTCATGCTTCACATAGCATATTCGCATCACATAGCAATTAACATCAACTTGATTACACAGAACAACAGTTCTCATTCATTGTCTTATGCATAAATCTATACATATTAACACATAGGAGAAAGTTACTGGAAAAAACTTGCCTTAAAGCACTCCACGCAAAGCTATGGTAGCTCATCCTTCCAGTATCCTACACAATTTAGGTGTACAAGGACACAACAATTAGCCACGTAACAATCCTTAACTATTGTTTATGCTAACTATACTCTATACTTCTTTTAACCATTCTTTTTAATCGACACTTAATAATTCTTTAAGTGTGTAAAGCTTTCTAGGACTTAATATTGTCCATTCAACTTATTCGTGTTACACTTCCTTTCACGTCTCATTACATTCTATTTTAGTCGGCACTTAACAGTCGGTTAACTGTTTAAAGCTTGTCATGACTCTATATTGAGAGTCTCTCATTCCCTATAATTGATTAAGGTTAATTATATAACCCCTTTATATCATGTCCCTTTATATCAGTCTTTGATCGATACTTAACGTTCGGTTAAGTTATCGTGGTCATCGTTACATCGTATTAGATGTATTACATTAGTTAACCATAATTAAGTTAACAATCGTATAATATTTCTTTTATAATTTACGTTTTATTGACACTTAACGTCCGGTTAAGTAGTCTCAGTCTGAAGTTACATTATAACAATGTATTATCTTCATTAAAGTTAATTAAATAACTTTCAAATCATGTCTTTACATAACTTCTCTTTAATTCATTAAGTCGAAGATCTATTCCAGCAACCTGGATTATTCAAACATACTAATCCAGCAAACTGGATTCACTAATTCAGCATACCATATTCACTAATTCAGCATACCATATTCACTAATTTAGCATACTGTTTTCATCAATTCAGCAAGCCGAATAGGAATACAGCAAACCGTATTGGAAGCTGCATTCTTAAAATAACTTAACCTCTTTTAAAAATCAATTTTTATTTTCTTCAAATCTTGCCACACATATGTACATATATTCCATACACAAAAATACTTTCCTTATGAAAGTTTTCAATTTACTTTAACAATTTTCAAACGTCCGTTTTAACTTTCGAAACTAAGAAAAATGATCACTATCTTGCACAACTCCGATGATGCCAAATTTTTGATAGCATCTTATACATATTAACACGAGGTTCCAGTTAAAATTTCGTGGCTATCGGAGTTATAGAACTCTAATTTTAGCCGTTTTCGTCGAAAAACTCTACGTTTTTATTTTAGCCGTAGATTCTTCGTTACAAGTCGGAATGCGGAGATTTTTGGCCAGGAGCTACATAACTTCCTATATTTTCAGTGGTAAAAAGTCCTGAATTTATTTCTTTTGCTGAAGTGTCAAAACAGTGCTCGGAGCACAGTAGACAGCGGGTTTTGTTCCATTTGTAGTTTTGGAGTCCTTCGCCATAAAATCCATAACTTTCATTCTATAAGGCCAAAAATTCTTACATTTTTACACGACTCATATAACTTATCATATTATCACCCCAAATTTTTCCGGAATTTTTAGAGTAAAAATATTGGACGAAAATACCCCTGGATGGGACTGCCCTGTAGCAGCCCATTTTTCCTTTTGAAAAACCTGGACTGTTTTTACCAAAACAGTCCCCACGAATTTTGTACATATTATTTTTGACTTCTACCACTTGGGTTTAACACTTAACTTACATATCTAGTACCACTCTTTGACGGATCGCAAAAAGAGTTTATAGATTTCAAGTAGTACTCATACAAAGTGAGCAAAAGCTAAGGTTTTCTAACCCTTTTTAAAACCTACAAGTTTTCTTTTCTTTTCTTTTGAACAAATCAACACCCAACATGCAACTCCTCTCTCATGGTTCGGCAACCCCCTTTCCTTTTTCTCTCTCTTTAGTTTTCCTTTTTGTTTAGCTAAATGGGAAAAATGAGAGATGAGAGAGAAAATATCTCCCAACACTTCTCTCTCTTATCTTGCAAATCTTCTCATATCTTATCTTATCTTATCCTATCTAAAGCATACTAGAAAATCTTGGACAAAATATGGTGACCCACTAATAAAGGGACACGTGGCATAAATTGGATAAGAGATCACATGCCTAATACTCCCTCTTTTCTCTTCCTAGCCGCCCACCTTGCCTCTTTTTTTTTTTTCATTTTTGATTTATTGCTTTATTAGTTTAACAAATGACCTCCATGCCCCTTTTAAGTTGGGTCAAGTTTGGGCTTCCATATTAATTCATTTGGTCTTTTCAATTAAATTGTTTTGGGCCATGTATTAGCATAGTCCAATACTTTTATTTTTATTCTACCCTAATTATTTAATTAGGGTTTCCATTTTCCTCATTTATAATTTAAATCCTTACTCATGTACATTTAATTCTTAACTCAATTAGTCTTACTTTAATTAGGTTATGAAATTAATTAGTTGAGATATATAAAATAAATCTCTTAGGATTAGTATATATTTTAAATACTATCATTCTCCCATACCATAACCCTTAAGGTTATTTAATTCTTATGCCTAATTTATAATATTAGGCTACCAAACTTTCTTTAATTCTCTTTCATTATTAGAATAATTAACTTACTAAAAAGTTTACACCAAATGTGCCATTAATTGGACTTTTCATTTAAGAATAATTTGGGCCACTAGTAGTTAATCATTATTAGACCATCACTTGGCTACTAGTTTATTAAATCTTTTGCTAAACATTCCAATTAGGCTAAGTTAGTAAGTCTACATATTAATTACCCAAGTCCATAATCAATTAAATGAGTGGGCTTGGTTACTTAACCAATTGGACTAGTCCACTAATATTTATTTATTAGTTGGACTATTAAATTAATCACTTAAATTTCTAAGCTTCTCATATTTATAATATTTATAAATATGTTACCTAGCTTTCCTTTTCATTTCTTTGCTTACTAACTTATTTATTTCACATAACACATATTCATTCATATTTCCTTACAAATGGAAATTTATTCAATAAATAAGATATTACAAATAAAGTAATATCCCCTCTTTATTAAAATAATTCAATGATAGAATTTATTCTAATATCCTTTATTTAAAGTATACAATATTTATGTATACTTAAACTAACTATTTCTTTCTCCCTTCTATAAATTGTTCCCAACAATTTAATTGTAATAAATATAATAATATACTTACTACATTAAAAACGTACATACATTATATCCAATTACGTAATACATGATTTCTTTAATAAAATGGTGGTTATACCTTAAGTATATTTAATGCCACCAATTTAAAATAATTTATAGATTATTTAACTTACACCGAGGGATTAATTTTACCCATCTCCTTTTCTTTAAATAAATTGTCCCTACAACTTATTTACATATAATAAATATATAATAATAATATATTTATTAAGTATAAAAGTCACATATTGCATAGTTCGTATTCACGTATGCAACACACCATCATATAACATATCATTTCATAAGAATTTTATTTATTTAAATTCTTAATTTAGTATATTTCAAAAAATTTGAAACGTCACATTCTATCAAATATTAAACCATATAGGTTCTTCTCAAAAATTTTAATTATTCCTCTATTTCCAATCTAGGTTTTATTCTTTAACCTTTATTAATCATATAAGATTTTATTAATAAATCTTATAAATTTTCGGGTCGTCACAGGGCAAGTTTCCTTATCCTAACTCAATTTAATATTGGGCAGGATTTCTTAATCGTACAACTTTTGTTATTGTGCGAGTTGTGTATTAAATGAGCAATCATTCTATATTATTGCAAGTTCCTTACTCAATTGTTTTTATTGAGCAAGTTTCCTATTTTATACAAATGTTGTATATTGTTGCAAATGAGGACCCCGAGGAGGATCCAGTGACGGAGGATGATGAGCCACCTGAGTATGCAGATGGCATGGGCACTACTGCTAGTGATATCATCAAAGAGCTGACAAATAAGAATGAGGAGCTCTAGAATCGAGTAGCCCACTTAGAGGAGCAGAACCTGGATCACCAGGACCGAGAGGAGCAGTACAGGTCATTGGCGTATCGGACTTTAAGAGAAAAGGTTGAGTTGACTCAGAAGTTGCAGGAAAAGGACCAGTGGATTGCCGAGTTAGAGGTAGAGCTTCACGGTCGGCGTGGGGCTTCTGTTCAACTTGGTGTGATGGTTTATGACCTCTTAGAGAGGAATGTGGTGTTGGTAGGACATATAGAGCGGGTAGAGGATCTGCTTGAGACTACTCGTCTGGAACGAAATGAGGCTTTGGAGCAGTTGGCAGCTCCTCGCTTAACAGCCTCAGCACTCTCCCGGTAACTGGCTCCTCCTTAGAACCATACTCGGTCTCAGACTCATCCCTAGTATCCATCATCTCTGGCCCACTCGGCTGCACCTTCACTAAATGCCCTGCGTCCACATGAATGTCTGTGAACTCCATCTCTCTAGCAGGACTGTACTCTCCCATCTCAGACATCCTACAGCCACAAGCAGAAACAAATAGACAGCAAGATGTCAGTGCCACAATAAAATATATTCATTGATAAAATGAAATGATATTTTATCATGCACAACTCGGCTCGATGGATTTTCACAATCCACCTCCAGATATGACCATCAAGTGAATCTCATCGATCCATCACCTAGCGTACTCAATACGAGTTTAATACTAAGGTTATAACCTAGGTTTCGCATTCCTAAAGTTTATAACCTACGGCTCTGATACCAACCTGTGACACCCCCAAATTCAGGTACCAATACCTCGAATTTGGTGTTCACGATAAAATACATCCATACACTTCTAAACAACATAAATCAACTAATGCGGAATAAATAAATATATATTGTTCATTAAAATGATACCATAATAAAATACATAAAGGTTTACTACGGTCCCAAGGTCTAAAACCTTAAATAAAATACATCGCAGAATACCATAATAGTACAAAATGATTCCACGAATTACATAACACGATAGTACAATTAACTATTCCTTAAGCTTTCCCTTGCCTTTGTCCGCTTTGGAACTCCCCGGCTTAACTGCAATAGGTTCCTGATATAGCAAGAGTGAGCAACTACTTTGCTCAGCAAGTTTAAAATGAATAAAGAGGATATATCATGAATGAACGAGAACAATTATCGCATAGTCAATAATTTAAGAACATTGAAGAAATAGCTGACAATATAATCAAAGTTCAAATGAAATAATGAATATTGATTATTTACTGCTGAGTGGTCCAATAGACCATGAACTATTTGGCCAAAGGATCAGTTATTCAACTAACCCTTTTAAACGCCTGGCCCGTCAGTAGTACTCGAGGGGATCAGCCTCTCGTACCCTATGTATATGTATAACATTTAGCTCTGACTGCATCGAATAATCGACACATTAAAATCCCCTACATAAGGGTTGCTCTCTCAGTCCAAGAATCTGCACCAACAATAGGTTTGGATAGCTTTTAAAATAATAACCTGTACGTGTCTAGCTGAAACAAGTGGCGTAGACTATTTCCTTCGACAGTTCATGAATGAAGAACTTATGTCCCACAGTCCAACAACAGATAACGAATTCAAATGCACAAGGTGCGAACATCAATAATTTATCCTTGATGTGGAATAATTAACAATAAATAATCCACTAATATATAGTTAATCTTTAAGGAAAAGAGCTATTAAGCTGGTTTTGAAAAGAAATTTCAAAATGATATATTAAATGTCGAATGCATGGACCTAATTTACTTTTAAATCTTCAGAATAATGTGTATATTTGTTATATGTTGTATACTAAGACCCTAACATGCTAGGAAGGGAGCTGTGCATTGAAAGACTCAGTTCTGGGCCTGAATGGGAGTCGCGTGGCCGCGCCACTCCCAAGCATAAATGCAGCGCGGCCGCGTCGTGCTGCAGAGTTGCCAAGAGGTTCTGTTTATAAACTAAGGCTTGGAACATATATATTGCACCCTTATAAGCTTTGCTATGTGCCAATTGGGATGTTTGTACTGTCTAAGTATGTAATGACTATATAGAACTAAGGTTTCAAAAGGTTTAAACGGAATTTATAAACGAAACTTTTGGAGTAAAAACAAAAGCAACAATTTGTGATATATGATGATTTGTTTTAAATGTATATTTGGTTAAATGTATGTTTGTAATACATATATATAAATATGAAACAATTGCATTAGGTATGTATTGAGTGAATAGAATTTGAGAATCTGTTAATGTGAATGAGTGACTAATGAATATCTATATATATATATAGGATATTTGCAGTAAAGTTAAGCAATAATCGTAAACTACGCGAAAGGCAAGTATTCTATCTTAATTCATTTTGTTTCTACGAAAGTAAGTTTCCTAATTTGTGAAACTTGTTTATAAAGTCTTCATTTGCAAGTTATATCTCATTCGAGTTCATATCATGTTCAAGTTCAATCGATGATAACTCAGTTTCAATTGCATATAAGTTTTATTTGATTATGAACTGTTTCTTTAGATTGCCTTCTGGCCTTTTGTTTCGGCTAGATACTAATGATGCGAAATGATTATCATTTGAATTATTCAAATTCATTGTAGTTAATTAAAGTTTACCTATCCAAATTATTTTGGTGCGGTTCCGCATGAATACCAAGATGAACAACCCGATTAACGGGGTAAAACTGATGACGGGCATATAGTCTCATTTACGCTTATGTGATTAAACTTTATACTTGTGCACAATGTAGGGTACGAAAGGCTGATCACCTGGAGTACTTGCAGAGAATATTTTTACAGTCTATTTTATTGTCGAAACTTCTGATGGTTTTCGATGAATTAAAAATAATGTTCAGGGTTCTTTTACCCTTTAGTATGCAATTGAAAATTCTAGAACTCTTATCTTTGCCATTCAACACTACTTCTTGATTATTCTTTCGTTCATGGAAAAATGCCAAAACAGATGATTCTACTTTTGATGTACTCTTTAAGGGATATCTTTTTCTTTCACATTTCTCCATTTATGATAAGAAATCTCTGTTTGTTTCTAAAACCTTATTTTTAAATGGTGAAAATCCCTGAAAATTTATAGAATACCCTTAATAGTTTGTGCTTTATCTAATATCTTTTCACCTGAATCTTTCTATTTCGTTTGATACGATATAGTTAAATCGTGAATTTTATTCTTGAATATCATTCTTGAATTTGACTCCACAATTTGGTCATCATGTTAGCAATTTGGTCAACCTTCGACACTGGATAAATTAAACATTCATTCTTATTCTTGATCTCGCTGTATTCATTCTATATCATTGTCATCATCCTCATCCTTAAATTGTGGTGATAGTTCTCTTTGGCCCGTAGTGCAAAGATGAACTGGCGTGACATGATTTTGAAATGTGACCTACAGAATGTTAACTTAAGCTCTAATGAAAATGTTTTACAATTTTGGCATCCTACTGTTGGTGCATTAGGGCTTCCGAGCATTAGCCTGCTATTAAAGATTATAACTTGATCAACTTGTCATATATAGTTACTATTGTTTTCCTCAATTGTCTCAACCATGGTAGTCAGATGGCAAAGTCTAATTGGCCATGACTTATCAAGTAAAAAATAAAGACTAATTCGCATTGACCAACAAAAGCTTTCCAACTTTTCCATTGATCTTAAATTAGCTGTAGTTATGGCTTACAATGAGATCCTCTGCTATCTAGTTTCGATATTGCAAATAGTTATTTCCTGAAAAGTTTCACCTCTTTCATTAATTACAGATTCACCTACTAGACATTATTGATAAGGTTGCAACAGATGACATTCTGGTGGCTCTATATGTGGCAAACACTTGCAACAATGCATGTGAGAGCTTGCTTGCAAGGTGTATTGAGATTGTTGTTAACTCTGATGTTGATTTTATAACTCTTGATAAGGTAGTGCCTGAGAATATAGTAAAACAAATTATGGATTCACGTTTGGAACTTGGCTTGGTTGGACCTGAAAATAGTAACTATCCTGACAAACATGTGAAAAGAATACATAGGGCTCTGGATTCAAATGATGTTGAGTTAGTCAGAATGCTTCTAAAAGAGGGGCATACCAATCTTGATGATGCATATGCATCAACTGTTGAGGATGTTATTATGTTGGTGTAACTGCTTAGCATATGCGTGTTCTATTGAACAAGAAAAACTTTCTGTTTTTATTCTGCTTAGCACTTCATAAAGGTTACTCTGCAATTGCAGATTCTTGAACTTCTTTGCTTCTAGGTCCAATGGTTATCCTGTTTTATCTCCCTTCTATAGAGTTGGGTAAGTCCATGTTTAGTACTACTGTACGGGAACATGTTTGCTTCTTTTTTTATTTGTCAAGACAAATATCAAGTTATATCATCATAGGCAAATCTGTCAGCTAAAAGTCTAATAGTACTCTATGCTCATTTTGACTGCATTCGAGTTAAAAATCAATGGATTACTAATGCAAAAAATGGAGATCAAAACATCTAGAATCTACCCACGTGTTGTGAGAGAGATACTTGATCAACATGTTGAATTGACTCCAAATATATAATTTGTTGCATTTCCTAATTTTGCTTGTATTGTTATTTTATAG